>JAVLUX010000099.1:4397500-4997500 GCA_032164185.1 Moxostoma hubbsi
TATTCATTAATTTTCTCCTCCTTTATTAAGAAACAAAATAACACACTTTTAGATGAATTATAATTACAGCCTTAAATCAAATCACAAAGACACATTAGAGTCCCATGAATTCAAGCATAGAGTGGAGAGAAATAATATCAAGGAGGAAAATTAGGATGAGTGAAAGGAAATATATGAGACGGAGAGATCAATAACATATAAGATTAAGATCCTAAAATTTAACACAGAAGGGAATTACTTAAAGAAGTAATTATATAATATTCTTTCTGTTTGACAGAAATATAATAAGCAATGATATCCAGGTAGCCAAAAAGGTTTGGCCCAATTGTGGCCCAGATCCGGCAGGCCAGAAGAAATAACTCGGCCCACTTGCGGTTGCCGGACTCTTGTGAAACACGGCAATGAATGACGCGCACAATCGGCCCAAGTCCGGGTGCTAAAACTGAGCCGACACTTCCCACATAGAGCCACAATCACACCAACAAATATTGTACACTTAACCGGTACTGTTCCGAGTACACATAATTACATGCAACTAAACCAAACCGTAATCTTTACCCTAATCTTATAGTAAGTACATGTTGTTAATTAATATTACTCAGTGCTTAAATGTAGAATTACACTGTAACAATGACACCTTAAAATTAAGTGTAATCAAGTTCGTTTATTTATAAAGCACAATTAAAAACAAGTGTTGTACAATTTTTTACAAACATTAATAACAGAATTAAATGGAATTAATTAAATGTCCAAAAGAACAAATTAATAAAACATTATAAAACCTCCACAAAAAACTCTTATAATTTTCAAACAACATTATAGGCTAAAGAGAAATGAGTCTTTAATCTAGATTTAAATATGGGCAATGAGGAAGAGGACCTCACAACAAATAGAGCACAACCTGGGGGCGGCAACCACAAACACCCGATCACCTTTAGTTTTCAGACGGGAACGAGGAACAGAGAGGAGGAACTGGTGTGATGATCGGAGAGACCTGCAGAATGTTGATGAAGTAAATCAGCAATGTACTGAGGGGCCAAACCATGCAAGGCCTAATAAACATCCAGCACAACCTTGAATTTAACTACAGATAACTGGAAGCCAATGTAGGGAAGCGAGAACTGGGGTAATATGCTCTCTTTTCTTGCTACCCGTTAGAAGTCTAGCTGCTGCATTTTGGACTACTTGCAGATGTGAAAGAGAAGATTGAGACAGACCCACATATAAGATAGAACAACAATCATTAGGCCTGACAGGAAGTTCAAACTGTGTGTCATCAGCATAACAGTGATAGGCTACACTCAAACTCAATATGCAAATATTCAAAAGCTTTTTTCAATGTAAAATTGACTCTGCTCATGTTTGGGGTTTTCCACTGTGGAGAGTATCTGGTACCTGATACTTTATTTAATACCACCTCAGTCGAGGTTCCAAGCGAGCCGAGCAGATCACTGATTGGTCAGAGAGGATCGTCACTACCAGCATCACTGGATTTGGATTTGTGACACGCGACATCAACCCGCTAGTTTTAAAGTTAGCAACAGTGTGATAGCAGTATCATCATGTGACTTTCTAATTGTAAAAAGAAATGGCTGCACAAAACCACACCGTGATCAATAAACGAGCTGCAGACGGTCCTCTCGTTAGTGACGAATGAAACAACACAAAACTATAAAGTCTGTCAGGAAGTGTCTCAGCTGTTGCCCGCACACGGAAAATACCGGATCTTCCAACAGTGTAGAGAAAAGTAAAAAACACTTAAGTGACGACAGAACAAGGAAAAGTGGAAGTGGTTTGACCAAATGGACGCTATCTAGACCGGCGAGCAATAGGAGGGAGAGTGCGCTGGACTCGGTCATGGCTGGAGTTCATGATGGAGGATGGGACGTTTTGTTACGTTAACTCTATACTCTGATTGAAAGCTTCACTTTATTTAGTTGAGCAGATACTGGAAAACTTCTAAAACAACCAGATCAATTGAACTGATACACTTGTGTAAAATCACCATCAACAACTGCTTTATGCTGCACAATGAGCTAGTAGCTAACAGCTAGCGCTCGTGCTATTGTTTTGGTCAGTTTGTGTCGTGTTTAAGATGATGTCACGGCAGTAGAGGCGGTGTAACTATGACGATCAGCCTATAATCCCGCCCATGTTGAGGCGACACTAAACTGCCGTGGAAACACAAGCTCAGAAAGTAAAGCGGGTCGTGTCGAAGCGTAACGTGCCGTGGAAAAGTGCCATAAGTTTCAGGCTTGTGTACTGCAGGTGTTGTGCTTTACTGTGATTGGCTCTAAATTATTTGTGAGGGTCAAATCCTCCTCGCAGATACATGCCTTAAACTCAGATTTTAGGTGAGTTCAGATTCTTCTGGCAACACTGATCGTCATTACATCCGCTTAAACATCTATATGAAGAAACAATAAGCAAATCGTACTGGAGTGGAGGGGGACTATAACATTTACATTTATTCATATGGCAGACACTTTTATCCAAAGTGACTTACAAAAGAGGAGAAACATCAGTGAATCATCTTAAGGAGACAGTGGTACGAATAGTGCCATACTACAAAGTTTCACTATCATCACAATAGTATACAAAATCGATTTAAGTGCAACAAGAATTGTACATTTTTTTTTATTATTATTATTATTATTATTATTATTATTATTATTAGTGTCTGGTTAAATACTCGTGGAAAAGATGTGTTTTTAGCTGTTTTATGAAGATAGAGTGTGAGTCAGCTTCACGGATTGAGTTGGGGAGGTTATTCCACCAACGTGGTGTGATAAAACTGAAAGTCCGGGAAAGTGTTTTGGTGCCTCTTTGTTTTGGTACAACAAGGCGACGTTCCTTATCCGACCGCAGGCTTCTGGTGGGAGTGTAGCTCTGCATAAATGTTTTTAGGTATGCTGGAGCAGACCCAGTGACTGTTCTGTATGCAGCATCAGGGCCTTGACTTTAATACTATAAGCCCAAACTAATTTGAGAGTGCTTCTGTATGAACTTATTTGTTATTTTTGTAGAATTCAGTTTAATGTGTTTACAGTTTTTTTCAATTGTTTACACGTAATTTTGAAAATCGGGTTCTTTTTTCAAAATATAATCACAATTATCCAAACACCACTCAATTTGCATAATTCCTAGATTGTTTGCAAAATGACACACTTCTGTCAAAACATATACACACACATTTGTGAAAATGCTGTTAGTTTTCATTTAACCAACACAGTCCTCAATGATCAGACACTATTGCAGCCAGTTTCACACTGCTGTGATAAATAAAAAACACATTTGTAAAAAAAAACGAATTTTAGGAAATAGCATGTGCTAGATTTTTGGCCAGACATTGTTATGTAAGGGATAATTTAGATGAAAAAAAAATAGTGACAACCCCAGAACATTCTTCATGATTATACAGAATAAAAACTCCGCCATGAACACCGTTGCCTCTCTCCCGGACGAGCTTAATACTTTTTATGCTCGTTTCGAGGACAACAACAACACCACCCTCGCGGAGAGAGCACTCGCGGCCGATACTACAGTTGATGGTTCACTCTCCGTCTCTGTTGCGGATGTAACCCGATCCTTCCGACGGGTGAACATCCGTAAAGCCGCGGGTCCAGACGGCATTCCGGGCCACGTCATCAGAGCATGCGCGAACCAACTGGCTGGTGTTTTTACGGACATTTTCAACCTGTCCCTCTCCCTGTCTGTAGTTCCCACATGCTTCAAAACATCAACCATTGTGCCTGTACCGAAGCAATCAAAAATCACCTGCTTAAATGACTGGCGTCCTGTTGCTCTGACCCCCATCATCAGCAAATGCTTTGAGAGGTTAATCAGAGATCACATCTGCTCTGTTCTGCCCACCTCTTTGGGCCCATTGCAGTTTGCCTACCGTAACAACCGCTCCACTGATGATGCTATTGCATCTACAATACACACTGCTCTCTCCCACCTGGAAAAAAGGAACACATATGTGAGAATGCTGTTTGTAGACTACAGCTCAGCATTTAACACCATAGTGCCCTCCAAGCTTGATGAGAAACTCCGGGCTCTGGGCTTAAACAGCTCGCTGTGCAGCTGGATCCTGGACTTCCTGTCAGGCAGACGTCAGGTGGTTAGAATGGGCAGCAACATCTCCTCATCACTGACCCTCAACACTGGAGCCCCACAGGGCTGTGTTCTCAGACCACTCCTGTATTCCCTGTACACACATGACTGTGTGGCGACACATAGCTCTAATGCCATCATTAAGTTTGCTGATGATACGACGGTGGTAGGTCTGATCACTGACAATGATGAAACAGCCTACAGAGAGGAGGTGCACACTCTGACACGCTGGTGTCAGGAGCACAACCTCTCCCTCAACGTCAGTAAAACCAAGGAGCTTGTAGTGGACTTCAGGAAGAAAGACAGAGAACACAGCCCCATCACCATTAATGGAGCACCGGTGGAGAGAGTCAGCAGCTTCAAGTTCCTCGGTGTCCACATTACTGAGGAACTCACATGGTCCGTCCACACTGAGGCCGTTGTGAAGAAGGCTCACCAGCGCCTCTTCTTCCTGAGACGGCTGAGGAAGTTTGGAATGAACCAACACATCCTCACACGGTTCTACACCAGCACTGTAGAGAGCATCCTGACTGGCTGCATCACCGCCTGGTACGGCAATAGCACCGCCCACAACCGCAAAGACCTGCAAAGGGTGGTACGAACTGCCAGACACATCATCGGAGGTGAGCTTCCCTCCCTCCAGGATATATATAACAGACGGTGTGTGAATAAAGCTCGGAGGATTATCAAAGACTCCAGCCACCCGAGTCATGGGCTGCTCTCACTGCTTCCATCAGGCAGGCGGTATCGCAGCATCAGGACCCGCACCAGCCGACTTCATGACAGCTTCTTCCCACAAGCAATAAGACTTTTGAACACATGATCTCTCACGATCAACAATCAGCACTGCACTTTATTAATCTTCATTCTGTCAATATATTCTCGCTCCCAATTCAGTTAGTGTATATATATATTTATACCCTTATCTAGTGTATGTGTATTCTACATTGTGTGTATTGTGTACATTTGTTATGTAAATTGTGTTGTGTAAATATGTTGTTATTGTAAAGTGGTTTATGTCTCGTCACTGTCATTACTGCAGTGTTGCTCGGAACTGCACACAAGAATTTCACCTGCTGTTGCACTTGTGTACACAGTAGTGTGACAATAAAGTGATTTGATGATTAGTTTGAGATATAGGGAGAATGTACACAAATAGGCCTACTATAAACTTACCAAACACTGCACAACACTGATGCTGCAGACTGAATATTTCAAGTATTTATTTCAATACTTACAGTATTTCTTACCATAATCACAGTAATCAACCAACAATGAAATCAATGAAACAAATAAAATCACTGCATGAAACACACACACACACACACTTTGACTCTGAAGAGAAACTACTGTAAAAGCAACAAGAATACTGTAACTATTCATCATCTCTCCGTCTGGCTGGATCAGGCCATGAGATTTCACCCACATCACAGGCAATGTCTTCATTGGCAAGGCACCGTTGGAAGAATCGCCTTCTGTGCAGGGGTGGATTCGTCACACAAGCTGGTTCGATATGATCACAGGCCTGCTCCATGGCCTGAATGAGGGGCAAACGGTCATAGGTCGTATACCTTCCACCTCCATGCTGAAAAAAACTCTTCTATTGGATTCAGGAAGGGGGAGTATGGGGGAAGGTATAAGACTTCAAATTCAGGGTGCTCATGGAACCAATTCTGCACCAGAGCAGCCCGATGGAATGAGACATTGTCCCAAACGACAATGTACCGCATCTGGTCCACTTGGTTTAATGCTGTGACGATCTCGTGCAATCTGTCAAGAAAAGCAAGTATTAGATTTGCATTATAGGGTCCCAGATTTGCATGGTGGTGGAGGACCCCATTTTGTGTAATAGCAGCACAAAGGGTGATGTTACCCCCTCGCTGCCCTGGCACATTGGTGATTGCCCTGTGTCCAATTACATTTCTCCGTCTTCTTGTTTTCGCAAGGTTAATCCAGCCTCATCCACATATATAAGTTCATGTTGAATTTCTGCAGCATCCATTTGCAAGACTCTCTGAAACACAGTAAAAGACAACAGGATGCTATTCAATATCTATTGCACAATATCTTGTGCCAGAACATTATGAGCGGTGCACAACACCACACCATAGTAAGATGAACAACACACACCTCCACATACTCATTGCGCAGATGTTTCACTCTCTCTGAACTTCTGTCAAATGGTACCTGATACGGTTGCTTCATGTATATTTGATTTTTCTTGAGGATTCGACCTAATGTTGACAGAGACTCGTTGGATGTTATTGAAAATATGGTCATCATTGATGATATTGACTTGGATTTCTCACAGCCTGATACAATTATTGGTCAAAACCATGTTCACAATGGCGGCTTCTTGTGCACGAGTGAACATCGGGCCCCTTCCACCTTGGTGTCCTCGAACCCCAAGCCTACGTAAAAAAATACACATGCAGCCTACAGTCAAATGTCACAGTAAACAATATTGATAAGTACAGCAAGCTTCAGTTTCAATGCACTGTGTGGTTAGCTTACCTGTTTTCTCGATGAAATGTCCGAATCACTGACGCAACAGTTTTTCTTCTGAGATTTGGTTGAACTCTGTCCAGCTTCCATCAGTGTCAGTCCATGGTTAATAACATGGTCAATAAGTGTTGCACGGATTTCTTGAGTCAGATTTGGTCCTCGTCTTCTTTGTTCAGGTTCTATCAACTCTTCAAGTCCTTCTCTACCTCTTCCTCTACCTCCTTCTCCTCTTCCTCTACCTCCTCCTTCTCCTCTTCCTCTACCTGGGCCTCCTCCTCTACCTCCTTCTTCTCCTCTTGCTCTACCTGGGCCTCCTCCTCTACCTCCTTCTTCTCCTCTTCCTCTACCTGGGCCTCCTCCTCTACCCCCTTCTCCTCTTCCTCTACCTGGGCCTCCTCCTCTACCACCTCCTCCTCTTCCTCTACCTGGGCCTCTTCCTCTATCTCCTTCTTCTCCTCTTCCTGGGCCTCTTCCTCTACCTGGGCCTCCTCCTCTACCTCCTTCTTCTCTTCCTCTACCTGGGCCTCTTCCTCTATCTCCTTCTTCTCCTCTTCCTGGGCCTCTTCCTCTACCTGGGCCTCCTCCTCTACCTCCTTCTTCTCCTCTTGCTCTACCTGGGACTCCTCCTCTACCTCCTTCTTCTCCTCTTCCTCTACCTGGGCCTCCTCCTCTACCCCCTTCTCCTCTTCCTCTACCTGGGCCTCTTCCTCTACCTGGGCCTCTTCCTCTATCTCCTTCTCCTCTTCCTCTACCTGGGCCTCTTCCTCTATCTCCTTCTCCTCTTCCTCTACCTCCTTCATATCCTCTTTTAGCTCCCCCTCTCATTCTCACTCTTCTTCTTCTTCTTCTAGCTCCTTCCATTCTTGTTGAAGACAGGTGAACTCACCTGCTGCCTTTTATAGCACACCTGAGTGCTGCATTTTCAAATTGGCACATGTGTGCTTCCACACCTGGTGGATGTGATTATTAGTGTGTTCATTGGCAATCCGAGGCTTTGTAATGACAAGGAAGTAACCTCACAATCTGTATCTGTGTCTAAGGTGTGAAAATGTGTGTAGAGTTTTACAAATCACTGTGTATATTGCTTTGCAAAAAGGGTGAAGCAGACATTGTGTGTAATGTTGTGCAAATCTGTGGAGGTGTTTTCCTCACTGGAGTAGAATTTTGCAAATTGTGTGGAAATTTGTATTTTAGTGTGTAAACAATCGTAAAAAACTGTAATCATTTGTTTTAATCATGTGTGTGTGTGTGTGTGTGTGTGTGTGTTGATAACTGTAGATGCAACATGTGTGTTTTGTAAAGTGAGAGTTGTGTGTTTGTTTCTGGTTCTTACAGAGATTCCTAAACCTGTTCTGACTGTAAATCCTGAAACATCACCGATATTCAGAGGAGAGACTGTCACTCTCACATGTGACGTACAGGGGACAGAAGTGACAGACTGGACATACAGATTTCACTGTGATGGTGTTGATCAAGACTCTAATCAGAAAGAGTTCAAGATTACAATGGACAGCAGATACAGAACATACAAGTGCAAGTGTTTGGCTATCAGAACATCTACAAAAACCTGGACTTCCTGGAGTAATGAAGTGTCATATCGTGTCATCGGTGAGTGATCATCTGTTATATTATAATCATATGCATCATCAGCAGATCCACAGTTTTCCTGAGCAACTACTGGACGACACATGATGATTGTAATTGCCTGTTTTGTGTTTCTGGTCTCGAGACACAATGTAAAAACCACCGAAACGAGCGATTCAGACGGAGAACAACAAACATTTAAGTGTTATTTGGAGTCAAAATGACTTTCAGGATCAACTTGTGAAGTTGTTGTCTGTCAGAACAACTCAAATTAGTGAATGATATGAACATAACAAACCTTGGACCATCACTTCATGACATCTACATACTCAGATGAAGCGCTGTCATAAAAACATCAAACGCTCATCTCACAGGGGCGGTTCTAGAGTCAGTGGACATCCGGTGTTTCACCCACAGACATCCATGTGTGCATCAGAATACACGGGATACACTTTAAAATATGTTTAAAGTTACATTGGCAAAGAGTTTTAATTATTAAATGAAGTAAAAGTCTTTCAATATTGTTTGTGAAAGAATATAAAACATTAAAAGTTTGTCTGAATATAAAATGAGTTGAACACATTTCAGATGTAGCGACTGATTTATTCCAGCACTGGAGACAATCATCCACAATCAGGCCGGATTCTGACGGGTTTATTAGGGTGCTTTGAGGGGTATCATTGGTGGGCATTTGGGATGGGGGAGGGGTTACTCAGACTACTAATTTAATGATTTTAATTGGCATAACATGGCGTAATTGTCAAGATCATAAGACCCAAAATAACTAAATGTTTTATTTTCCTCATATTATAAATATATTGAAATGAATAAACTGATAAATATTGTATATAATCATATGCACTCAATTAGTTCACTGATTTTAACCACTAATAGTTCTAAACATAACTAATATTTGTATTATATGAATTAATTTTCTCCTCCTTTATTAAGAAACAAAATAACACACTTTTTGATGAATTATAATTACAGCCTTAAATCAAATCACAAAGACACATTAGAGTCCCATGAATTCAAGCATAGAGTGGAGAGAAATAATATCAAGGAGGAAAATTAGGATGAGTGAAAGGAAATATATTAGACGGAGAGATCAATAACATATAAGATTAAGATCCTACATATTGACACAGATGGGAATTACTTAAAGAAGTAATTATATAATATTCTTTCTGTTTGGCATAAATGTAATTAGCAATGATATCCAGGTAGCCAAAAAGGTTTGGCCCAATTATGGCCCAGATCCGGCCCACTTGCGGTTGCCGGACTCTTGTGAAACACGGCAATGAATGACGCGCCACAATCGGCCCAAGTCCGGGTGCTAAAACTGAGCCGACACTGCCCACATAGAGCCACAATCACACCAACAAATATTGTACACTTAACCGGTGCTGTCCCGAGTCCATATAATTACATGCAACTAAACCAAACCGTAATCTTTACCCAAACCTTATAGTAAGTACATGTTGTTAATTAATATTACTCAGTGCTTAAATGTAGAATTACACTGTAACAATGACACCGTAAAATTAAGTGTAATAAAACTTTATATGCAAATATTCAAAAGCTTTTTTCAATGTAAAATTGACTCTGCTCATGTTTGGGGTTTTCCACTGTGGAGAGTATCTGGTACCTGATACTTTATTTAATACCACCTCAGTCGAGGTTCCAAGCGAGCCGAGCAGATCACTGTCACTACCAGCATCACTGGATTCGGATTTGTGACACACGACATCAACCCGCTAGTTTTACAGTTAGCAACAGTGATAGCAATATCATCATGTGACTTTCTAATTGTAAAAAGAAATGACTGTGCGCAAAACCACGCCGTGATCAATAAATGAGCTGCAGACGGTCCTCTCGTTAGTGACAAACGAAACAACACAAAACTAAAAGTCTCTCAGGAAGTGTCTCAGCTGTTGCCCACACACGGAAAATACCGGATCTTCCAACAGTGAAGGGAAAAGTAAAAAAACACTTAAGTGAGGACAGAACAAGAAAAAGTGGAAGTGGTTTGACCAAATGGACACTATCTAGACCGGCGAGCAATAGGAGGGAGAGTGCGCTGGACTCGGTCATGGCTGGAGTTCATGATGGAGGATGGGACGTTTTGTTACGTTAACTCTATACTCTGATTGAAAGCTTCACTTTATTTAGTTGAGCAGATACTGGAAAACTTCTAAAACAACCAGATCAATTGAACTGATACACTTGTGTAAAATCACCATCAACAACTGCTTTATGCTGCACAATGAGCTAGTAGCTAACAGCTAGCGCTCGTGCTATTGTTTTGGTCAGTTTGTGTCGTGTTTAAGATGATGTCACGGCAGTAGAGGCGGTGTAACTATGACGATCAGCCTATAATCCCGCCCATGTTGAGGCGACACTAAACTGCCGTGGAAACACAAGCTCAGAAAGTAAAGCGAGTCGAGTCGAAGCGTAACGTGCCGTGGAAAAGTGCCATAAGTTTCAGGCTTGTGTACTGCAGGTGTTTTGCTTTACTGTGATTGGCTCTAAAGTATTTGTGAGGGTCAAATCCTCCTCGCAGATACATGCCTTAAACTCAGATTTTAGGTGAGTTCAGATTCTTCTGGCAACACTGAACGTCATTACATCCGCTTAAACATCTATATGAAGAAACAATAAGCAAATCGTACTGGAGTGGAGGGGGACTATAAGCATAAACAAATGAAATTGTCCTGAAGAATCTCCGAGAGTGCTTCTGTATGAACTTATTTGATATTTTTGTATAATTCAGTTTAATGTGTTTAATCATTTGTTTTAATCATGTTTCAGGGGTCTAAATCATTAATTACCAAATGTTGTTACATTTAATGGAATAAATTAAAGAAACAAACAACCTCCATGATGACATCACCAAAGTGAAGAAGAAAAAGAGAAAGTGGGAAAATTATTAATAATAGAATTAATAAAAGGAATTAAAATAATAATGAAATATAATAAATAACAAAGTTGACTTTACAACTGATCTTCCAAAGAATATTTTTTAAAAAAGATAAATAATTTAGCAATTTAGTCTTTCAGTCTAGTTAAGTGTGTGTGTGTGTGTATGTGTGTGTGTGTTCATAACTGTAGATGCAACGTGTGTTTTGTAAAGTGAGTTGTGTGTGTGTGTCTGTGTGTGCGTGTGTCTGTCTGTGTGTGTGTGTGTTCATAACTGTAGATGCAACATGTGTGTTTTATAAAGTGAGAGTTGTGTGTGTGCGTGTGTCTGTCTGTGTGTGTGTGTGTGTGTGTGTGTCTGTGCGTGTGTCTGTCTGTGTCTGTGTGTGTGTGTGCGTGTGTCTGTCTGTGTGTGTGTGTGTGTGTGTGTTCATAACTGTAGATGCAACATGTGTGTTTTGTAAAGTGAGAGTTGTGTGTGTGTGTGTGTGTGTGTGTGTGTTCATAACTGTAGATGCAAGTGTGTGTTTTGTAAAGTGAGAGTTGTGTGTTTGTTTCTGGTTCTTACAGAGATTCCTAAACCTGTTCTGACTGTAAAACCTGAAACATCACCGATATTCAGAGGAGAGACTGTCACTCTCACATGTGACGTACAGCGGACAGGAGTGACAGACTGGACATACAGATTTCAGTGTGATGGTCGTAATCAAGACTCTAATCAGAAAGAGTTCAAGATTCCTACAACGTACAGCAGATACAGAACATACAAGTGCAAGTGTTTGGCTATGAGAAAATCTACACAAATCTGGACTTCCGAGAGTAATGAAGTGTCATATCGTGTCATCGGTGAGTGATCATCTGTTATATTATAATCATATGCATCATCAGCAGATCCACAGTTTTCCTGAGCAACTACTGGACGACACATGATGATTGTAATTGCCTGTTTTGTGTTTCTGGTCTCGAGACACAATGTAAAAACTACCGAAACGAGCGATTCAGACGGAGAACAACAAACATTTAAGTGTTATTTGGAGTCAAAATGACTTTCAGGCTCAACTTGTGAAGTTGTTGTCTGTCAGAACAACTCAAATTAGTGAATGATATGTATAATAGATATTTCCGTTTGGCCGATATATTTCAAGACAGTTTGTGACAGTGCATTAGCGCTTATTTCCACTGGCGCGAGCATGAATGATCTGAATACGCTCGCTCTGCTCCGCCCAGCACCGTAAGACAAGCCACTCAGAAGTGAAGCAGACATCTGACAGACACAGTAAATGACCAATCAGCATTCGCCTTCTAACCTGACGCTACGTGCAGCGAAGTCTATTCAAACAGTCCCGTGATATGTCAGATCCGCAGCCCAGCGGTCGCTCCAGTGGGGGTTACAGATGTGATATAAACGAATTCAAACAAAACTGAAAACATTTAACAAACATCTGTTCCTCAGATGCGCGCGCGCTGTTCTCGGTTACCTTTAAACTAGACGCTGTTTTCCCACGGACTGAAAAAGTGACGCCAAAGGTATACCCAATGCGTTAAAAAGTGACGCCAAAGGTATACCCAGTGCGTTAAAAAGTGACGCCAAAGCTATACCCAGTGCGTTAAAAAGTGACGCCAAAGGTATACCCAATGCGTTAAAAAGTGACGCCAAAGGTATACCCAGTGCGTTAAAAAGTGACGCCAAAGGTATACCCAGTGCGTTAAAAAGTGACGCCAAAGTTATACCCAGAGCGTTAAAAAGTGACGCCAAGCGTCCATATGTGACGAGTTGGGTGTGAGAATGTGTTGGGATGAGAAGAGAACACTGTATGGTAAGTAATAATACGTTTGAAAAAAAAAAACATATATATATTCCTTAATCTGAATGAAGTTATTCACGATCTCTATCTGCTGTATTTAATTCTCCATGATTGGTGTAATATTGTGTGTTGTACCTTTTCATATGTTCCGCTCGGATTTGATGCTAATCGAGCATGCAAATACATGTGACGGCTTACAAAGTTTCAAAGAAACAAACAAGTAAAACTAAACAGACATAAATCATTATTATTTAAATATACTTAAAGTAAAACAACCTGTTTAAACTAAATAGTGTAAATAAACTATGTCGGATGTATATTTAACTATGTATTGTACATATAATGTATGGAATTGCAGATAATATTTTGTCATTAATTTATGAATATTGTTTAGATTGGTTAATTAATGATAAATGTTATTTGTAACCTGCAGTAATTGTTTATATGACTGACAAATCAAATTACCCATAACAGTTTAATCTAAAATGTTTTTGTGTGTGTTTTCATTCTGCTAGATGGCTAAATGTTTAAGCAGACAAGAAGCTGCACTAAAACTTTATTTATTGAAGTGTTACCTTACCTCATTTGTTTACATTTTAATTACTTTAGTTTTTGCAATTAAAAATATGTACAATAAATGTTCATTTAGTTTCACCAATATTCTTTCTCGCATTTACTGTATTCACATATTCAATATCGGCATCGGCCATTAAAAATCCCATATCGGTCGCCCACTAGTGTTGTGTCATCTGCGAATAAAACACATTTGAACAAATCAGATACCTTACAGATGTCATTAATATATCAAATAAACAACTTGGGACCAATCAAAGAACCCTGGGGCACCCCACATGTTACTTTACACATTTCTGATTGATGCTCATTAAAATGAACATACTGGTGTCTATTGTCAAGATAGCTTTCTAACCAAGAGTAAGCACGACCTGTAAAACCATACTGCTCTAGTTTATCCATTAACAATTTATGATCTATGGTATCCAAAGCTTTTTTGAGGTCCACAAAAACACCCAAAGTAGAATGGGTCTAATGCAGATGCTTTATAATCAACTCCTTTAATAACTGCCATTGAAGTCGATCGACCGCTCCTGAATCCATATTGATCGTCACTTAATATCATGCATTTTTCTAGGAAACTATCAAGCCTCTTCAGAAAAAGTTTTTCCAGTATTTTTGAAAATTGAGAGAATAATGAAATTGGTCTATAGTTTGAGTATAAATGACTATCACCACTCTTGTAAATTGGAATAATTTTTGCAATTTTCATCTGATCTGGAACCACGGCAGATTTAATGGACAAATTGAAGATATAGGTCAGGGGTTCTAATATTAAATGGATTGTTTTTTAACTAATTTCATATCAATATCTGTCCAATCAGTTGACCTTTTATTTTTAAAACCATTCACAATCTCCAGTATTTCATTTTTGGTAATGTCAGACACATACATCGAGGAAAAGTTCCTACTAATATTTTCACAACTCTTTATGTTTTTACTTTTTGATTCGATAATGCCTTTTGCCAGATTGAAACCAACATTAATAAAATAATCATTGAATTCGTTTTCTATCTCCTTTGGATTCCTAGTAAGGACTTCATTGTCATTTATGAAGTAACTTGGACACTCGCGTTTATTATTCGTTTTTTTTATAATATTGTTTAGTACTTTCCAAGTTCCTTGCATATTTTGCTTTTGTTGTTCTAAGAGGGTATGAAAATATTGCTTTTTACTATTTCGGATAATACTTCCCAATTTATTTTTATATATATTTTTCTTCCGACTCAGTCCTTTTTTTTTTCTTTTTTTTTTTTTTACAAATTTCACATATAGTGTATTCTTCTTTTTGCATGCATTTTCAATACCTTTTGTTATCCACGGCTTTTTTACTGTTTTTTTACTGTTTTATTTTCTTTCTATTAGTAAAAATGTGCTCTATTAGTGTTGCGGTTTCTGCTGTAATTCTGCTGGGCTTATCAATGAGTGGACATAAGTGATTACTGTACATGATATTTATAAACTCAGAAATACCTTTAAGGACACGTTGATTAAGTATGTCAATGTTGAAGTCTCCACACACTCTTTGTACTTTGTCAGTGGTCATGTTGTTAAACCGTTCTACAATTCTTTCATTAAATGTTGACAAACATGTTCCTGGTGGTCTGTACACGCAGATAATAATTATATTACTGAAGTGTTCTACTTCAGTTTCCACTGTTACTCAGTCCAGAACATTGTCTATGTTGTATGAAACATTTTAATGATTGATCAATATACAAAGCCACTCCTCCGCCCTTTTTATTATTCCTATTGGTGGTATACATCTCATATCCCTCAAGACCCACGTCACCCACTTTGCCATCGTCAAGCCATGTCTCTGATATTGCTATTATTGTACATTGTTTAAAGGACTTAAGAAATTCTTTGATAGCGGAGTAATTTTTACTTAGACTTCTGCTATTGAAATGTATGACGGACAGAGCACCACACATTTCCACACTCTTGTTAAATTCTTGTTCCGTATAATAATTACAGTTTATGTCAAAATTGTTATAGTAATGCATGTCCGGATCAAATTCATTATCAAAACCATACCTCTTAAGTTCATCCCGGTCAGACATATCATCTATAGTTATATTCCCCAATTTCTTCACAAGTTCTTCCATATCAATACAAAGACCTTTATCCTGCTGAAGTAGACCATCACTTGTAGCTGTCCAATTCTTGCCATTTTCTTATTAATAATGTGTGCTTTTGTGAGACTAACTGTACAACTATGGATGGCTTCTCTTTACGATTCTTGTTTGAGATTGCATAGCAGCTAGAGATGTTACTATCATCCAGATCGATATGTTTACTGCTTAAGTACAGCAAAACCTGTTGTTCCAATGACTGCAATTCTTCTAGAGGATTCTTCCTTTGCTCCAGCTGCTGCTCTGGCATAGCTGCGATGCTTAGTCTCCAGTCCAGTAATGATGACATCTTTACTACAAGTTTGTTGTTCCAAGGCGTCAATCCTTTGTTCAAGTTCATCAATCTTTTTATCTCTTAAATTTACTATTTCTCTTAGGTTACGGATCTCCTCCATAAAGGCCAGGATGCTTTGTTGTTGAGTAGCAACTTTGCTGATCTCATCTGCCATAAACTTTAAAGATGCCTTTATTTCTTCCATCTCGGCTGCTTTTCTAGTTGCCATTGACTTTTGTGCACTGATTTGTTCTCGTTTGATATTGATTGATCAATTATTCTACCGATTATTATTATATTGATTAATCAAGAAATCTACCGATTATTATTATATTGATTGATCAAGAAATCTACCGATTATTATATTGATTAATCAAGAAATCTACCGATTATTATTATTATTATTATATTGATTAATCAAGAAATCTACCGATTATTATTATTATTATATTGATTAATCAAGTATCTACCGATTATTATTATTATATTGATTAATCAAGAAATCTACCGATTATTATTATTATTATTATTATTATTATTATTATTATTATTATTATTATATTGATTAATCAAGAAATCTACCGATTATTATTATTATTATTATTATTATTATTATTATTATTATTATATTGATTAATCAAGTATCTAATGATTATTATTATAATATTGATTAATCAAGAAATCTACCGATTATTATATTGATTAATCAAGTATTCTAGCGATTATTATATTGATTAATCAAGTATTCTACCGATTATTATATTGATTAATCAAGTAATCTGATAAGAAATACTTTTACATTATTAAAGTTTTGTGTATATTGTTAGAATTGTATCTTTATTTTACTGATATGCCTTATACGGTTCTTTATTAATACTCTTATTGGTTATTTTTCATAACTAAATTGTTTTTATTATTATTATTTATAAATGTATTATTATTTAAATTAACATCTCCTGGTTCCAGCTTCATATGTAGCATATAGACATGACAGTGCAGCAATCTTCTCATCTCACTCTCGGCAAGAAAGAGTATATCTAGCGCTTTATCAGCCAACACACGATTTTAGCTTTCTTATAAATAAACAATACGTCGATATTATTTGTGTATAATGGTTTATTAAAATGATGTTATATGTTAGATTAGCAAAGATAAACTCACCGCGGTAGCAAGCTAGAAGTTCTTCTGCTGTTCTGGCGGTTAATCTAACAGCTCCAAAACCCCAGCAAGTGTCGTCACTAGATGTCGCAGCTCGTGCGCATGTCATGAAACTCTTATTTATTTTTCCAAAAACACAATTCCTTAATCACTTTAAACATATTTGATTACATGAATTAAATCATTAATTACCAAATGTTGTTAAATTTAATGGAATAAATTAAAGAATCAAACAACCTCCATGATGACATCACCAAAGTGAAGAAGAAAAAGAGAAAGTGGGGAGAAACTAAAAAAATAAAATTGTGTGTGTGTGTGTGTGTGTGAGAGAGACTTTGTGTGTGTGTGTGTGTGTGTGTGTGTGTGAGAGAGAGACTTTGTATGTGTGTGTGTGTGTGTGTGTGTGTGTGTGTGTGTGTAGACAGTGAGAGACTGTGGCAGTGAAGACAGTGAGAGACTTGTGGCAGTGAAGTGTGGGGTCCACCTGTAAAATTTGACTATTTAAATTGGGAAAAACATCCCATTGAAACTCTGCATCTGGAATTTTGTAAAAGAATAATTTATGTCCAAAGAAAAGCCCCAAATAATGGATGCAGGGCAGAATTAGGCCAATACCCTCTCCTTTTGAACATTCAGAAAAGAGCCATCAAATTCTGGAAGCACCTAAAGACAAGTGACCCCAACACATCCCATTATAAAGCCCTAAAACACCAAGAGCTGAGCGGGGTGAAGAGTCCCCTATGCCAGCTTGTCCTGAGACTGACTGAAGTCACACCTGAGGAGATCGGCCAGTCTCAGGATAACGGCACACTCACAAACATTCGGCCGAACCAAATTATACACAAAGAAAAGGAGAAATACCTGACGCATTGGACAAACACCATTAAAACTCAACACAAACTGGAATGTTATTCGGCACTAAATCGAGAGTACGCGGTGGCAAACTATCTGACCACAGAGACTGACAGAAGATTAAGAAAAGCACTGACGATGTACAGACTCAGCGAGCACAGTCTGGCCGTAGAGACGGGCCGCCGCAGACAGACATGGCTGCCCCGCGAGGACAGACTGTGCTCCCAATGCATCCTGGGAGTGATTGAGACAGAACTGCACTTCCTCACAGAATGCCCAAAATACCAACCAATTAGAAACAAATATTACCACAAAATTAACAACATATGCCCAGATTTCAATGACTGTACCCCGACACAAAAAATGTGTTTTATTCTGGGGGAAAAAGAGGAATGTGCAAATATAGCTGCAAGATTTGTACTATCCTGTAGAAACCTGCGGGACAACCAGAACTCAAATCAATAACAACACATGATGTATCGATGACCCCTGACCCCAATCCCCTATCCCTGTTACTGACCCTATATAATGTTGCATGTTATTTCTTTATAGTTATTATTGTTGTCATGTCCTAGTTTAGTTCCTGTTCTGTTTTTCTATGTAATTGCTTTGGCAATACAAAATGCCTTTGTCATGCCAATAAAGCTCGTTAAATTGAAATTGACTGTGTGTGTGTGAGAGAGACTTTAAGGTCTCTTTATTACAAAAAAGTTAAGAATATACGAATAAAAAATAAATTAAAATCACACAAAATATGAGTGTAGAATTACAAGCAGCATTTTCAGATATAAAATTGCAAACAATCATCAGCGTCAACTTCACATATACACTGGTTTACCCCCCATTTATATGTGAACATTTGCAGGTTGTTTATCAACTTATAATAGCTGAACTCTATATTGATACTGGATTTTATTAATCCCTTTAGTATAGACATAACGTCGGTGGAAAACTTATCACTCAGTTTATTTTTCCTAGACAACCATATAGCCATCTTCGCTTGCCCAAATAAAAAGTTTAGTAAATCATGACGCACCATACTACTTCTGCTATACTTTGGTCCATAAATAAACCTTGCAGGTGTAAAAACTTCCCCCAGTGTTTGACACCACTCTTCTACTTTATAAAATAATGGTTGCAATCTTGCACAATTAAGAAAAAGGTGAAAGACAGTTTCTTGAACTCCACAAAAATGACAACCCTCCCCAACCTGAGGATCAAGGTGTGCTCTGTGTCTGTTTGTGGCTATAATACCATGCACAATCCTCCATTGCAGGTCTCCAGTTCTTTTCTCAATAGGAGGTTTGTACAAGGTCCTCCAGCAGCCTTTTGGGGAAGTGCCTGACCCAAAGATCTCCTGCCATTTAGACTCCTTCACATTCTGAAGCTGAAGAAGGTGTGACACCTTTTCACACAGTACATAAAGGGCTTTCTTACCAGCATTTCTAAAAAATCCCAGCTGAGGTGTCTTAAAAGAAAGCAAACCATTCTCCATTTCTTGCCAATTTCTAAAATCAGGAGAGAAAAATAGATCTGGGAAGACAGAAACCTCTTTCTCTCTAAAAGGTGTCTCTAGGGACAGTCTATATTCTGGTGGTAAAAACTCGTAAAATTTAGTCAACAGTCTCTCTACCACCCGGACTGATCTTATGTCCAGTTTTGAAGCCAAATTTTCTGCAGAAATCCATCCTTCCTCAGAAATAAAGTGACCAATTTTGGTAAAATTTGCAGTCCACAGTGCGTTTCTGAGTGAAACTGAATTAAAAAGATCTAAATTCAGTGCAGAATTAAAAAACAGTGGTTCTTCTCTCAGCCATAGTCCCTTCATCTCATTTTGCTCCCGAGAGAAACTGAAAAGTGACCGTGACTTTAACATTGATCTATAAAATAAAATAAAGTCAGACCTGACAGGTCTAGTTTTTCGGTATCCATAAGGAACAAGTGCCGGTCAAACCCCATGTTGCCTGCTCTCTTCAGGAGGGCACAGGCCGTCCCAGCCCAGCTTACATCCTCCCCATATAAGAGTCTCTGAGCTGTCTGGAGTCTAAAAGCTTTAACTCTGGATCCGATGTCGACTAGTCCTTGTCCTCCTTCCTGTATTGGCAGATAGTGCACTGGTGCCTTCAACCAGTGCTGACCAGACCAGCAGAAGTCCACCAGGTGCTGCTGAATTCTTCTTATTAGGTCATCTGGAGGCTCTAGAACCATCATGTTGTGCCACAGAGATGAAGCAACCAGGTTGTTACAGACCAGGATTCTCCCCCTGTAGGACAGCTGGGGTAGCAACCATTTCCAGTGAGACAACCGAGCACACACTTTTTCCACTAAACCCTCCCAATTATTTTTCCTATATTCATCTGTCCCTAAAAACACCCCTAGATATTTAAAACCTGCTCTCCCCCACTGCAACCCACCAGGTAGTGACGGACTAATAAAATCTTGACCACAGCACAAAGCGTCACTTTTTTGCCAATTGACTTTGGCTGAAGAAGCTTTCCCATAACAAACCAAAGCGTTTTCTAAACAATTAACATCATTTTGATTTCTAATTAAAACAGTGACATCGTCTGCATATGCCGAGAGTCTGATAAGGCACTTAAAATCCACAGTAGTGAGCTGTAAACCTGTTAACTCTCTTCTCAACCTACACAGCAAAGGCTCAGTGGCTATACTATAAAGTTGACCTGAAATAGGACAACCTTGTCTAATGCCTCTGCTAACGTTTACAGGAGTACTGAGGCCACCAGCTAATTTAATCATACATGTGGCCCCAGCGTACAACAGTTTTATTTTGGAGATAAAATTGTCCCCAAAACCAAAAGCCTTTAAAGTATCCAAAAAGAAAAGTGTGATCAACTCTGTCAAAAGCCTTTTCCTGGTCTAATGACAGAAAACCTAAATTGGTTTTGTTAAAAGAGGCAAAATCATAAATGTCTCTTACCAAATGTAAATTATCTATTATGGATCTATTTTTTATACAATATGTCTGATCATTTTGAATAATTGTATGCAGTACACCATTTACCCTATTGGCCAAACATTTAGAAAAAAAATTATAATCGGAGCCTAAAATTGCAACAGGTCTCCAGTTCTTCAGGAGAGTTAAGTCACCTTTTTTTGGGAGTAGCGTTAAAACTGCCCGTTGACAACTCAAAGGAAGAAATCCTTCCTTTATGCATTTCTGGAGTACCTCAAAATAATCGTATCCAATAATATTCCAAAAACTCTTATAGAATTCGCCAGGTAACCCATCCAGTCCTGGAGTACGTCCTGAGGAGAGTCCCATAACAACAGCGGTGACCTCTTCAAAAGTCAGATCAGCCTCTAAAGATTGTTTGTGTTCTGCAGTTAACACAGGGAGATCTTGTAGCAGCTGGTTTTTACACTGTTCATCTGGGTTGTCAGCAGCATATAAACTAGAATAAAAGTCCACAGCAAGTTTGCGCATCACTACTGGGTCTGAAGTGTTTTGTCCATTGTTGTCTTTTAAAATGAACATCTGCTTTTGTCCAGCTTTTCGCTCCAAGTTAAAGAAATATGAAGAAGGTCCGTCCATGTCTCTTTATTTTTAAAAACGACTTCTTACAAGAGTTCCTTTTACTTTTTCATTTAAAAAGGAGCTCAGCTGATTTTTTTTTTCAGTCCACAGATCATGTAGAGTACCAGCAACAATATCATTCATTTTCATTTCAATGTCCAAGATCTCTTTTTCCAAACACTCTAAAGTCTTTTTTAAAACTAAAGAGGAAAGAGATGTATATGGTTGACAGTAATTTCTTATGTGCACTTTACCAACTTCCCACCACTGAACAATACTTTCATAAAAACACTTTTCACTTTTCCAGGTTTCCCAAAACAAATTAAAATTCTCACAAAACTGTTTGTCTTCTAAAAGTTTAACATTAAAATGCCAGTAATAACTTGTATGTTTTCTTTCAGTGAAAGTACACTCAATAGTGATAAGTTTATGATCAGACAGAATTGTTGGGATGATGGCTGTATTAACAATCTTATTTCTTAAATTATGTGATATATAAAACCTGTCCAAACGTGCTCCAGAAATGCAGCCATTGCTAACCTTCAACCACGTGTACTGCTGTACTGATAAATTATGCTCTCTCCACACATCTGAGAAATTAAGATTATTAATTATATTAGCTAAACAAAAAGCAGACTGTGCATGAGGTTCTTCTCCATTCCTATCTTGTGTAAAATCTATAGTGCAGTTCCAATCTCCTCCTAAAACAATAATAACACCATCCTGCTGTTGCTTTAAAAAGTGCTCAAGTTTGGTAAAAAGCTGTACCCTGTCTGCCCCTAAATTAGGGGCATAAATGTTCACAAAAAGAAAATAAAAATTCTCAATATCAGCCCTTACAAACAATAATCTCCCAGGTACCACTTCATTTTTGAATAAGATCTTTGTTTTAAGAGCAGGGTTAAAAAGCACAGCTACTCCAGCACTTAAATTAGTCCCATGACTAAGAATACTCTTCCCTTCCCACCATAAGCCCCAGTCAATCTCATTATTTTGACTGCTATGGGTTTCTTGCAAAAAAACAACACCAAGTTCCTTCAAATTTATAATTTCTGATAATAAGCCAAATTTTCTCCCGTCCCTCATCCCATTTACATTAATTGATCCCACCCGCAAGATCTCCATAAGAAATGGGAAAAGGAATAAAACACAGAGAGAAAAAGAAAAGTTACAAGCCATCAAGAATATTTAGTTTTTCACCTCACTTTCCCGGTCTTTTTGCCTTGTCTGAGAACAGTGATGTGTTTTTTAAGACGAAACCGCTTCTGTTGTGAGAGTTCATCGTAACTACTCACTTTCCTTGCCCATACCACAGAAGAAATAAATTTATCAATATCAGGGAAGTAATTACCTATTTCAACACCAATTTTTCCTTTAGTTTTATCGAGAAAAGTATTAATTTCATCAACAGTATACAGATCTTTATCAGTTCCTCTTGAGCCATCTGACCATTGATCATCATCTTTTAAACCATCATCAGTAAACTGGATAAACTATCCATCTCATCATCCATATTCTCCTCTAATCCTTCAGCCTGTGCCACATCATTACCTTCACACACATGTTCCACACCACTCTGTGTCTCACTCTTTATCAACATCATCTAATACAATCTCAACTTTATCAGATACAGAACTGCATCCAGCTTGCTCCACACGCTCAGCATTTACATTAAACTCACTCACCTCTTGCACCTTGCCCTCCTCTGTGGGCCCTTCATCCTGCCCATCAATTCTCTGTTTGTCACTTTCCTTTGTTTGTAGGTCAGTAATATCATCATTTTGAGATGTGGACGCACGCTGGTCATCTTTATGTGGACACATGAAGCGTTTATGGCCCAGGTCACCACATTCAAAACACTTCAGGCTCTCACTGCTGGCGTAAACCATATATGAATTATCTCCGTGATTAACACAGAACGAGACTTCTAAACTTCGCTCTTGAGAGAACAGAAACATGAAGACTTGACGTCTAAAAGAAAGAACGTGCTTGAGCGCGCTATTTTTACATCCCAGGGGGATCTTTCTGACAGGGCTTGCGATCTTACCAAACCTCAGCAGTTCTTTAGTGATGGTCTCGTCAGAAATAAACGGCGGTACATTTGAAATGATGATTTTCGTCGCTGGAGCGGATAGCGGGGTTACCGGAACAAACGTTTCCTTCACCCATATTCCGCTACAGTCAACTGATTCACCAGGGAGTCTGACTTTAAAAACACAACGACAGCTTTGTTCATTCGTGAGGCCGAAACGATGTTCTCAAACCCGACCTGTTCTCCAATAACTAGGAGCAGCTCTTCCACTGTCACTCCGGGCTCTGGTACACATTTGCACCCATTACGGAGTGACAGAGTTGGCGTTCCTTGCACGGGAACAGACGCCATACCGGCGTCTGAAAACCGCGCAAGCGAGACAAAAACTTTCTTGTCTGTACTTATTACGACTGTCCAGCGAGGGGGAAAGAAAAAAAAAGAAAGAAAGATAATTTAGAAAAAAAAGGTTAAAGTTAATTTGAAAGCAAAAAAGCTTATCAAACGCTCTCACAACCACGCTTCACTCACTCGCCACTCACGCGCATGCGCTCAGAGAGAGAGAGAGAGAGAGAGAGAGAGAGAGAGAGAGAGAGAGAGAGAGAGAGAGAGAGAGAGAGAGAGAGAGAGAGAGAGAGAGAGAGAGAGAGAGAGACTTGACTTTTACGTCTCTTTATGTTCTAAAGATTAAAAAATAATATACATCCTTAAATTTATGCTTTCAAGAAAATACAATATATACACACATCTATATACAAGAGAAAAATAAATAAATATATATACACATATATACATATAAACACACTTATATACCTTTGATCATTATAACATTATGATCCTTCTTTTAAACATTAATCTTCAAAAAACATTAATCCAGGTCTTCCACTAGATGATAAAAACACGGGTGTAAACACTTCCCCAAAAATCTGACACCAGACCTCAAATTGAAAAAACAAAGGCTGAAGTCTCACACATTGAACAAATAAATGATAAACAGTTTCCGGTAACCCAGAGAGGACAGACTGTGTTCACACTGCACTGAAGGAGTCTGTAGAGACGGGTCGACACGGACAGAACCGGAGACCCAGAGAGGACAGACTGTGTTCACGCTGCACTGAAGGAGTCTGTAGAGACGGGTCGACACGGACAGAACCGGAGACCCAGAGAGGACAGACTGTGTTCACACTGCACTGAAGGAGTCTGTAGAGACGGGTCGACACGGACAGAACCGGAGACCCAGAGAGGACAGACTGTGTTCACGCTGCACTGAAGGAGTCTGTAGAGACGGGTCGACACGGACAGAACCGGAGACCCAGAGAGGACAGACTGTGTTCACGCCGCACTGAAGGAGTCTGTAGAGACGGGTCGACACGGACAGAACCGGAGACCCAGAGAGGACAGACTGTGTTCACGCCGCACTGAAGGAGTCTGTAGAGACGGGTCGACACGGACAGAACCGGAGACCCAGAGAGGACAGACTGTGTTCACGCCGCACTGAAGGAGTCTGTAGAGACGGGTCGACACGGACAGAACCGGAGACCCAGAGAGGACAGACTGTGTTCATACTGCACTGAAGGAGTCTGTAGAGACGGGTCGACACGGACAGAACCGGAGACCCAGAGAGGACAGACTGTGTTCATACTGCACTGAAGGAGTCTGTAGAGACGGGTCGACACGGACAGAACCGGAGACCCAGAGAGGACAGACTGTGTTCACGCCGCAATGAAGGAGTCTGTAGAGACGGGTCGACACGGACAGAACCGGAGACCCAGAGAGGACAGACTGTGTTCATACTGCACTGAAGGAGTCTGTAGAGACGGGTCGACACGGACAGAACCGGAGACCCAGAGAGGACAGACTGTGTTCACGCCGCAATGAAGGAGTCTGTAGAGACGGGTGGACACGGACAGAACCGGAGACCCAGAGAGGACAGACTGTGTTCACGCCGCACTGAAGGAGTCTGTAGAGACGGGTCGACACGGACAGAACCGGAGACCCAGAGAGGACAGACTGTGTTCACGCTGCACTGAAGGAGTCTGTAGAGACGGGTCGTCACGGACAGAACTGGAGACCCAGAGAGGACAGACTGTGTTCACACTGCACTGAAGGAGTCTGTAGAGACGGGTCGACACGGACAGAACCGGAGACCCAGAGAGGACAGACTGTGTTCACACTGCACTGAAGGAGTCTGTAGAGACGGGTCGACACGGACAGAACCGGAGACCCAGAGAGGACAGACTGTGTTCACGCTGCACTGAAGGAGTCTGTAGAGACGGGTCGACACGGACAGAACCGGAGACCCAGAGAGGACAGACTGTGTTCACGCTGCACTGAAGGAGTCTGTAGAGACGGGTCGACACGGACAGAACCGGAGACCCAGAGAGGACAGACTGTGTTCACGCTGCACTGAAGGAGTCTGTAGAGACGGGTCGACACGGACAGAACCGGAGACCGAGAGAGGACAGACTGTGTTCACGCTGCACTGAAGGAGTCTGTAGAGACGGGTCGACACGGACAGAACTGGAGACCCAGAGAGGACAGACTGTGTTCACACTGCACTGAAGGAGTCTGTAGAGACGGGTCGACACAGACAGAACCGGAGACCCAGAGAGGACAGACTGTGTTCACACTGCACTGAAGGAGTTGTGGAGACGGGTCGACACGGACAGAACCGGAGACCCAGAGAGGACAGACTGTGTTCATACTGCACTGAAGGAGTCTGTAGAGACGGGTCGACACGGACAGAACCGGAGACCCAGAGAGGACAGACTCTTTTCACGCTGCACTGAAGGAGTTGTGGAGGATGAACTTCACTTCCTCACTCACTGCAGTAAATATGAGATCATTAGAAACACACACTTTACACAAATAGCTCATATTCTACCTGAATTCCAGGACATAAATGATTTAGACAAACTCTCGTATCTAATGGGAGAGAAAGTAGAGTGTGTTCAGCTGCAGCGCAGTATGTGTCGTCCTGTCATCACATGAGGGCGAGAGACTGACCCCTCATCATATTACAGCTCTATTCAAACTCATATTTTAATATACTTGTTTCCCTCCCTTCCTCATTGCTCTGTGTGTTTTACTTTGTCATTTGTATTTTATTATCATTATCATTATTATTCATTTTTATTATTATTTATTATTATATTATTATTGTTTTTATGTTTGTAATGTGTTTATTATTCAATGCTTTGGCAACATAGTACACTGTATACAGTCATGCCAATAAAGCTCATTTGATTTGAATTTAATTTAATTTAGTGAGAGACTGTGTGTGTGTGTGTGTGTGTGTGTGTGTGTGTGTGTGTGTGTGTGAGAGAGAGAGAGACTGTGTGTGTGTGTGTGTGTGTGAGAGAGAGAGAGAGAGTGACTGTGTGTGTGAGAGAGAGAGAGAGTAACTGTGTGTGTGTGTGTGTGTGTGTGTGTGTGTGTGTGTGTGTGTGTGTTTTGGGAAGACTGCGGCTGCGTGAGGACTAGTCAGAAACTTCACCAGGTTTTCTTCCTCTGATAAACTTTTTTTTTTTTTTTTTTTTTAAGAAACAGAAATGAAATGAATATAATGATGAAATCTATAGTTATCTCTTACAGTTAAAAGACTGTTAATGGACAAATTGTTCACCTCATTTGACATGTTAATTAATAAGTAGTGGTTTCTGTGGCGGAATCGACCCGTCTCTTAGAGCCGCCCTTCCGTCATGCTCAGGACCGGAGTTGAGATGGAGAGCGAGAAGAGGAGCATAATTAATAATCCTCGTTTGATCAGCGGTGAATGAAGCACACCTGATGGGAATAATGCGTCATCACCGCTTTCTTTAAAATGCAGAGTGCACCTCCTCTCGGGGAACCGACTTCAAATCTCCACGAGTCTGGAGCTGGACGAGATGGTGTGCTGCCGAACCCGGTCCTCGGACCCCCGGGGGAGTTAATGAGTCCCTCTCGGGGAGCCGGTGGACTTTGGAGTGCGAGCGGCCGACTGACCCAGCTCGTGTCTGGACTATCCTATGGACACTATCCCGTCCTTTCCAGATTCCCCCTTTATTATGAACACTATTCCCCCCTAAACTCTTTATTACCCCTTTTGGACATTTTACGTTTATTATTTCCATTAAATGAATCTCCGAGGCTTGACGCCACACTCACTGTGTCTGTCTCTTGCTCACCACATTACACATCCATGAAGCAGAAAACATCGTGCTGATGTCCACTGAGGATACTTTACTTTATATTAAAATGTCCATTTGAATATTCTAATAAATCTCCTCATCAAGACAAGTGTTCACCTACACAACATTTGTCTCTAAAGCATCGATGTCATTACATCTCGACTCTGTTTAACTATCGGCACTTTAAAGTCACATGTTTATAAATGTAACACTTTAAACATCACATTACCCGCTCAGAATATACACCGATGTGAGTGAAAACACTGGAGACGGAAATTAAAAACAGGCGAATCGTGAAACACTTCTGCGTTCAGGAAAAGGTGGATATGTGTGTTGTTGAACTTATTACATTTATTTCAATGATTCAAATCTTCATAATCTTCAGATGAACTGATTACAGTCTAATTCTTGTATTATTGTAAAATAGAGGAATATTTACTTGTGTTTTATACAGAGAGACCAAAACCTGAAGTGCGTGTAAATCCAGATCATCATGTGTTCAGAGGAGAGACAGTCACTCTCACATGTGACATACAGACACAAACACACACTGAGTGGAGATACAGCTGGATTAAAGATGATTCAGTCAATCCAGTCAGCACTGAGAGAGTGTACAGAATCACATCTGACAAATCTCACAGTGGTAAATACAGCTGTAGAGGAGAGAAAATCAGTGACTCACAGAGATCAGACATCAGTGATGCTGTTACACTGACTGTATCAGGTGTGTGCGCATCTCTGTAGACTTTTACAAAGTTTATTCAGTTTGTACTGAGTGTTTATCAGGAGCTCTGAAGGTGAGTAATTACTGTAGTAAAGACGAGCAGAAGATGAACTCTGTTTATTAATGACCCAAATGTTCTTCACCACAGACTCAAAGCTCAATCCTGAACTCACATCAGATACTGCAGGAGCTGCACTGACAGGAAACACGGTGACTCTGATCTGTCACATGACTCAGACCGCTGGATGGGACTTTTACTGGTACAAACACACACAGAACTCTGAGAACAAGAAGACAGAAACAAACTCCTACAGAGTCCATATTGATTCAGTGTCTGATGGAGGTCAGTACTGGTGTAGAGCTGGAAGAGGAGAACCAGTTTACTACACAAACTACAGTGATGCATTGTGGGTCAATGTCACAGGTGAGATAAAACATACTGTATTTTATTACCAGTGACTGTGTTTGTAAATTGTGTTAAAGATCCTAAAGACAATGTGACCAGAAATCCTGATTTGCTCCTGTAAAAACTTGATTTTCTGTCACTCTGTACAATTAATGATGTGATCCTCTTATAAACCTGATCATAGGTGACATCTTTCTGTTCTGCAAATATCAGGCTTGGAAACTCAAACTCTGAGAATACAGAAGATAAACTCTGTCTATTTTGAAAATGTAAAACTATAATAACTTGTATTTTTGCTGAAATCCAGACCAGATCTTGATCCACATGATCGCTCCTATCCTGGAGTCTTTGCACTGGCTCGTTGTCAGTTTTCATGTCGATTTTTCACCTATAAGTTTCTACAGGGATTTATCTTGCAGTATTTGTTTGAACTTCATTTCAGCTCAACGTCCCTCAGTGTTTCTGATCATCAGTCCCAGCAGAAGTCAACACTTCTCATCTCACTCTCTCTCTCTGAACTGTGTGGATCACAAATACTCCACTGGATGGACAGTGAGAAGAAACACAGGCAGTGAGAGAATGAAAGATTGTTCATCTACAGGATCTACATGTGAAATCAGCTCCCTTAAAACATCTGACACTGGAGTGTACTGGTGTCAGTCTCAATCTGGAGAACACAGTCCTCATATTAACATCACAGTACATGGTGAGTCTATATAACAGCAGATATAGTGTCATGATACTTATACTTAAAACAGAGCTGAATATGTTACTTTAAATATGTGCTTAAACTTCTTCCTGCTGTTTCTCCATTTCCTCTGTTGTGTAGATGGTGATGTGATTCTGGAGAGTTCTGTTCATCCTGTGATTGTGGGAGATACTCTGACTCTACACTGTTTACATCGATCTACAAACTCCTCAATCCTCACAGCTGATTTCTATAAAGATGGATCACTCCTCCAGAAACAGACGACAGGAGAGATGAGCATCCCTACTGTCTCAAAGTCACATGAGGGTTTCTACTCCTGTAAACACGGAGAGAGAGGACAGTCACCCGAGAGCTGGATCTCAGTCACAGGTGAGAGTTTATTCCAGTGAGTTATTCTGAGAACTTTGCAATAATAAAATATGAATAAATGTGTCTGTCGTGTTCTCCTGTCTCAGACGGTTCATCTACTCATCTGGTGATTTGGGTGGTTGCGGGTCTGAGTGTCGCCATGTTACTCATCATCTCACTGATCCTGCTGTGGAGATACAAACACAACAAAGGTTTGTTCATAGTATTGTTTGATCAATAGTAATGTACACCACCAAATGAAGTCAAACAGAGAAATGTTTTGATAGTGTCACATAGTCTCTGTGTTTCCTTTTTGGATGAAATCAACATACAAATACTTTATTTATAGTTTACTCTGCATATTAAGGGACACAAGAAAGTATTTGAACATGAAATGACACACATTATCTTTAAGAGAAGTTGACATGTGGACACATCATTGATCTTTGTCTCTATCTACTGTAGATCAGCAGTGTATCAACCAACAGACATCAGTTCAGAATCAGAGGACACGACCTGGAGAATCCCAGACAGAAAACTGTCCTCTACAGTCTGGTCAGACTCAATAACACATTATTCAAGTGTTTCCCTGTAACACAGCTGTGTGTGTATCTTTAATCCTCAAACACATGTTTGATGGATAACTTGTTTTGTTTCCTGTGATCAGGGGCATCAGCAGATGAGGTCACATATTCAGATGTCACTATTAAAAACAAGAGATCTGTGGATAAAGGTCAAATAAATCCTCTTTATCTATTTACGATATTCTTTAAATTTTTTTTATATTAATATTAAATATATATATACAGTATGTATGTATATATATATATATAATGTGATTTTTACTTTCAGATGATATGCCCGTGGCAAATAATGTGACATATTCAGAAGTCGGAAGAAAAGTAAAGAAATTCAGAAGCAAAGGTGAGACGCTGTTTTTCCTTAAGTCTTCGGATGTTCCTGTATGTTCTAAATTATGTCACTGATTTTCTGTTCTGTTTCAGACGTTGAGACTGCTGGACCTGGCGATTTGACTTACGCCCAGATCAACATAAACAACACAAAGAAAGCCAAGGGCAAAGGTCAAAACTCAACAAACTTTATCTAAACACAACCTTGCGAATGTGATCAAATCTTTAATCTCAAACTAAGGGTCTGTTCCAAAATTTAGTGATTCACCTCACTGTGTTCTATGGCATCTTTACTGAAATGATTCCTGATAAGGGAGCGATTTGGAACACTCTACACAGGCAGCTCCGTGCATCATTTAAATAATGATCCTCACACGCAGAACTGATATTTTCTGTTATTTTCTTTGGTAGATGCTAGAAAAAGAGATGCTTTAATTGAGATGAAAACTAAGGACAATCAAAGAGGTAAGTCAGAAAAAATACCTTTTAATGTTTTTTTTTGGATTGCTCAAATCTCAAAAATGCATAAAAACATCTGCACAATCTTCATATATTTTGCACGAGCTATACAACTCTTTGCAAACAACAACCTGCCACAATAAATAAGTAAAATGTTTTCAATGGCAGCAAAGGCACTTGAAAGCACTTGGGTGCCCCTTGGCTTTTGCCATGTAGCCTTGTTTTTTGGGTGCCAAACAAATTACTAAATTGCTAAAAATTGCTGCAATGATGAAATGGGGGTAAGAGCTTCCTGTTCAATACAGAGGGGAGAGCGGCTCTCTCAGGTGGAAGCGACCAATGAGCCAAATGTCTGAGACCAAATGCATAATAATAAAACAAAATCTTGGGTAGGCCTAGCTGGGAATAAAATACCTAAATACATAATCCCATGTTTGGGGCACTGGAAGGCACCTGTCTGAAAAGCCATTACTAGGCAATACGCTGTTAGAGACAAGGCTTCGATTTAGACCAATTGACTTTGTATCCTGAGTATTTAGAAAATTAATTAATAATGCTGTTGAAGCAAGGCATAGGTCTAGTGGGGACGGAGACAAATAATAAAATATAATCTGCGTAAAGCAAAAGCTTAAGCGCCACACCTCCCAACACCACCCCTGGAAAATCATCATTTCTTATCACAGCTGGTAATGGTTCCAGGGAAAGACAAAACAATAATGGGGAAAGATCCAGAGTAAAATAATCTGAAATTAATCCATTAGTTTGTACTTCTGCTACTGGGTGTCTATAAAGTAACTTAATCTAACCAATAAAAGTATTCCCAAACCCATACATTTCCAAAATCTTAAAAATATAATCCCATTCTACCATATTAAACACCTTTTCCTCAAGTGAGATGGCAGTGAACAGAGTCTGATCATTTGCCACTGACCACATGATATTAATGTAACGCATAATGTTATCAGAAGAGCTATGGCCCTGAATAAACCCCACCTGATCTACATGTATAAGAGATGTCATAACCTTACTTAATCAGTTAGCCAAAATTTTTGACAATACTTTAACGTCTAGCTGGATCAAGGAAATTGGATGGTAACTCTTACACTCGCTTGGCTCTTTGTCCTTTTTAAGAATCAGGCTGATCCGGGCTTGTGTCATGGTCATTCTTTATGATTCCGTATAAACTTCTAGCAAGAGTGGAGCCAATTCTGTAGCATAAAAACTAAAAAAAACTCAGTGGTAAAGCCATCTAGCCCTGGAGCCTTGCCTGTAGGCAAGGCCTTAATTACCTCACCAAGCCCCTCCAAGGTTATCTCAGAATCAAGATCATTTTTTTTGCTCAGCCGTCAGTTTAGGAAGTTCTAATGGTTCTCAAAGTTTCGAATATATTCATCAGTAGACGAAGACATGAAACTATAAAGATAAGATAGCATTATTGATTTCAATGGAAGAGGTAAATATTTCACCACCAGCAGATTTCACTGAGATAATGGTAGAAAAAGACTCTCTCTCTGTTTTATATATGTAGCCAGAAGTTCCCCATCTGTCGCTCACTTTGTGTCGATAAGCGACACTAGGGGTCTCTCTTGAGCGCCGAATATGCCTCTGATCTATGAAAAAAGGCCAATGAGAAGTTGGCAGACAGTATTTGCATACCCCGTCCACGGAAATACGTCTAGTTCATTCAGAAATTTTCTTCAGAGCCGATTGTCGTGTATGCACGACACCTGTTCCTCTTACCTCTGGTTATCTGCTGTTGGATCTACGGCGCACTTCAGCGGCTTTCTCCTACTCTGCAAGGCAGTGCAGTTTGCCCCTGGGCGATTCGACAGAGCAAACTAAAAGAGCAATACACAGCAGCGTTTTCAGGACGCGTCTTTATAAAGATGCCTTTCTACGCCCCTGTGTAGTTCATGGATGCGGTAGAGTGCTCTCCGCTTCAGACGGCCACAGGCGCTGTCTCGTGTGTTTGGACTGTCCCCCTTTGGCATGTCCCTGTCCCCTCGCATCTTTACGAAGGTCGCAGAGGCAGCCCTTGCCCCACTCCGAGAAGCCGGCATCCACATACTCAACTACCTGGACAACTGGCTCATCCTGGCCCACTCCCGAGAGTTACTATGCGCCAACAGGGACCAGGTGCTCAGGCACCTCAGCCGTTTAGGGCTTCAGGTCAACTGCGAAAAGAGCAAGCTCGCCCCGGTTCAGAGCATCTCTTTTCTCAGCATGTAGTTAGACTCAGTCTCAATGTCAGCACACCTCACCAACGAGCGAGCGCAGTCAGTGCTGGAATGCCTCGATGCCTTCAGGCCAGGCGCTGCAGTCCCTTTAAAAATTTCCAGAGGCTCCTGGGGCATATGGCGTCCTCCGCGGCAGTTACGCTGCTGGGGTTGTTGCATATGAGGCCACTTCAGCACTGGCTTCAGACTCAAGTCCCGAGACGAGCATGGCGCCGCGGCACACACCGTGTGATTGTCACCCCCGCCTGCTGCCAAACATTCAAACCCTGGACAAACCTCTACTTTCTGTGGACAGGAGTCCCCTTGCAGCAGTTGTCCCGATGCGTCCTGGTCACTACCGATGCCTCCAAATTGGGTTGGAGTGCCATGTGCCACGGGAACGCAGCCGCGGGCCGTTGGAAAGGGGCCCCGCTGCGCTGGCACTTCAACTGCCCAGAGTTGTTGGCTGTATTCTTTGCCTTGCGGAGGTTTCTCCAGATAGATCAGGGCAAACAGGTCTTGATCAGATCAGACAGCACCACCACGGTAGCGTAAATAAATCGGCAAGGCGGCGTACGCTCCTGCCACATGTCACTACTCGCCCGTCGTCTCCTCCTTTGGAGCCAGCAGAGACTCCAGTTGCTGTGCGCCACTCACATCCCCGGCAACCTCAATGTGATGGGGGATGTGCTATCATGACAACGCTTGCCCAGTGGAGCATGAAGGCTTCACCCCCAGTCGGTTGAGCTGATTTGGGAACAGTTCGGCAAGGCTCAGGTAGACCTAACAGAGGCTCCCCTCGGGGCAGACGCACTGGCACACAGCTGGCCCTCGGGGCTGCGCAAGTACACATTTCCCCCAGTAAGCCCTTCTTGCACAGGTGCTGTGCAAGGTCAGGGAGGACGAGGAACAAGTCATCCTAGTGGCTCCCTACTGGCCCACCCGGGCTTGGTCCTCAGACCTCGTACTCCTCGCGACAGCCCCTCCCTGGCAAATTCCCCTGAGGAAGGACCTTCTTTCTCAGGGACGGGGCATGCTCTGACATCCGCACCCAGACCTTTCGAACATCCATGTCTGGCTCCTAGATGGGACGCGGAAGATCTAGCTGATCTACCAACTGCTGTCGTAGACACGATCAACCAAGCCAGAGCTCCCTCTACCAGGCAACTTTATGCCCTGAAGTGGCGCTTGTTCATGAATTGGTGTTCTTCCCGGGCTGAAAATCCACAGAGGTGCGCAGTTAGATCAGTGCTCTCATTTCTGCAGGAGAGGTTGGAGGGGAGGCTGTCCCCTTCCACCTTGAAGGTGTACATAGCTGCTATCGCGGCCCACCACGACGCAGTAGATGGCAAGTCTTTGGGTAAGCACGACTTAATTATCAGGTTCCTAAGAGGCACCCGGAGGTTAAATCCCTCCAGACCCCAAGCCTGTTCCCCTCCTGGGATCTCTCAGTGGTCCTCTCGGGCCTTCAGAGACCTCCCTTTGAGCCTCTAGAATCAGTTGGACTCAGGGCCCTCTCCCTGAAGACGGCCCAGCTGATCGCTCTTGCCTCAATCAAGAGGGTCGGGGACCTGCAAGCGGTATCTGTTAGCGACACTTGCCTGGAGTTCGGTCTGGCAGAGACTCATGTGATCCTAAGACCGTGGCCAGGCCATGTGCCCAAGGTTCCTATGACTCCCTTCAGAGACCAAGTAGTGAACCTGCAAGCGCTGCCCCGGGAGGAGGCAAACCCAGCCCCTTTGTTACTGTTGCTTTGCGTACCTAGAGCAGCGGGTTGGGCAACACCTAATACCTTTGTGAAATTCTACAATCTCAGGGTTGAGTCTCAGGGTTGAGTCTTTCTCTCCCAGGAGATCCCACTCATTCGGATCCCTGGATGACTCCTCCCTAGCCCTTTGGGTCCGCAGTTCAGCGGAGGAACTCGTCAACCTAATCCACTGTGGGTACTTAATCTACCCTGTACTGGAATAGGTGCTCCTCAGCTCTGTACTCCTACATGGACTCCTCTTTTGTGTATTTTACGTGGTACAGTCCCCTTACGAGCGGATCCGCGTCTCCCTTGGGCAGTTCCCACTGCCCCCTGGTCGGCGTGTTTGTAGTAACTCCCCCATCCGGAGAGGTGGTATCTACCACATCTACGCCAAAAAACCCATGTGATGTATTCACCACTCTTACCTCCTCCTATCTGGGCAGGTGTGGTCTCTGCAGGGTCTTTTCCCCCTGAAAAACAGGAAACCGGGTAAGACCGCCTTCCCACGATGCATGTAAAGGCCCCAGCCGTTTGGCTCTATGCAAGAAACATAGAGAGAAAAGAGGCCCGGCTAGGCTCGGCCCGTTCCCAGGTTGGCAAGTGTCACCTTGTTCCCCCGTCTAGGGTAAACAGAAGGATTCCGACGACTCTTTTGGGGCATTGGGGAAGCGTACGTGCAGTCTGATACAGCTGGTCACTTTTGCACGTCAAGTACCTGCCCGCTCCTGTATCAGCTGTACACGTACATGACTCGATGCATGGCGTCATTTAAATTGGACACCTAGTGTTGCTTCTTCGACACAACGTCGATGTGAGCGACAGACGGGGAATGTCTAGGTTATGTATGTAACCTCCGTTCCCTGATGGAGGGAATGAGACGTTGTGTCCTCCTAGCCACGTTGCTGAGCCGAGCCACTGTTGTGGCCGGACCATTTCTGGCTCCTCAGAAAAATCCTGAATGAACTAGACGGATTTCCCCACCTTTATACCTGTATGTTCGGTGGCGGGGTATGCAAATACTGTCTGCCAACTTCTCATTGGCGTTTTTTCATAGATCAGAGGCATATTCGGCACTCAAGAGAGACCCCTAGTGTCGCTTCTTCGACACAACATCTCGTTCTCTCAATCACAGAGGATTCAGAGGACCAGTTGGTCTCCATATAAACATTGATTTCAGCTTTAGCATTTGTTGGTATTCAGGATTTTGCAAAAGGGATACATTAATGTGCCAACTATATGATTTATTTTTCTCTGTCTGTGGCATCACCTCTAAACACACCAGGGCGTGATCTGAGACAGATGTTTCCAATTGAGCAATCAACAACAGATGAAATGAGGGACTTGAATATATCTAAAAAAAATCTATTCTAGATTAATTCTTATGGACTGATGAAAATGTATAGTCCCTACCAGATGTGTTTAAAAGTCTCCAAATATCTGTAAGACCAAGATATTTACACATCCTGTGAAGCATCAGTGTTGCTCAAGGGGACTTGATCAAGGACTGAGTCAGTCAAAAGATTAAGGCCTCCTCACAATATTATATTATGAGGGGAGCCAGCGGCTTGCAACATACCTTCAAGATCTATAAAAAAAGCCCTAATTATCAATGTTAGGTGTGTTAATATTATACAAATTAAGACTTTACCCCTGAATGACTGCATAAACAATAATGACACTTCCTGATTTATCTTTTATCTGTTCGAGACATTTGAATTATTGATGTTTACTTATCTGTGCTCCAGGGGCGCTGTTTCATGGCTGACCCTGCGTTCTGACCCCAGCTTAGTTGTGATATGTGAAAAAACAACCTTCCTCCTTTTTATGGGGTGCCCCAACCCATTCACATTCCACATGGAGAGAGATAATCCACTCATATTAACTTTTGACATACGAGAAAAAATAGATTGTGTCAAAAAACGAAATGATAAAGACCACATTCCAACATTATTGCAAACATCAAACCCTGAACTTCCCCCAGAACCAAACAAACAGAAAAAATATAAAATATAAAAAATCATAAATAAGAAGCTTATTTTCACTGACATCGGACAGTCAAACCAATGTACACTGAGCTGGCCCCTTCGACTGCTACATGAATGCAACAAATTATCTAATCACTCCAATGTCTTGTAAGAAATACTCAAAGCAAACTCCAGCCAATAGGAAGCATACGCACAAAGAACGTGCATATTCATCCACAACACTGTCCTGAAAAGTGTTAGTCCATAAAACAAACTCCAAAAAACAGGCACTCAGTTCCTCGAATAGTTAAGTGAATGTTCAGTGAGTCAGGCCCACTCGACTGCAATGTGAGTACCACAAAATAACTCACGCCATTGGATTTATTAAGGACAATGCTTGCAGTGGGCATGTGAATGTTTTGCAGCCATCCTTAGCATCTATTCTCAATTTGGCTGGGAACATCAGTGCAAAAGCGATCTTCCTTTGATGTAAGACTTTCTTGCATTCCTTGAATCGATCACATTTCTCTCGTCAATTCGTGAAGTCTGGGAATAAGAAAATGCTGCTCTTTTACAAGAAGATAGGATAGTACAGGTCCAAGATGGTGGCGCAGTAGCACGCAGCAGACAATCCGGATCCAAAATGGTGCCATTTTTGTTACTTAGCCCGACTTTTATGGCACATAGACATCGAAGCAACCGGTGTTCGTGTTTGCCATCACCAGACACTGCTCAAATATAAGACTCATGCAACAACCAAGCTGCATGATCATCTGCAGGAGAAGCTACGCAACCTCAGCTTGCTCCGGAGACCAGGCCTCCAGACCTCGGCATCGCCTGATGCCGGTGGCTGGGGGAGAGGATGTCATAAGCGGTGTGCGAGGAAGCGGAAGCACGGCAAGAGGGCAGGGGTCCATGCTAGGCTATAAACAAACCCTAGCTGGCCGGCTCTCCCGTCTATCCTGGTCTCAAATGTTTGCTCCCTGGACAATAATCTGGACTACATCCGACTCCAGCAGACTACGCAGCGTGAGTTTAGAGACTGCTGCATCTTTGTTTTCATGGAGACGTGGCTCAGCGACAGAGTTCTGGATGCCGCCATACAGCTAGATGGGCTCGCCTCGTTTCGTGCCGACAGAAATGCAGCTCTGCGCGGTAAGACTCGCACACTTTGCATACTGCTCATCGCTGGTGGAGCTTGTGACTGTTAGATGCAGACCTTTTTATTTACCACGGGAATTCACCACTGTCATTATAACCAGAGTTTACATTTCCCCCCAGCGGTAATGTTAAGGAAGCGCTCTGTGAACTGTATGGGGCTATGAGCGAACTGCAGAATGCTCACCCTGACGGACTGTTTATTGTCGCCGGAGATTTCAACCATGTGAATCTCAAGACAGTGCTCCCTAAATTCCATCAGTATGTGGACTTTGCAACGAGAGGGGCAAACATGCTTTATCTTGTTTATACAAACATCCCAGGTGCGTACCGGGCAGAGCCCCATCCCCACCTCAGCTACTCAGACCACATCTCTGTTATGCTAATCCCAGCATACAGACTGCTCATCAGGTACACAAAACCGCTTCAGAAGCAGGTGAAAACCTTCAGGACTGTTTTGAGTGTACTGACTGGCACATGTTCAGGGAGGCTGCAACATATGGCAACTCTACCAACTTGGAGGAATACACAGCATCAGTGATCAGCTACATCAGCAAGTGCATTGATAATGTCACCAGAAGCTTTGGATGATTGCAGAGGTGCGTGCGCTGCCGAGGACCCGAGACTCCGCCTTCAGAGTAGGCGACAAGGCGGCCCTGTGAACAGCGAGGTCCAAACTGTCCCAGGCCATCAAAGAAGCAAAGTGCGCACACGTCCAGAATCCAGTCACTTCCAGGACAGCGGCGACACATGGCGCATATGGCAGGGCATCCAGGACGTCACCAACTACAGGACAACATCAGTTGCCTGTGAAAAAGATGCCTCCATTTCAGATGCACTGAGCGACTTCTATGCTCGTTTTGAGGTGCAAAACGACGTGGTGGTGAGGAAGACCACCCCTCCTCCCAACGACCGGTTGCTGTCTTACCATGGCTGATTTGAGGAAAACTCTACGTACAGTCAACCCACGGAAGGCTGCTGGACCAGACAACATTCCAGGCAGAGTGCTAAGAGGATGTGCAGATTCTGGCTGATGTTCTTACTGACATCTTCAACATCTCTCTGAGTAGAGCCGTTGTTCCAATGTGCTTCAAGGCCACCACTATCGTCCTCATGCCAAAGAAGTCTTCAGTGTCTAACTGTATATGGTTGAACGACAATAAAAACCACTTGACGAAAGCCTTCCTTTTCTCCTCACGTAACATGAGATCTTTATTGGATGATCTCCGAAATTTTGCCTGAATTGGTCTGGGTCTGTCTCCCTCAGCGGTTCGCCGAGCCGGGATCCTGTGAGCTTACTCAATTTCCAGCTTATGGTCTGTTATGTTGAGCAGACTCGTTAAGAGCCCGTCCAGGTATTACACCATATTCTGACCATCTGCTCCCTCAGAAATTCCAACAATATGGACGTTATTCTACTGACTACGATCCTCCATATCCTCCAGCTTCTCCAAATCCACTTTGGTCATTAGCAGCTAATTCCCTCTCCGATGACTCCAGATAATCTATCCGTTTCTCGACCTCTGCCACTTTTGCAACCACCTCAGTGAATTTCATCTCCATGGCAGTGATAGATCGACGTATTACAGCAAGATCCTCCAAGTCAGGAATGACCTTTGTCAGCATTGCCAATAGGTTCAACAATTCAAATTTCCTTCACTTCTTTGACCAAATCGAGTACCTGTTCTGCGGCCTTGTCAGGGGTATCAGCTTGATTGTGTAAGGGTCTTTTAATGTCTCCAGAGCCAGAGGATATTGTCCTTCTAGAACAGTTATGGAACAGGGTGTTTCAAATCTTACCAGTTTATGACAACAATAGTGTTAAAATTAGCAAAGTGTGCAAAGCTCGCCGTTCTCATGTCCGAACCTCGTATGGCGTCATGTGACTCCCAGAAAGATCTTTTAATATTATATCATATACAGTATGTAAAGATTACAGGCCATAAGATTTTAAATAAAATGCACAATTCTTGTATATCTCTAAAAAAATAATCCTTGTGGATGAGATGTTATGAAATGGTTTTATGTTGTTTATAATTCTCTGTTGTTCACTATCAGGGAAAAGCAATGAGTGTGAAGACATTGTTTACTCTGATCTGAAGTAGAACACAGACAGAGGTGAGAGAAACACACATATAATATCATCATTCAAAAGAGACGTCACAATTACAGTTCAAATGATCACGCTGAATGTGCCAAATACAGATGAAGCTTTTTACTTTATTATTATTATTCATTTGTGTCTTTTAGGTGGCAGTGCTGGAGTCGATGCAACTTATGCTCAAGATTTTAATCACCAAAAGAAAAAAACCTGCAAGAATTGATCAAGTTCAACTATTTTATACACACATTTACATGTAGAAGAAACGCTGAAATCAATCAATGATCAGCTCATTCATTAAAAAAGACACCTGACAAGACAAAACTGGATTTCCATGAGATTTTGAGATGTTTTTTATCCAGTCTTGACGTCAACATGTAATGAGAGAATGCCGTTAAATGCCTTTACATGCAAAAGTTCTGATCATTTTTCTTGTATTTTGTGTCGGGAAGTTTGTACACAAACCTTCTGCTTTTATAATGCGCTTATTTTAAATGTGTGTTTAATAGTGCAACATTTATTGTAGTTGGGAACACTTTCTTGTTTAAGTTCAGAATTTGCACTCTTTCATGTAAAATGTAAACTAACTCTTACATTATAAACCTGCGTATGTGTGTTTCTATAATGTCAGTGTAACTATATTCATCTTTAAATGAATTGCTTTGCAAGTAGTACATTTTCTGTCTGTTTTCTGCAGTGCCTCAAAGTTTCAAGAATCGCTTTAACTTTAATATCAGTAATATTTTCATCAGTTAAACACAGTCTTCCTGTCTGTATCGAAGATGTGCCAGTATTTACATTATGAGGAGGATTTTGCCAAGAAGACTTTCATTTAAGGTTTATTTTTCATAAGTTTTTGGATCAGTTGATTGTGTTTGCTTGAACAGTTTCTCAGATTTTCTGTAATTTTTATGTAAAATAAAAACTAAAATAAACCTGATGTTCTTCTCATGAGCATTTATCTTACGGGAGGCTGTGGCTCAGGTGGTAGAGCGGATTGGCTCACAGGGTTGGTCGTTTGATTCCCGGCCCACACGACTTCACATGCTGAAGTGTGCTTGGGCAAGACACGGAACCCCAAGTTGCTCCCAATGGCAGGTTAGCACCTTGCATGACAGCTCTGCCATCATTGGAGTATGAATGTGTGTGTGTGAATGGGTGAATGAGTCACAGTGTAAAGTGCTTTGAATACCGTTAAGGTTAAAAAGGTGCTATATAAGTGCAGACCACTTAAATTAGTTAAATTACTTAAACCATACTTAAATTAGTTAACCACAACCATTTTTAACCCTGGGTTAACATAATCTGGGGTAATATTTTAAATGCATACTCATTCTTTACCCAGGATTTGTAAATAACACTTTATGCCGTTGCAGATTACCTAGAATTAAAAACGTCTCGGGTTACATGTGTAACCCTTGTTCCCTGAACAAAGCGGTACGAGATGCTGCGCTTGCTAAAAGCTCTATGGGAACGATCCTGCATTGTGACCAGCTGTGAATATGTGTGTAACACGTCAATGAACATTGACCGGAAATTTATAGCCTCGGTTGGTGAAATCATTGGAAGCACCTGTGGCCGTGCTATAAATAGAGACGTCACCAGCGTGTTCGTCAGATATTTTTTTTCTGAGGAGCAGTCCTGGGACATCCCAGTGCGGCAAAGAAGTGCAGCATCTTGTTCTGCTTTTTTCAGGGAACAAGGGTTACACATGTAACCCGAGACGTTCCCTTTACAAAAAGCTTCACTATGATGCTGCGCTTGCTAAAAGTGCTATGGGAACGAAATACCCACGCTGCCACACTGGGGCTGTCCAGACCCCTACGGTTGTGTAGTGTGCTCACAAGAACGCGAGAGGTCTCAGACATGAGCTTGAGATGTCGACTCAAGGGCATAAGAGCCCGGGGTAGCATGAACATCTAGTAACATGACATAAAACCAGATGAATGTGTGCGGAGAGGACCAGCCTGCCGCATCACAGACTTGCTTATACATGAGCTTCAGATGTCGACTCAGGGCCATAAGAGACCGGAGTAGCATGAACATCCAAACCACAAAATTGATGAATGTGTGCATAGAGGACCAGCTTGCCGCATCAGAGACTTGCTTATACATGAGCTTCAGATGTCGACTCGGGCGTAAGAGCCCGGAGTAACATGAACATCCAAATCATAGAGCCTAAAAAATGTGAGCGGAGAGGACCAGCCTGCCGCATCACAAACTTGTTCAGGTATGAATGATTTAAGCCATAAGATCTGAGAATGTGTTCGGAGAGGACCAGCCTGCCGCGTCACAAAATTGCTAAGACATGAGCTAAGATGTTGACTCAAGGACATAAGAGCCCGGAATGGCAAGAACATCCAAACTTATAAGAATCTAATGAATGTGTGCGGAGAGGACCAATCTGCCACATCACAAACTACTGCAGAGGGAGACTTCTAGCCAAGGCTTTAGAGGAGGAGAGTCCTCTGGTAGAGTGCGCCCTAAAACCTACTGGCGAAGCTTGACCGCATGCCTCGTAGACCCGGGCAGTAATGCCCCTCACCCAAAGTGACATAGTCTGCCAGGAGGTGACTGCCACCTGGTCATGGCTTCCAAGGGAAGAATTGCTGCCCTGACTTCATGCCACTAGCAAATGCGGTGGACATAAGTCTGAAGGGTACAGAATGGACAAAGTCTGAGAAGTCTTAGCCTCTCCGGCATAACAAACGGCAGGGAGCAGAAGGCTTGGAGAGTAACCGGCCAAGGGTCGCGAAAGGCACCTTGGGCAGGTAGTCAGGGTGAGGGTGCAAAGAATGCTTTTGGTCATACCTGGGGCAAACTCTAAACAGGCCGGCAAAAAGAGACAGAGCCTGTAGGTACCCAAGTCTCCTTAGAGATGTAATTGCCATAAGAAAAACCATCTTGAGAGTCAGAAGTCTGCCAGACGCTGACTCTAGAGGTTTAAAAAGGGGTCTCAACCAGACCCTCAAGGACTACTGCTAAGTCCTATGAAGAGGTCATTTGCATGTCTCCCGAATAAAGCACACGAATAGAGGATGCCTCTTAAAGGGCACCCCTTCCATCAAGGTGTGGCAAGACGAAATGGAGGCCACATAGAACCTGGAAGTGGGGGGGGGGGGTGGACTGGGTGACTGGGGGAGAAGTAGAGGAGACATTGCGCAGTTCATAGAGGTGAAGAGGTCCTCTTCTGCCCTTTAAAATCTACCCAGATCTTCTCCAAGTGGAGGGAGCCCGATTACTAAAAATGTCCTTGATAACCTCAGGAGAAAGCCCTGTGCACCTCAGTTGGTACCCAACAGGGGCCAATCATGAAAGGTTCCACAATTCGGGCTGGGGATGAAATGCAGTCCCCTGTGCCTGAGAAAGAAGGTCCTTCCTGTTCGGAACCGCCGAGGGGAGAATTTAATTCCGATAACCATACTCTGTTCAGCCAGCGCAGTGCTATCAGAAGGAGGCAAGACCCTTGCTGGCAAACCTTGCCAAGACTCCCGGGAGCAGAAAAACCGGGGGAAAAATGCATTCAGGGTCATGTATGTGCCTTTAAGTCCAAGCCCAAGGGGGCTGGGTGACTTAGGGAGAAGTAGAGGAGACATTGCGATATCATAGAGGCGAAGAGGTCCTCTTCTGCCCTGTGAAATTTCACCCAGATTTGTTCACTACCTCAGAGTAAATCTGCTCCCACACACACGGGCATCCAGGGAAAAACTGTTAGCAGCCTGCGACGACAAGACGCACCTAGAGTGGGACCCAAGGTAAGAACCGGGGACTGAACCACATAGAAAGGGAACGAAGCACGTGGCGCGTAACCCTTATTTGCCTTAGGGGACCGGCCCTCGGATAAAACCCCCTGGCTTCTAGCCACAGCTGAAGCGGTCTCATATGCAGAAGGTCCGAAGGGATCACCGCAGACACCAATGCCATGAGACCTAATATTCAATGATACTGACGAGCAGTGCAACCTCGACCCAGCCTGACCTTGCTCAGGGTGTTCTGAATGGAAACAATTCATGCGGGAGACAATTGTGCCTGCATCGTGACTGAATTCCATATAACCCCCAGATGAGTCAAGACGATATCCATGTGCTGAACTGCCAGTTCTTGGAACTGCGCTAGGATCAGCCAGTCGTCTATATAATTCAGAATGCGGATGCCCTGGAGTCACAGAGGAGCCAGTGCTGCATCCATGCATTTCCTGAATGTGCGGGTTAATAGGGCTAGGCCAAATTGAAGAACCCAATACTGGAAGGCTTCGCCCCCGAAAGCGAACCTCAGGAACTTCCTGTGCTGTGGCTCTATATGAAGATATGCATCCATGAGATCGATGGTGACCAGCCAAACGTGATGTTGGGCTTGTGACACGATCGTCAGCATGTAGGACTTGAACACCCTGACTGAGCAGTTCAAGCCTTGAAGATCTAAGACCAGACGCAACCCCCCACCCTTCTGGGAACCAGGAAGTATTTGCCGTAATAACCTGACTGTCTCTCTGGAAGGGGAACATGTCCCATGGCCCCTAGAACAAGAGATTTTGCCGTTTTCTTTTACCCACAGTAGAAATGCCCAGTCCGGTTTACGGTAGTGGAAACCACGCCGTTGAAACGCAGAGAGAGGCGAGCGAATTGAACCACTTTCTACTGTTCTTAGGATCCACATAGAAATACCTGACAGAAGTTTCCACGCTGCCAGGTTCTCTGAGATGGGTATTAATTCTGACACTTCCTGTTGAGGGGATGTCGAGTGTTCCGCATCCTGGATCAAGGCAGGAAGCAACGGTACACCCAACTTTTTGTTGGAAGCCTCTATCACCCGAAACATCAAAGGCGGCGGGTGGTCTCTCGTTCGCGTGGCCAGTCTAGCTGTAGTCTGGCAACAGCCCGAATAAACACCTTGAGTAATTTCTCAGCCGCTTTATTATTGTGCGTGGAATGTACAGAGGTTCAGCTCCCCACCCTCCTCGTGAACCAAAGAGGTGCCGAAGCGCGCTTCCAGATCACGGGAAGGACCAGCAGGGTCTGGGGAGAGAGCAAGGAAAAAGGACGAACCCGTCTCTCGCTCCTTAGCCAGATCCATGCGAGAGCCCCAGGAATGAAATGTGGGCGTTGACTCCCGGAAGTAAGCGAGGCGAGCGCGAAGCATTTTACCCGAAAGCAGATCGCAATGCTCGCACCCACCCCACCCCAACACGAGAGCAGCATGCTCTTCCCCCAAACAAACGAAGCAAAACTGATGCGTGCCCCTCCCTCTTGGTCATAGAGAGGAGGCAGAGAAACACGCATAGTTTGCCTCGACTTTGTCATATTTTCCCCCTTTTTTTGAAAGTCAGAAAGAGAAAGGAGAAAAGGTTCACTGCCTAACAGAATGTAACTCCTAACAGAGGAAAAGAAAGTTTGACAGGCTTGTGAGACACACAGCACAGTATGCTCTGAAGAAAAAGGATCTTACGAACACACTGGTGACATCTCTATTTATAGCCCGGCCACAGGTGCTTCCAATGATTTCACCAACCGAAGTTATAAATTTCCAGTCAATTATTATTATTATACATTTATTTAACCAGGAAGTCCCATTGAGATTCAGAATCACTTTTACAAGAGAGACCTGGCCAAGGTAGCAGCCAAATCACAACAAATGCATACATAATAAACACCAAGTTACATTTTCATGATAAAAGAAGTACAAAATGTTAACACATTGAGACTCTCTAGAAAAACAAGAACATGTCTCCATCACAACACTCTTTACAGTAGTTTTGAATTCATTAATGGACATAAGGGTTTCTAACTTTAGCTCTTTGTGTAGATTATTCCACCCCCAAGGTGCTAAATAAGAGAAAGCGGTTCTTCCCAATTCGGTTGCAACTCGTGGCACATTAAAAAGCAACCACTTTGAGGAGCATAGCTGATAGGTACCAGAGCAGACAGAGAGGAGGTTACAGAGGTACAGTGGAAGTTTGCCAAGTATAGCTTTATAAATTAAGATATACCAGTGCTGTTGTCTACGAATTATAAGTGATGTCCAACCAACTAAATCATAAAGAATGCAGTGATGGGTGAGGGACTTTGTATTTGTTATAAATCGTAGTGATGCATGGTAAACTGAATCAACATGACGCAAGATGGAAGATGCAGCATGCATGTACAATATATTTCCATAATCAATTACAGACAGAAAAGTAGCTTCCACAAGTTTCTTCTTAGCACTAAAAGTAAAACAAGATTTGTTTCTGAAATAGAAGCCAAGCTTGACTTTAAGTTTCTTGACTAAAGCAGTAATATGTTCATTGAAGGAGAGCTTATCATCTATCCATATCCCCAAGTACTTGTATGAAGACTCTCTCAATTGATTCCCCATCTAAGGACAAGAGGCCACAGTTGTCAAGTAGCTTTGCTCAAGCTTTTGAGAAGACCATAAACTTTGTTTTCTGTGTATTTAAAACCAGTTTTAGACTCAATAATGTGTTTTGGAATGCCTGAAATGCAGTCTGAAGTTCCTGCACTGCTGCTGAAATGGTGGAAGCCTGGGTGTAAACCACTGTATCATCAGCGTATAAATGTAATTTGGCTTGAACATCTCTATCCAAATCATTTATAAAAATTGAAAACAGAATGGGTCCTAAGATTGATCCTTGAGGGACACCTTTGGTTATCTCAAGAAAATCAGATTTATAACCTTCAGCATAAACACATTGAGTACGATCTACATAATAATTTTGGAACCATGCAACAGCCTTCTCACTTAAACCAACTGAACGTAGTTTGGTCAATAACAATCCATGATCAACTGAATCAAATGCCTTAGAAAGATCAACAAATAATGTAGCAGCGTGTTGCTTCTTATCTAAGGCCCCAATAATATCATTTGTCACTAATGTAGCAGCAGTGATAGTGCTATGGCCACTTCTGAACCCTGACTGAAAATTATTTAAAATGTTTTTGTCAGCTAAAAACTGTTTTAACTGTACATTCACAAGTGATTCCAAGATCTTTGACAGAGCAGAGAGTTTTGATATTGGATGGTAATTATTTAGTTCTGATGGGTCTCCACCTTTATGTAAAGGGAGGACATAGGCTGCTTTCCAACTTTTGGGAATGGAGTTGGAAAGAAGACTCAAATTGAAAATATGCGCTATAGGCTCAGCAATAATATCAGCTGCCACTTTTAACAGAAAGGGATCCAGATTGTCTGTACCTGCTGACTTTTTGGGATCAATGTCTCTGAGGGCTTTATGAACTTCTGATACTGAAATCGGTTTAAAATTAAAGAATTCCCGATTTACATTTTCAGATGCTGACATGGCAGGACATGGGACAGAATAAAGTGTTTATTAAACTGTTTGACTATGGCTGCTTTGTCTTTTATTTCATCTGAACCAATGAGAATCTGTTCAGGGAGGTTTGAGGTCACACGTGCACCCGACAAAGATTTAACTGCTTTCCAAAACTTTAAAGGGTTGTTTAAGTTTTCTGTGATTGATTTCAAATAAAACTCAGATTTGGACTTTCTAATCATCAAAGTACACTTGTTTCTTACAGTTCTAAATGCAGTCCAATCAGCAGAAGAGTTGGAGAATCTAGCTTGTGCCCACATTTTATTTCTCAAACAGATTAGCTCTGATAGGCTGTCTGAGAACCAATGGTTGTCCTTACCACTGATCCTAAACTTTTTGATTGGTACATATTTATTTACAATGGAAATGAAATTTGAATGAAAAAAATCCCATGCCATTTCAGCATCTGAAAACAAAGACACCCTGCTGAGATCACTGTGATACAGATCATGCAGAAAACCTGTTGTTCAAAACTTTTAAAATGTCTTTTTAGGATGATGCGCGGTTTTACCTTGGGGATTTTTGTATTTCTTACACAAGCGACTGCACAATGGTCACTGACGTCATTACAAAATACGGCAGTTAAGGTATATTTATGAACTGAGTTTGTTATGATTAAATCAAGGAGAGTAGATTTTATTTCTGCTTTGGGATTTATTCTTGTTGGCTCATTAATAAGTTGCACTAAGTTTAAGTCATTACACAAGTCTTTAAAACAATCAGAATTCCCTGAAAGCCAGTCCCAATTCATATCACCCATAAGAATAAATTCAGAGTCATTAATTTCATGTAATATTTTGGATATAGATTGGAAAGCATCCTTTGAAGCAGATGGAGGTCTATAGCACCCAACTACTGTAATATCAGCGTCTTTTGAGATATTCACTTTCACTGTCAGAATTTCAAACTGTTTAGTTTTAGTTAGTGACAGGGTTACAGAGCTTATAAACTTAGATTTCACATATATGGCAACCCCACCTCCTTTGCCAACCCGATCAGTTCTATAAACTTTAAAACCTTCAATAGAAATAAGTTCATCAGATACAGATTTTTTTAAGCCAGGTTTCAGAGATAATAATGATATCAGCATTGGTTGTATTAGTCCAGATCTTAATCATATCCATTTTAGGGACAAGGCTTCTAACGTTTAAATGTATAAAACCAAGGCCATGTCTGCTTTTGAAATCTGAAGGAGTGGCTAAGGATTGCAAAGTGTTAGGAAGACCAGGAGCAGGACCAGGATTGGGCTGAACATTACCAGATAACATCAATAAAAGCATAATCATACAACGTAGTTTTTTTTTTTTTTGGCTGGGTAATATTTGTCATTACCACTGGCCTCTATGAACTGAGAAAGAGAGTAATCTGAGACAATAAAATGATAATTTAACAGCAGTAGGTTCTGGAGATACAGGGTCTTATTAATTTGTAAACAGTTTTTTTGGTTACACAGGTTGATTTTCTGGCGGTATATCTCATAATGACTTGTAGATGAAGTTGAGAAATTACCATAATTTAACTGTATTAATATACTGCTTCTCATTTTGGGCATATTAAGTTCATCTAGTACAGGGCTGGACTGTAAAAGTATGAAGAATATAAACAAATGCATGATGTCAAGTTACCAGGTTTAGTTGAAGACAGCCTTAACAGGGGTGAACAGTAGCTTGGAGTCAAAAAGTCAGGGCTACAGGATGGAGGCTAGCAGGGAGGCTTCCAGGTGATAGCTAGCAAGCAGGGCTAATAGCAGCAGGCTAGGAGTAGGGCTATCAGTTGCAGGCTAGCAGCAGGGCATCCAGGTGGTGGCTAGCTAGTGTGGCTAGCAGCAGAGCATCCAGGTGGTGGCTAGCAAGTGGGGCTAGCAGCAGGACATCCAGGTGGTAGCTTGCAAGGGCAGCTAGCAGCAAGGCATCCAGGTGGTGGCTAGCAAGCAGAGCTACCAGCAGCAGGCTAGGAAGCAGGGCTACCGACAGCAGGCTAGCAGCCAAGCTACCAGTAGCAGGGTAGCAGCAGGACATCCAGGAGGCAGCTAGCAAGCAGGGCTACTGACAGCAGACTAGCAGGCTAGCAATAGGTCATGCAGGTGGTGACTAGCTGCAGGGCTAGCTGCAGCAGGCTAACAAGCAGGGCTACCTGTAGCAGGCTGCTAGCAGGGCATCCAGGTGGTGGCTAGCAAGCAGGAATGTTTCATTCGTGTTAGACGTGTTACACACATATTCACAGCTGGTCACAATGCAGGTCCCATAGCGCTTTTAGCAAGCGCAGCATCATAGTGAAGCTATGTAAAGGGAACAGTGATAACCCCCTTTAAGAATTACAGGTGTGAAATCTTGCAGAACCCAGTTTAAAAGTATCCAGAACAGGTTAGATTACTTCAGGTAAATGTTAGTATGTTTTGGGCTGCGAGTCGATTCCAGAATTAATGAATTGTTTGATTCTGAGGTGTTGGGAATCAAGTCAAATGCAAAGCTTTGAGTCATTAATGTTCATACATATTTCTTGTAAGAATCCTGAATGCATTTCTTTTTTTAAATACACGTTTTGACCTTTTGACAATGGAGCCGTTCACCCTCACAACATCACAAGAGTCAATCGAATTAATTATAAATTGTTCTAATTTACTCAATTGTTAATTCAGGTTGGAAACTGCATTATAGGAATATTTTGGGTTTAATACAAGCTAAAATCAGTCTACAGCATTTGTGGCATTATGTTGATAACCACAAAAATGTATTCTGACTCGTCCCTCTTTTACATTTACATTTATGCATTTGGCAGACGCTTTTATGCAAAGCGACTTACAGAGCACTTATTACAGGGACAATCCCCCCGGAGCAACCTGGAGTTAAGTGTCTTACTCAAGGACACAATGGTGGTGGCCGTGGGGATCGAACCAGCGACCTTCTGATTTGTAGTTATGTGCTTTAGCCCACTACGACACCACCACTCTTTTAAAAAAGTTACAGTGTGACTACTTCAGTATATATGTATATATTTTTTAAAAGTATAGTTACGAGACCCAAACCTGTAGTGCTCAACATGTATTCAGCTAATCTCACTGTACATCCAGAAACATCTGTTTTCACTGGAGAGACAGTGATCTTATATAACAATATTATTGATCTCTCACTCAACAAACAGCAGAATAATCTGACCTGTGTGTGTGAACATCTTCAGATGATGATGGTGTGTGTGATGGATGTGAGGTTACCTGAAACTGATAGTGATGAGCACATTATACAAGTGGACCTGGCAGGCAGCAGATGCCCAAACCCCGCCCACACTCTAATCTGAGATAGTAATTACCCTGAACAACTCGAGACACCTTTCTCCCAATGCATAATGATAACAGGACATGAACGATGGCTGATAAGAAACAGCAGGGCGATGTGTGGGACTATTTTGAGTTTAATTACAAAACTAGAAAAATCAAGTGATCAAGTGGAGCCAGATTTGGTTACCCTAGCAACCAAGTAACAAATCACATATCTCTGCACCAGAACATCGTAGAAACTTCCGGGTTGACTTTGTTCACTCAGGAAAGCAATGAGCCTTGTTAAGTATCACCCTGGTAACTGCCTAGCAACCAGATGGGGTTACCCTAGCAAACAAGTAACATATCACATATCTCTGCACCAGAACATCGTAGAAACATCCAGGTTCACTTTTTTCACTCAGGAAAGCAAGGAGCCTTGTTTAGTATCAACTGATTAATTTATGCTATATTTTTGGGTTACTCTGGAAGTATTCTGTGAATTTCTAAAATATAATTACTAAAACTAATTAGAAATGTCCACAAAATAAAAAATAACTGAACCTAGTAAAACCATTAATGAAATTAACTAAAGCTGAAATGAAATTTAAATGAAATTTGTAAACGGTATTAAAATAAAAACTATTTTGAAAACGCAAAAGGACAATAACTTTGCCAACAATGGAACATAATGATGAGACACTAAATTAGTAAAACATCTGACACTGGAGTGTACTGGTGTCAGTCTCAATCTGGAGAACACAGTCCTCATATTAACATCACAGTACATGGTGAGTCTATATAACAGCAGATATAGTGTCATGATACTTATACTTAAAACAGAGCTGAATATGTTACTTTAAATATGTGCTTAAACTTCTTCCTGCTGTTTCTCCATTTCCTCTGTTGTGTAGATGGTGATGTGATTCTGGAGAGTTCTGTTCATCCTGTGATTGAGGGAGATACTCTGACTCTACACTGTTTACAGCGATCTACAAGCTCCTCAAGACATTTAAATCTGAACAATATTTGACATCAGGATTGTTTCGCTCCTCACTCTTTATGTAAAACATGTGAATAATAATAAAGTGTCATTTTCATCTCTCTGTTTTTGTTTGTATAAAATATGGATGGAAGAGTTTTGATGAAATGAAAGAAAGATGATTTCTCCTGTTTGAAAGTCATCTCAGGTTTATTTGTACAGCACATATCACAATATATTTTGATTCAGATGAATCTCATTCAGAGTCGCCAAATATCTCTCACGGTTGCCAAAGGCTCGCTGAAATGTTGCTAAAAGTTGCTAAATCATGAGATGAAGTAATTATGTAATACGTCAAATTGACATATGTAAATGAACTAAAGTAAAGAGCTACGGAAATTCATTAAAGGTGTAAAACCATATATCTATTTTTTTATGACATTCAGCCTGAAACAGAAGACAGAAAAACATCACTGTCTTCCAAGCTTGTCCATGTTCAAAGAGGCTGTGGTGGGGTACATAGCTGACTTTGCAGTTAAAACAACTATGAAGAAGATTCAGTGCACTACCTGTTTATCAGCACTCAGAGTCGAGAGCTCTTCCCAAGATGAACACACTGATCGACATGAAGTCCTGAGGTGGATTCATAAGACCGTCAGTCAGTGTCCTGAAAGTCTGCAAGACAGCTGAGAAGGTTCTGGATCTCCATGGTGGTTCTGCATTCAAGGAACTTGAGGCAAACATGTTCAGCCTAGAACCAAACAACAATCACATCTTCATACTCAAAGTGCATTGCAGAAAGCTGCACAAACATCAGGCTCCACTTCATCGCCCAGGAAACATGCTGCATCATACTCCAAACGGTTTAGGAAAACTCTGGGCAAGCTTGTACTGCAAAAAAGAAGAAAAAATCAAAGTTTGATATAAACATCAGGGGCCGATTGCACCAGCTATATGCAAGTTTAAACTTAGCCTAGTTGTGGCGTAAATGGGCACTAAATCACAATTTACACACAACTAAATATTTGAGCGTTGCACGATTAAACTTCGGTAGAACGAAACCCTGATGGAATAATAAAGCAGACTGATATTTTATGACAACAATGAGCTCATGTTTTGATTGACAGGCATCAATCATATCGACATACATTATGATGTTGACATTAATGAGAGAGAAAAAACCTTTCCAGCGTCTGTTCAGCATGAAACCGTTCAAACAGTGCAGTTTTCAGGATGAGTCGCCAAGTGTCAAGTTTCAACACACAGGCATGTGATCAGCAAAGGACAAAAAAGAAGGAAGGCTGCAACCCCAGTGAACCGAACACCCCCCATTTCTCATTTGACCACTCAAAATCTGAATCATTATAATTACTCAATTCTGATTGGCAATCTTAGTTTTATCAGTAAATTGTGTGCTGTCGGCATTAATCTGCATATAATAATAGTATTTAAAATGCAGCATTTTGCAGTTTTAGTGCATTTAAGTAGATCCTTTCAACCCTCTACCATCATGTTGGAGACAGAAGCATCTTTAGTTAATACATTTTAGTTTTTACTCACCAGAGATTTGACGACATGTAAGAACAATATAACTAACAACATATATGAAGCAAACCGAGGGGGGGCACTTCATATATATTCACACAATATAGTATATTGACATTTTTATATATTTTCCTTAATGATTTTAATATCATTTTAGCTTTTTAAAAATGTACAAATTTCACATTTTATTAATTTATGACATCATGAAATCACATTTTTAATAATGATACAAGCTGTCGTCACTGTTTGAAATTTCATACACATTTTTAACAAAACAATTCACAAGGTGGGAACCTAATAATGAAAATTAGGGGTCACGATTGTGAAATTTGGCTGACAATTAATTGTGAATCAATGCAGGTAAACGTCATATTTTGTGACTACGCATCACTTTACGGAGAGTTTACGACTTACTAGTTAAGACTTGCCTTAAGAACAGGTGGAGCAACCAACATAAGCACCGACTTAGTTACAAACTAACTAGTAGTTACTAAACCCTTAGTGTGAACTTTATACCCCAATTTACATAAGACCTTACGCACAGCTATTTACTCAACCTCATGTCCTTCCAAACCTGTAGGACTTTCTGTGGACATAAAAGATGACATTTAAAAAAAGAAATTTTGTCCATATAATGAAAGTCGTTGGTGACCAAAACAACCATTTACTCACCATTTACTTTCCTTATATGAAATACAAAATGCATTTTTGGAGGTTCTGCAAAAGAAAGTCACATGAGGTTGAGTATATGATGACAGAATTGACATTTTTGGGTCAACTTTTCTATTAATATTAAACACAGTAATGTTATAAGACTATTGTTATAGTGCATGTTGCAAAAGTATCTTCATTGCAAATAAAAACAGATGGTATAATATGTTTTACTCTGTTAAAACAGCTCTTCAGTGAAGCCAGACATCTGATCTCCTCATACAGCTTTTCCTCCTGTTGCAAACCAATTCCAGTTTTATCTCACATTCAGAGGGATGTTTATTGAAATCCAAACAGCAAACTTACCTTGTTTATCTTCTACAATCTCCATGTGCTCCTTGTCAGGGCTGGACTGGGAAGAGAAATCGGCTCGGGATTTTACATAGCAACGGCTGACACAGCGGCCCGCTCGGTTCTCCCGATGGCCAGTCCACCCTGATCGGCACCAAAGTGCGTCGGTCCACCGGAAGAATGCCCGGTATGCCAGATTACCAGTCCAGTCCTGCTCCTCGATCACTTTAGAAATGATGCCCGTGAGCTGGACCGTCTTCAGACCTGCGCTGCAAAAATACAAATTACACACAGATTATTAATGCAAGCCCACATTATATTCATCATATGTAACCGGTGTTGATCTGTAGATATTCAACTTGACCAAAAAAGCCAACTTTGTGAGTTATACTGTTATTCATTGTGGTTATTTTCCTAAGTTAACGTTAACTGCATAGCTAATATTCATTTAGCCTCAGAAAATAACCACAATGAATGTTCAACGTAAACAAAAGCTACGAAGCATGATTATGTATTCAGAGTAAAAACTATAAAGCTGAAAAACCTATGTTTGAAAATGTCTGCTGATATCTGACCTCAGTTTCTTAAACTTGTTTCTATTGAAGTAACACGTGCGCCGCTGAACGTAATGCTGCTGCAATATGACCTGAATGTGTTCAATTGCACATTCGAACATCTGGACAGACCAGGGACATACGCAAGGATCCTTTTTGTGGACTTCAGCTCAGCTATCAACACTATCATCACAGCTATTCTCCGGACTAAGTTAAACCAACTCCCTGTTCCCACCTCTACCAGTCAGTGGATCACCAGCTTTCTGACGGACAGGCAGCAGCTTGTGAGGCAGGGAAAATTCACTTCCACCACCTGTACCATCAGCACTGGTGCCCCCCAGGGATGTGTGCTCTCCCCACTACTCTTCTTGCTCTACACAAATGACTGCACCACCAAGGATCCCTCTGTCAAGCTTCTGAAATTTGCAGATGACACCACTGTCATCGGCCTCATCCGAGATGACGATGAGTCTGCATACAGAAAGGAGGTTGAACGGCTGGCTCACTTGTGCAATCATAACAACCGAGATCTGAGTGATTTTGAGCTGAACACGCTCAAAACGGTGGAGATGATTGTGGACTTTAGGAGGAACACCCCAACATTGTCCCCCTCACCATTCTAAACAGCTCTGTGGCAGCAGTGGAGTCATTCAGGTTTCTGGGCACTACCATCTCACAGGACCTGAAGTGGGAGATACACATCGACTCCATTGTGAAAAAGGCCCAGCAGAGGTTGTACTTCCTTCACCAGTTGAGGAAGTTCAACCTGCCACAGGTGCTGCTGATACAGTTCTACTCAGCAGTCATTGAGTCTGTCCTCTGCACTTCAATAACTGTCTGGTTTGGTGCAGCTACGAAATCAGACATCAGAAGACTACAGAGAACAGTTCGGACAGCTGAGAGGATTATTGGTTGCCCCCTGCCCCCCCTTCAAGCACTATACACTTCCAGAGTGAGGAAAAAGGCTGGTAAAATCACTCTGGACCCCGCTCACCCTCCCCACTACCTTTTTGAACTGTTGCCTTCTGGCCGGCGCTTCAGAGCTCTGAGCACCAGAACCGTCAGACACAGGAACAGTTTTTTTCCCTCAGGCTATCGATCTCATGAACAATAAAATTGCCCCATTGAGCAATAACTATGTGCAATACACAGTTTAAGTCTATTTATATTATCCAACAATGTGTTTATATTTAGTCTGTTTTTGTTTTAATTACCTATGTCTTGTTGCTGTTTTGTATTGTTGTACACTGGAAGCTCCTGTCACCAAGACAAATTCCTTGTATGTGTAAGTAAACTTGGCAATAAAGTTGATTCTGATTCTGATTCTGATAAAGAGTAACATAGCACGCTCACACTTACAATAAGCAGGGGGGAAAACAAGAGTCTAAATAAATAATTAATTACATATTTAGGAAGATTGCATTGTGATGTGTATATGCAGATTTAAAATGTTTTTAATGTGACTGGATAGTTAAAAATTACTTCTGATCATTTAGCCATCACTAATTTAACTTGTCAAATATTCAGACAGAGGGGGATTTCTATTTATTTATTTATTCTGTTTAGTAATTCAACTGCATTATTGAAGTCCAAAATGTTCCTAGCAATAGCAAGCAGGGGTAGGCAGAGGTGTAGTGTTGGGTATATTTGTATTATTATTTATTTATAAACATGGATCTTTATGCCTTATAATGCCTCACATGCAAGGCAAGTTTATTTATATAGCACATTTCATACACAATGGTAATTCAAAGTGCTTTACATAGTAGAAATTAAAAAGAAAAAAACAAGAATAATAAAATAAGAATAATTAAAATAGTTTAGAATAAAAAACAAATCTAATAAAACACAGTAAAACAGTGGGACACACAGTGGCACAGTGCTCATTCAGTAAATGCACAGCTAAACAGATGTGTTTTGAGTCTGGATTTGAATGTGACTACTGTAGGAGCACATCTGATCTCTTCTGGAACCTGGTTCCAGCTGCGGCTGGCATAATAGCTAAAAGCAGACTCTCCTTGCTTAGAGTGAACCCTTGGTATTTCTAGCTGATGTGATTCTAATGATCTGAGTGATCTGTTGGGTTTATATTCAGTGAGCATATCTGCAATATATTGAGGTCCTAGCCCATTGAGTGATTTATATACCAGTAATAATACTTTAAAATCAATCCTAAATGTAACTGGGAGCCAGTGTAAAGACCTGAGGACTGGTGTGATATGTTCATATTTTCTGGTTTTGCTCAGAATTCTGGCAGCAGCGTTCTGTATGAGCTGCAACTGTCTTATGGTCTTCTTGGGAAGGCCCGTGAGGAGTCCATTACAATAATCCACCCTGCTGGTGATGAAAGCATGCACAAGTTTCTCTAGGTCTTGACTGGAAACAAAGCATCTAATTCTTGCAATATTTTTCAGATGATAGTATGCTGATTTAGTTATTGCTTTGACATGACTACTGAAACTAAGGTCTGACTCTAGAGACACACCAAGATTCCTGACTTGATTTTTAGTCGTTTGACCCCTACCGTCAAGGTATGCATTCACCTTGAGAACTTCATCTTTGTTTCCAAACGCAATGACTTCAGTTTTGTCTTTGTTTAACTGAAGAAAGTTTTGGCACATCCAACTGTTTACTTCATCAATACATTGGCACAGGGAGTCAATGGGGCTGTAATCGTTAGGTGATAGGGCTAAGTAGATCTGTGTGTCATCTGCATAGCTGTGGTAAGCCATTTGGTTCTTTCTCATTATTTGGCTAATTGGGAGCATATACAGGTTGAACAGGAGTGGAGCAAGAATTGAGCCTTGAGGGACTCCGCATGTCATGGGCGTCCACTCAGACTTATGGTCTCCTATACTCACATAATAACCTCTCCCTTCTAAGTATGACCTGAACCATTTTAGGACCATCCCAGAAAGCCCCACCCAGTTTTCCAGCCTTTCCAAAAGTATGTTGTGATCGACGGCTGTTTAGGAGATAAAATGTCATATATATCAGTGGGGATTTCTTTAAGACTGCAAGGGAAGCTCGGCTTCCCCTATAATGTCAAAAAAAATAATGGTCAAATATGTACTGTTGTGTAAACAATTTATTGACTAAAAATGCGTTAGAACATGTTCATCTGGAAAACGAGTTCGTTCAGAATCAGCTACATATAGCAGGTCGGCTGACTCGATTTCATTCTCATACATTCCCGTAGCGTCACGGCGCATTTCCCTGTTGAACCCGAGCGTCCATTGACTTCAGTGGGGCTGCTTTGAACAGTTTTTTTCAGTGCTCTGAAACTAGACGGTCATTGGATAAATGCTGCGATTATGCCCCGCCCACGGACGCTCAGCGTCTCTGGGGGTGAATGAGGAGTGGGCTGGCCCGGACTCCGGGCTTCCGCGTAATGATTGGAGGATCTGTCGAAAGACTGCATCTCCTTTTGACTGACAGCGAATCTGTCCTATAAGAAGTCGCTGAAGCTATTCGCGCTCAGTCCCATCGCGGATTTCTCAAGTGTAGTCGAAAGACAAACTGCTGCAACCTGTTTCTTGATATTTGTTTGGCGAAATTGCTAGTCAATTTGCATAATACATTTCACACAATTATACACCACATTCCTTGTTTCAGTTTTACCAAGTTTAATATTTTTTTTAGATCGTTCCTTCATTCATTCATGAAATGCAAGCAGGACGAATTTCTCTTGTTTGTAAATTTTTTTATGTAAAAATGTATTTATGAACAATGTAGTTTAGGGGAAAACATTTATTTGAAATGCATGTACAAAAACAACCCTTGTCAAAAAATCCTATTGGAATTTCAGTTGATCCTGTAGGATCTTATTGGATCTTATTGGTATGGGTCGATTTAAGGGTAGGTTAAGGTGTAAGGGAAGGGTCAACTGTGTAATTACAAATGTAATTACATCAATTAATTACAGTTGTAATTACATGCAGGTATTTTCAAAATATAAGTACAATGTAAAAACATGTATGTACATAATAAGTCCATTGTATCAAAGTAGTAACTTCAATGTAAGTACATAGTACTTAAAGCCACTTAATATAAAGTGCATTCAATTGCGCATGCGCATCCTTGCTCACGTCACTGCAGCGCAACGGTCGGAGGAGACGATATCATTCTTTCTTGAAGACGACGATCTGTGACAAACTGTGACAAACAATTGTAAGTAACATATTTTAAAGTTTCTTTATATTAACGTTTGACAAATCTATAAATATTTATGTGTAAACCTGCGTAAAATGTTTTTTTTCTTAACATTTTAAGACTTGTGGTCAGTAGCGTTAGTCATCTGCTTTTCGATATAACGTTAGGCCTAACTTACTGTTAATGTTATATATTGATCACGTTTAACGGTCTTAACAGTTATATTAATCAGCTACTTACTACTTACTTCATAAGTAGAAACCTTTAAAGTAGAAATACACCATAAGTAAATGGACTTTATGCAGTGGCTGTCCGTTAAGTTATGCCTCGGACATACGTTTCAGTTGCTAACGTTAACTTAGTTGCTTAGTAACAGTTCTAAACATTATTTTGGAGGGACATGACCCTTATCTGTTCTAAATCCACTTTAAACCTTGCAATATAAACGCGAGAGGCTGTCATAATGTACGACAGTCATGACTCATGTTACAAGCACGCAACTAACACGGCTAGATTCACCGTCTGGTGCGAAGCTATGTCTGAATTGAGGTCCAGATCGAACAAAACCTTAACCAAGATTAATAAACCTATAAAACATTAATGTATTTTTACATTAAAACATCAACTAATATAATATTAGGCTAAACATTCTTTGTTTTGCCCACACATCAAAAGCATATGATTGACTGAATATTGTCCTTTTTTTTTTAATCCTATTTAGAAAATGAGGTTTATGTTAATCCAGTGGATTGAAGATCCCCCAACATGGGATGTGCTTACAACGGAAAAAATTGTTAATGGACGGTGTGAAATTGGTGGTTTATGTGATGTACAGTACAAAGAAGAATCCAGCCCTGCAAAAATTGTAAACGTTGGTAAGTATGTTTTTGTAATATGTCTGTGCATTACTGTGATAAAATTGATGCATGTTGTGATAATTCTTTTTATTTATCATTTCAGGAACTAGATCTGCCATGCTTAAGCAGCTTCATTCTATTGAGAAGAATCAGTCCATCAAAAGATCCAGACCTGAAGGGAGTGAAGAATTGGGGAGAGGGCAGCGCCAGGGCATGCACCTGAGACCCGCAGTGACGGATTAATTGACAGCTGCTGTCAGACTCTTCAGGAGCTTTCCGTTTAACCTGAAGAGGGCAGCACTCAGACAGTTTTACAGCATATATTTAAAAATTAAAACACTTTATACCTAAATGTCAAAAAATGTATGTACACTTGAATCAATGAACAGCATTTATGAATTAGCACATTAGCACATTTAGTTACCCTTTAATGGTTTAACGTGAAAGAATATCATTAATATTGGCAAACTATATATCATTTTAATGGTCTAAGCCTCAAGCATCGATGATAGAGCACTGCTTTTCGATGAAAAGCTTATAACGAATGTATTTCTTGCATTTATGTAAGCAGTACACATCCAAACACACGTAATCAAAAACGTGTACTTACCAGTATTGTCGTAATAACGAGCCACACACGCATCCACTGCTAAAATTTCCAGCTTGGTAAGCTGAGGGTCCACTGAATAACATCCCATGGAGCATTTTTAGTCCAAAGAAACAATAACGTTATAATATTGCGTTATTATTTACATTGTTTTGTTTACATCGCGTTTCTTCAGGGTGACATATCATACTTGTCGGTTATGCAATAAAATAATGCATAAAAAACAGACTCCCGGTACCAAAAGGTTATATGGGTGTGTTGCTTAGAGTGTAATGAACAAATTTAGACCGCACACACGCAAAGAATGTATTAATCATGGCTGACAAAAAATAGTGCTTTCTACAAAAGCATCAGTAACTTTTGCTCTTGGATGATTCTGAATCTACGCTCATAGGTTTCATCACAACAAACAAAATATTATGAAGTTAACTTTTTAACTCTGTTACTGTTTCATTGTTCGATCACTGTTTTCAGGTTAGAATTGGCCCCAACACGTCCGTCGGTGCCGAACAGTTTGGCCACATGAAATGGACAGATGCAAAAAAAGCAGCAAAAGACCTCCTGGTGGCTGTCTTTGGAAGAGCAACACTGGCAACACACTGCTACACAGGAAAAAGTTCCAATGCCTTCAAAGACAAGGAAGCAAAGCCACAACTGGAGGCTCAAAAAGTGTCTGACATAATTGGTGAGTAATTTATTTTCCTGAAAATCAAGTAGCAGGATTGCCTTATTATTATTATTATTATTATTATTATATATAAAACAACAGGATATAATTATACTCAGGAAATTGGAAAAGTATCTACTTAGTACTCGTAGGCTTCCCTTGAGGAGTTCTATTGTGAACGTAGATGCCCAATACCATTCCTCAACAATCAATATGGTTTGTAAACTTATGTTCTGTTTATTTCTTTCCTTAAAGGCTACATCAAAAATAAATTCAATATTGAAGCAAGTATAATTAAGAAGGCCATCTCCCAGAAATGCGCAGATGAATGCAAGATGTCTAAAAGGAAACACAATGATTGTGTGTGAGTTTGTTTGAATCAAACTGATTTGTTTAGGATGTTTAATATTGTATTTCCAGTTATGTGTGTGTGTGTGTGTGTGTGTGTGTGTGTGTAAGTCTGTAATGAATGCAATCTGTAAAAGTAATAAATTCATTAGTTATGAAAGTAGAAATTAATAAATAAAATACTAATGAAATAAAATAACCGAAAAGGCATTTGTTGTTGTTGTTTTTCTTTTTCATTTTATCAATCCATTATCAGTGCCTTAGAAATGTGTGCACTAATACTGTGTGCTCATATCACCTGCCATGTTGTTTATAATGTGACTGCAGGTTGCACAACATACATTAAACAGTGAACAATGTCTACATTGAGGTGAGTTTAAGCAAACTGCAAGACACAATCAAAAAACTACTAATAGTAAAAGAAAACCATTGGAAAAGTGCACCTTTAGGATTCTTAAAAATTCTTGAAAAAAAAAGGAAATTCCATATAAACCTGAGTAGTGACCCAACTGGATCCCATTAAAATCCTGTAGAAAATCCTACAGAATATTTATGCATTGTCCTATAAGACAATTTCTATCGGAATCCTATAGGATATTATTTATAGTCCTATAAGACAATTCTTAATGGAAATCCTATAGGAATGGTTCCAAAATATGATAGAAATTCTAACTAGAATCCTGTACAATTTTCTTATTGGAATCCTTTAGGATTTTTTGACAAGGGAACATTGAAACAAATCTTCATGTATACTGTTTGTTATTTTTACATTAATTGTCACAGCAAATTAAATGCAACTAAACGACATCTGAGCTTAGAGGAACATCCAAGTGGTTATTTGAGATTCTAACATTGTTTGGTTGAACACATCCTTCTTTCTTGGTTTATTAATATAATTTACTCTGTTTATGAATATATAATCATTGATGCTTATATGTTGCATTCATTTTGCACTGAAGAACACGCTTCTTGGTTATACTTTTGCACTTTGAGAATTTGTCGTTTGATTCGCTCGAGTTAATGTGTCACAACTATGTTTAAATAAAATGCAAGATGATCAATGTAAGAGATTATTTATAGCTCTGCTGGCCATTGAGAAGACACTGGTCAAGTCACTGGAAAAGACTCCTAGTTGGTACGACATGGTCACAGTGCATTTTCTCGAAAAGGAACGTAGGGCAGAATTTACTTTTAAATAAATGGACAAGTTTATAATGTAGTCCGAAAATGAGCTTCCCCTCTTTGAAAGACCAGCAGCCGCCACTGATATATATATATATTACATATCTGTTGTGTGATGTTGAAACATCTGTGTGTATTACCTGTGCCAGTGTTACAGGGTCACAATGAGTTTTTGACAGTGACACCTCATCTGTTCATCTCAGTTTATTGTTGATCAGATGTTCATTCTCTTTCTCTCTCTCACTCCGCTTCTCAATGCTCTTCTATTGCTGTAGGCTTACTTTTCTTTTCTACATGCACGTGAATACAGGTTGAGATTGTCGCAAAAAATACCAACAATCGTAAACTCGTCAGTCAATCGATTTACGGAACACCGTAATGCACATAAATCCAACTCTGATGTCACGCGGGTCTGTCATATTGCTTTAAACGCACGGGGCGGGAGAAAGATGAGACATCATTCATGATACAGCTGATGTTATTGTGTCGCCAGAAAGCGTTTGAGTCACTTTTCAAAAGTTGCTAAAAGTTCCAAATAAATTTTAAAAGTAGCGAATTTTGTTGCTAGGCGCTTTTTGAAGAAAACGTTGCCATGGTAGTCTTAAAATTTGCTAAATCTAGTAACAAAATTACTAAATTGGTATCACACTCTGTGTCCGAAACCGCCCCCTATCCACTAAATAGTACACTATTTCGGGTGTCGGCCATTTTGTAGTGGTGTCCGAAATCATTCCCTATATCTCGTCCCCTACATTTGTACACTCATTCTTACCCACGATGCAATCTGATTTCGAGTGTACATACGATGTACACTCACTCGACCCCTATTTCCCATAATCCAACGCGGAGACGGTGGCAGAGGAAGAAAAAAAAATGCAAATGGCGGATGCTATCGCTGGAGGCGGCAACTTTTACAAATGTAAGTAACATTTTTTGAATACAAATAAATCTGTTATCGAGATATGACGAAGTAAATTTATACATATTGATGGATTAATTTATGATTGGCCACTAACTCCACTTAAATGCATTTTTTGACTCGAAACTAGTATTTTTATGGTCGAGATTTCACGCAGCAAATGATCATTTGTTTGACTGTTAACATATTTTAATTATCACATATAACTACTGTATTCGCAAACACATTTTCTATTGTTTTAGGGACGGATGAAGACGTATCACGTCTCATAATGAGCAGGATGGCCATTGGACATCTCTTCTCTGGGCACAGGAACGCAGCCCAGCTTGGATGGGAGTGAGTTTCATAACTTTTCCTCAGGAATTAGAGTTAAGTTTCAGTTGATATGTGTAATTAGTAATATTTAAATCATTACGTTACTTGCACTACAGAACTGTACTGAAAGAGATGGGGTTGCTTGGTGTGGTAACCCCTGCCAAAGCTGCCAGAAAGTGGGAAAACCTAAAGAAAACATACAAGGTAGTAATATATTCATTTTAGACTATAGTAGTATGCTCACTATCATGCATTGAATTACAGGAATAGCTTACCCAACAATCATCTTTAGCAATTCTCTCATCATGTCTCACCCTAATGTCATCTCAAACTCTTATGACTTCCACAGAATTCAAACAAAGATATTTTAGTGGAAATATGACGTCTGTTTGTTCACACAATGCAGGTGAATGGTGACCAAAATATTTTAGCTCCAAAAAGGACATAAAGGCAGCATTATGGTAATACTTATGACTCCAATGGTTCTGAATGCTAGATAGTGTCAGGAAGTGTAATCAAACTTGAAATCTAGAGCTTATGTCAAGATTTATACTGAACATTTTTTATTTTTTTATTTTTTCTGTTCTAATCAAAAAGCTATTAGAAAGTCTTAAGCATAACATTTTGCTGCCTTCATGTCTTGCATTGTATGGAGATAAACAGATCATATCACTAACATATTTATTTGTGCTCCATGGAAGAAAGTCTTACAAGTTTGGGACCACTTAATGGTGAGTAAATGAAGAGCAAATTATAATTATTGGGTGAACTATTCCTTTAAAACCATACTGAATGACTTTATGCTGTCAGAGCCTTTATATATGAAAATGTCATGTATCTCTGCTAAGATTGATCATTCTCTTCTAAATCGTTTTTAGGAGCTAAGGAAGCCACCCACTTGGTGGTCACAGACTGCTTGTAGCACATAGAATCAGCAGATGGTGGCTTGAGTCTAATGTGACAGCCATCAATGCTACCAGCAACTGCACCAAAGACAGGACTGCCAGCCGGGTTTGCAAAGCCAGCACTGATTTCCTCCAGCTCCTGCAGAGATGGAAGTGGATTATTCTCTGTTTGATCTGGAGGATCTTTTTTGTGACTCTGTGAACAATCATGTGCACTGTCGAACGGGGTATGTCAAATGCTCTGCACACAACCCGGTAAGAAGTTGCACTTGCCAGCCAAAATGTAAAGACAAGAATTTCAATATCTTGACCCCATCCGTGGTCACGATCCTCACGGAGGGTGGTAATGAGGTAGGTCAGGGTTTGTCTGGTCAGCCTAAAGTCTGGCCTCAGGTCACTTGTCCCATCCAGGTACAACCTGAACACAGGCACTTGCGGTTTCAGCTGACAGTAAGGAGTTGGGGTCTCAAACTAAAAATAATGAATACATTTTTTTTTATGATTAAAATAATTTAATCTATAGTGTAAAGTAATGTGTTATGGTAAAATATGTTAAATGTGTAAACCATTCTTCTGGACATTTAAAAAAAGGGAATATATATATATATATCAAAAGATCCAATGACAGCAGTGTATTATTAACATCAACTTTGAACACTTATCTATTATTAGTTTATCTTATGTAGACAAAATGCATTTAACTGTAAACTAAAAACTAAGTTTAGTTTTTAAATATCCTGTACGGAATTTTCCAGGAGTTTAGTGGATCTATTCTTCAGTTATTTAGTTTTCAGCTGAATGTATATTGTTGTTAACTTCTTACCGATGGGTGGCGTCGACGAGTTAACAACGCACGCCTCAAAGTTGTTGCTCTTTGTGTAATCAGCCTCTTTCTTCTCCTTAGGAAAATAAGATTCACCAGAACCAAAACCAACAAGACGGAGTACATTTTTGCAACAAGTTTTGCTCCGGACTCGGGTTGAGGACACTGACAAGAAGAATCCCGCGAAAATGTGTGCTCGTGCACTTGTGTTAGTTTTTGTTGGTAGTTTACTTTTCTACAGTTTTTATTTTTAGTTTATATATAAGTAGCGTTTGCATCCTTTTTTTTATCATTAATAAAATGTAAAGTAAACCGTTCTAATATATATATAAATTATTTTTTTAAATAAATTATACAAACATGACAAGTTCAAGTATTTTCGCTTTATCATTAATTTTAATAAGCATAACAAATGAACAGTTGTGAAAAGATTAATTGTATTGTGATTCATTTTTTATTAATGTATGCATAATAAAACATATAATTGCATATTATACAAGTGTGTGTGTGTGTGTGTGTGTGTGTGTGTGTGTGTGTATGTATGTATATATATATATATATATATATATATATGTATATATATATATATATATATATATATATATATATATATATATATATATATATATATATATATACACACACACACACACACACACACACACACACACACACACACATTTGTGTATAAAATGTTTGGAAAACAACAAAATGTTGCTAATCAAGAAGTCTACGTTGCCTTCATAATTACCATATTTAATAGCGAGATGTTAAAATTCATGAAACCGCACAAGAGAAATGTTCATGACATAAAAATGTCTGCGACGGCTCCCTGTGCTCTGACGCATGAAATTTACGTCAGCGTCTGAAATCGCTCACTCGTTTCGTTCACTCACTGCTGAAATGTAGTACACTCACAACCGTTCACTATATAGGAAATAGTGAACGAGTGAGCGATTTCAGACACAGCTACTGACTGATGCGCTGCAGTTTTTATTCCCTCTATGATAATTTATAAAGGAGTCGACGCGTCCTCTGATTGCGGGTCTTCATGGAGCAAACACACTAAATGATTTCATTGGTCAGATCTTAGATTGACGGGCGGAAAGAGAGCCAATCAAAAGCTTTGAAATAAAAGTCCCGCCCATCGCCCCGTGTTTCAAATTGACGATCAGTTTCACTTGTACACTATGGAAGCAAATCAATGCCATATATCTTTGCAAACAATATAAAGTATTGCAAAAGAAAATAACGTTTTGCAAAAGAAAAAAAGTATTGAGCAAAAAAAAAAATTTTTTTTTGCAAACAAAAATGAAGTATCACAAAAGCAAAATAAAGTTTTGCAATCAAAAATAAAGAATTGCAAAATAGAAATTAAATATAGCAAAAACCAAGATATAATTAATTGCAGCATTGATTTTGCCACACATATTTTTCTTTGCAATGCCTACTAATTATTTTGCAACACTCCTTTTAATTTGCATTTCCATCAAGTGTGAGCTCGTGACACCGTTTTGCCTTTGCGCTTCACTTTTTTGCGCGTTTCAGTATATGGCACTGTTTTGACGTGGGGGTGGAGTCAGGGGATTGGGGCGTGTACAACGGGCTCAGGGACGCCTCCCTGGAAGTTACGTCATTAGCTTGAGACACCGATCAAACAGCATGGCTGAGCAGAGGCATGCGGGTGGATCTCAGGTGTGTAAAGTTGATTATTTCCTTTTATTTAATTAGCATTAAATGTGTATTAACAGCGTTTGCTTCAGATAAAGATGTTAGAGATCAGTTAAAGCGGTGGATTTATTAGCCATACTCGCTAACGTTAGCTAGCAGCTTTGGATAATGTGCATATTTGTAAGGAGTTATTAGTGTTAACAGATAATTGACAATCGTGAGAGGATCCTCTGGTGTCAAACAACAAATACGCTGTCAACAAGTCATTTTTATTGCAGCTATAAATTAAGTAATATAACAAACTAAGCTGTCATTTCCATATTATCTTGTCAAAATATCGTACAAACCTTATTTAACGTTTTGTACATGTCAACTTACTGAAGAAACTGTTATTTTGTAGGGCAGTGGGCACAATGATGCCATCAGTGTTGAACTGGGAAAGATGATAATGGAGAGACTGCTCTCCAAACTGCAGTATGCAATGAGTTGCCAACCACTGGATTTAGACTATTTTCAGTTTGTATGCAACCATGAGCTTCTTTTCATCACCTCTGTGTACAATCAAATTACAGTCCCAGAAGAACTGCTTAATGAACTCTCAACCTTAAAAAACACAGTGGAGAGGCATATTGCAAATAACAGTGCACCCATAACTACCCTTGAAGTGCAATATGGAGTAAAGGGACCTCCTAAGTTTATTATTTCCAGAGAACATCTTCGGAAACTTGTGAATATGCAGCTGTCTGTTCCATGTATTGCCCAGCTTCTTGGTGTGTCAACAAGGACTATCAATCGCCGTCTCAATGAGTATGGCATTTCTGTAAAAGACACCTACTCTAAGATCACAGATGCGGCACTTGACAACTTAGTCAGTTCGGTAAAGGCTGAAAGTCCACATCTAGGGCATAGAATGATGAAAGGACGGTTGCAAGCACTGGGTCACCGTGTGACATGGACAAGAGTGTGGGATTCCATGCATCGAGTGGACTCTGCTGGAATACTTGCAAGAATGACACAGTTGAGGTGTATAGTCAGAAGGACTTATTCTGTGCGGGGCCCACTTCATGTTGTTCACATAGACACAAACCACAAGCTTATAAGGTATGTCATAGTGTGAAGTATACCATATATCAAGCCATTAAGTTATTATTTTTTGTATCTTTTAGCCTTAACAATTGAAGTATGAACTAATGTTATCTTTTATCAGGTATGGCCTTGTGATTTTCGGTGCCATTGATGGCTACTCCAGAAAGGTATTTTTCTAATTCGTCTCTTCACTATGTTTTGTTTGCCTTGAAAAATAGATACATAAATGTAACATTAGATCATTTCCCTCAGATCATGTACCTTGGAGCTGCTACAGATAACAAAGCAGCAACTGCCCTTGGTTTTTTCCTTCAGTCAGTGGAGAGACATGGGTTTCCATTAAGGTAAGACAATTTGTATTTGTCAAAAATTGTTTGTCCATCTTTTGTATGCTACGTGTTTTGTTAAAGGAAAAGTTCATCACAAAATGTAAATTGCCTTAAATTATTTGTTGTTCCAAACCTGTTTGACTTGCTTTCTTAAACTGCAAAATATGATTTTATGAAAAATAGTTAGTCACTGAGGCTTGTCAGGGAATAAAGTCATATAAGTTTGGAACATCATGAGGATGCCATTTTTTTCTCCATATTTTTCTATAAACAGTTTGAAAGCATTTGGTGCAATCTCTGGTGTCTGTCTTCACAAACATGACCAAAATGAAATGGACATTGACTATGCTTATTAGACTGTTGTGTCTGTTTTCTAAAACAGCAATGCCCTTTTTAATTACTTATCTATTTAGAGTTCGAGGAGACCAAGGAGTAGAAAATGTGGAGATTGCTAGGTGCATGTTTTCCGTGCGAGGCTGTGGGAGGGGAAGTTACATGTCAGGAAAAAGCGTGCATAACCAGCGGTATGCATCAAGATGAATTAAATAGTCATACAGTACCTAGACCTAAATTTATGATCATTCTAATTTGAAGGGTGACAGTTTGTACTCAATTTATGAAAAAGGTGCTGTGTTAATCAAATTATGACATTGTTTTACCTGCATTTCTCAGCATTGAACGCCTTTGGCGTGACATATGGATGGCAGTTACAAACATCTATGATGTCTTACACACTCTTGAGGAGGAAGGGTTACTTGATCCAACCAACAGCCTGCACCTGTTTTGTTGTCATTTTGTGTTCCTGCCTCGCCTCCAGGCCAACCTTGAATCCTTTACTTGTGGTTGGAATAGCCATCCTCTCCGCACAGAGGGCAATCTGAGCCCCGATCAAATGTGGGAAATTGGGCTCTTTCAAAACCCTGTCACTCCTCCAGAATCTGAGGTATTGCCCATAATTTATAAATTATTTTGTTCTGTGCAATTTCATTTATAACACTTTCACCAATAAAACATAACATGTCCATAAACTATTATGATTTTTTCACAGAATGTGCAAGACGAAGACTCTGACTGGGACACAGCCAGTCCAGACCAGTCATCCAGAGGAATTGTAGTTCCTCCAGTTGAATGCCCTTTGACTGAAGAACACATGGCCCTGCTTCAAACTGTTATTGATCCAACCTCACAATCTCAGAACTATGGGAGGGACAAATATTTAGCTGTACTAAATTTTGTGCTCCTTCATTCTTAACTGACAGAGTATAATCAGGCACTTTACAATGAATCATGACCAAATCACTCCATAGGCAGGACATTTATTCCCAATACACAGATTTTGTAAAAAAAAATAAAATCTTATGAATACAATCATAATTTACTTTCTGCTATAAAGTGAGAACAATAACTAGAACATTTAACAATGCAGAGCAGGTTTCTATGCCTTGAACATGTGCACAGTCAGTAGGATAGAATATAGTAGCATTGCTTGTATTTTAAACCCTGTTGAATCCAGTGTCAAAATGGATGGCTTGCAACATGACCGTTTTGAAAGAATTATAATTGTCCATGTGTGCTGTAGGAAATGTAATTTTTCTGGCACAGGCACTTACAACAGGGAAACAAATCTTGTGCTCTGGCATCCTCTGCATGCACTCGTGGTCAAAATTCAAATAGATTTTGAAATCCCTAAGTTCTGACATAAGAAGAGGCTTATGTCCCTGGCCGGTAAGCCACTACATGATACGGGGGACAGTTAAGGGCAGGATGTCTCTTTCAGGGTTATCCTCTACAAGCAAGAGAACAATTTGTCATGTCTCCCTCATTCAAAATTAGTTCAACAATATAGCTGACATTAACATTTTCCCATAAAATTACCTAAAACTAAGTGGACGTGTAGAAAGTTTGTATGACAGTTGTTATTGTTAATTTCTCTTGCTCACTGTGAGGTCACAATGTAATTTTAGACATCATTTGTCATATCATCTATAGAAGAACAGAAACTATTTCATAGAAACTTAAAATTATTTTACACATACCAGTGCTTTCAGTTTCCTGAAGAAAATCTTGTAGGAAGTTGATGATGGCTGTTTCACGAGTCTCTCGTATTGTTCCCTTCTCCGATAGTTCGGGAAGAATGCTCTGCATGATAAAATCTGCATCAGCCTGTGGGATGACACAACAAACATGCATTTTCAGGTACCGAAAGCATCACTAATAAATATGTTTATCTCTTGTAATTTATATCTGAAGGTTTAGCTGAAATAAGTAATAAAGTTCATACCAATTCATCAAACGCCAATACTAATGCAACAAATATACTCCGTAATAATTAGCAGAGGACAGCGCCTCAATTTTTTATATTTAATCTTTAACCCAGTAAATGATACTCTTCCCATTCAGTGCTCAGAAGAATTCCACAAACCAATTCTACAATTAAATACAGCTGGGGTCTCAATGAATAAAACATTTTTACAATGAATGATACCTTATCACCATCATAATCATCCACTGCACTAGGGACAAATAAATGCTGGCACAGTCCTGAATGCTCTTCCAAGATGTCCACAAAATTGTACAATTGAAGACCTTTTCGGACTTGCGTCAACATTGGGATCAGACGCAGGGTTGCATGCAGCACAACAGATCTGGAATAGACGTACTTATTTAATAAAAATTAGGTATAAAATACACCAATCAGCCATAAGATGGTGCTGTTGGCACCATTCTGAGTAAATTCTAGAAACTGTTGTGTGAAAATCCCCAGAGATCAGCAGAACAAAAATACTCAAACCAGCGTCAAAATCACTGAGATCACATTTTTCCCCATTTTGATGGTTGATTATTGATGGGTGAACATTAACTGAAGCTCTTGACCCGTAACTGCACTGCTGCCACATGATTGGCTGATTAGATAATCGTGTGGATGTTTGTTGGTGCCAGATGGGCTGGTTTGAGTATTTCTGGGATTTTCACACACAAACAGTCTGTAGGATTTACTCTGTATTGTGCCAACAACAAAAAACATCCAGTGAGCGGCAGTTCTGTGGATGGGAACACCTTGTTGATGAGAGAGGTCAACAGAGAACACAATAGAAACAGAGTGCAAGTTAAAAGTGAGGTTGTTATATCCACCCCTCACATATAATATACTCTATTTTTACTGTCAATGAAAATCTGTAGATGTTTCCCCGATAGCTAAAATAACCTTAAGTGGTCTGATAATAATTTGAGACAACTGACCAAATACAAGACTGTTTTCTTACCGTATGATGGCCTCTTTGTTCTCCGGTGTAATGACCCCAGTGAAACCACAATTAATTATAGCATCAGTCCATGCTGAGAGATCAGCATCTTCTTTCACCTAACATGAAAAAATGCATTCCATTATCCTATGGAGTTTTTTTTTTTCCTGGCCCCAGAACACCTTTGGCTTGCTCATTGGGGGCTAAAAGAATAATAATTTAAATTCATAACAGACTTATTACATTTAGTTAAATTGTTACATCTTGCTAACAACTTCGATCTGTAAAGCAGATTTGAAACTGTGTTTTGTGAAAAGTTGCAATACAAATAAATCTGACTCGACGTTCATATCAACTAAAAATTTATAAATTGTGGGTGATGGGTTTTAAAATAAGAAAATGCTCAAAAAAGTTGGTACTAATTTAATCAGCCTTTCATTTAACAATGACTACCTTTTTAATCAAATCAAAAAGTTCAGCGTCATCAACGTCATCTTCAGTGAGATTTGCTTCATCCAATTCTCCCGTTGAAATAAAATCAAAGCACCACCGTCTCAAGAAACCAGGGGCTGGTCCACCCTGAGCAAGACTGACTGAAAACACCTCTCCCACAGTCCTGAAAGAGAAAGCAGAAACATACAAAATTTAGCCTGTCAAATGATATCTGGCATTACACTATATGTAAAATAACTACATAATTTTTTTTTAACCTGAATAATCCTTTCTCCAGATCACTTATGGAGTATATAGGACTCTTCCCACTCCGGTGTCCTCTATGCTCAAATAGGTGTTTCTCAATCTCGCCAACCAAATCTACAAAAGCATGTACACATTTGGCAGGCACTACATATTTCCAAAAAGCATTTATTTCAATAGACTGAACGGTTCTGAGCTCCGTGAATAAAACATCCAATCTCATTTCAAATGAACACCATTCACTATGTTGTGATTACAAATCTTTCCCATGATGGATTGTTTAGTTAGGAACAGAGAACAGTGCAGGTGAAACATGATGTGGCGACTCATGATTGGTCACTGCTTAGTAAATTTATTACAATCTGGATTTTGTTCAACCACAGAGTAGTAACAAATCATAACCATGACAAGGAGCACAAATGTGGTACAAGGCAGCACAGTTCCATTACAACAACCTTTATGCCTGATGTAGAAAAGTGCCAAAAATGATTTGTTGTGCATAAATGTAATGTTATATCAGTTTGTGGTAAAGGAAGCTGTCTCAGACCCCCAAATGAATACAGTAACATTTTAGAATATGGAGGAAATATAAGACAGTAATTAATGATTAGTAGTTGAACTAATAAGGGACTAGCTATGGGCTTGTTATGAATTACTGGTTATTTATTAGGACTTTATTAGCTGATTCTTGTTTTATAGCCCCTCTTCATTAATTTTCTTCCTTACAATGAACTTATCAGAAAACAACAAAAGAAAACAGTAGCCAGTTATACAGTTGTATGTATCCCTCAAGCTCATACCTGCACCCACCCTAACTATTGAGTGGAGTCATTGGTGCCTCTTCATTGAGGCCATCCCAACACCTACCCGTAAACATGTCGGGAGTCAGAGATTTGGCATGACAATCCCATGCCAAAGGTGTCTACATAAAATCTGAAACCTTAGTGACACCATAAAAATTATTTATTGGTAAAACTGCTACATTTTTAAGACTGAATATGTAATATTAGAATATCTGCTTTCTCCACTTTTGAATGGAACTTTTTGCCTAATTTCAATCCTTTTGATGAAATATACATTTGATATTTACACTGATCTGCAACAACATTAAAATCCACCTGCTTATTATTGTCTACATTCCCCTCGTGACCTTCAGAATAGCAGAACTTCCGCTCACTGCATGTTTTTTTGTTTTTGTCACCGGTCTGAGTAAATTCTAGAGACTATTGTGTGTGAAATACTCGCAGAAATACTCAAACCAGAAATCTGACACCAACAATTACGGTCACGGTCCTAATCACTAAGATCACATTTTTTCCCCATTCTGATGGTTGATGTGAACATTAACTGAAGCTCTTGACCTGTATCTGCAGGATTTTATTCACTGCACTGCTGCCACATGATTGGCTGATTAGATAATAGCGTGAATGATTGTTGGTGCCAGACGGGCTGGTTTGAGTATTTCTGGGATTTTCACACTCAACAGTCTCTAGAATTTACTCAGAATGGTGCCAAAAACTAAAAACATCCCATGAGGGGCAGTTCTATGGACGGAAATACCTTGCTGATGAGAGAGGTCAATGGAGAATGACTGGTTCAAACTGACAAAGTCTACAGTAACTCAGATAACCGCTCTATATAATTGTGATGAGAAGAATATCCTTTTATAGTTATAAGATGCACATTTATATCATGCACTGGAACCTATAAAGGATGTAGATAAGTTATATGTTAAGAATTACAAACAAATCCATAACTAGTCACATACAAATGGATTTATTAGTCATTAATGTCTAATTTCTAATCCTTAAAGTGTTACCATGAATACAATTTTTTTTTATAACAATAGAGATGACTTACCTGTAAGAAATTCCTTTCGAATGGCACCTGTATCAACACCTGCTTCCCCCAAAAATGTTACACGCAAAGTGTTGCCAGGGGTTCCTCTCTTTTGCCGCTGCCACTGTACCATTGCTCTTTGAAAGAAGTCTGTGCGAGACACACAGATCTTGAAATCCTTGCTGTCATCAACCCTACTTGCCAACAAACGCAGTATATCATCTGGACTGTGAAAAAAAAACCCTATTAGTCATAAATTCTATATTCTTAAAGGGATAGTTCACCCAAAAATGTAAATTCTGTCATCATTTTCCTTGTGTCGTTCCAAAACTGTCTGATTTTCTTCTATGGAACACAAAAGAAGATATTTTGAGAAATGTCTCTGTGATTTTTTTTGGCCATACAATGGAAGTCAATAGGCACCATTGTTTTTTGGTTACCAACATTCTTTAAAATATCTTCTTTTGTGTTCTGCAGAAGAAAGACTTCATACAGGTTTGAAATAACATGAGGTTAAATGAGTAAATGATTATAGAATTGTCATTCTTGGGTGAACTATCCCTTTAAGTGTCTTTACATGTATTGGTTAAAAATACTCTACCATTTTATTTCTGGCCTTTGGTTTTTGTGTTCAGGTGTGCCACATGGAGGACTGATTGAATAAGGTAATGTCTGTAATACACTGAGGATATAAGTTCTCATTACAACCTTGATTTAACTCAAAAACCTCAATCACAAAATTGTTGAAAATGATATGCTTTTACAAATCATGACATCTTACCTCTCTCCACATATACTTGCATGCACAGGCAACTGTCTCTGTGTAAATATGTCCAAACAAATGGGACACTGTCCCTCATCCTATAAAATCAAGACAAATTATTAAATATGACATGAAAAGCAAAAAACACACAGTAATTTGTAATTAAGTAACTTGTTTAATTGACATGTCGCTCATCTTGGACTTATACTGACAAGGATAGCCACTGAAGCAGTATTATCCAAAAACTATAGTTTTGAAATGTACTTTTGCGAGTCAGTGTGCTTATATTGTGATTGAAAGTGTATGACAATGGGGCTCTACACAGATAAAGAGAAGCATTTAGCAGATAATGTAATCTTAGCATTGTTAATATCATAAGGCAGCACAGCTCCAGGTTTATACAAAAAAAATATGACACTATATCTATGATTCTAATCCTCATCACATGCAAGTTAAAAAGATTTGAAACATATTTAAAATTTGCTATTTAATATTAATATATTCAAATATTCACTTTTAAATATCAGCAAATCAATTTAAAAAGAATTCAAATTGACTGCACAGGTACTTGTGTACAATTGTCATTATTTACAGCACGTCCAGAAGAAATGTATTGGCAAGTAATTGAGCACACATTTAACAATGCACTGTTTTGATTCGTATCACCTCATAACTTGTGGTGGGTGTAGGAGTAGAGGTTTGTGTAGGGGTAGTAGGTGTAGGTCTAGAAGTAGGGATTGGGGCGGCAAGGGTCACAGTACTGGCCGTCTCAGCAACTATTTTCACATCATCATCAGTAATCTGAGATGAAAAAACTGGGTATATATGCTGCCTATAACAAAACTTAAATGAAAAGTAGATGGTTGTAAATAACATACCTCTTCATCATCAGCAGATTGTGTGCCACCACAGGACTTGACATGCAAGTATAAAACCGGTAGTGGCATTGTTGTTTTACATGTCCGACACTCCACCTTTGGCATCTTAGCAAACTCCTCTGCTGAGAATGGCAGTGGATCAAGACATAACTCATCTTGAAGAGGGACCATGTAGAGTGCTGTTCTTCCAGTGGATGTTGCCATCTTGACAAGACTGCCTGTATAGCCCTCTGAGTCTGGAGGGACAATTGTAAGCTTTCTTCTTCTTCCATTTCCACCTGCCAATTCAAAAACACATTACAACATGTGCAGCAATAACGGGCTCTTACAGTATAATTAGGCTTATCTCTGTAAAGTGGAATGTATAAACAATAATAATAATAATAATAATAACAAGGTCTTTCTACACATATCGTAATATCCCTTCCCTGTGCAATGCTATAAAGGAGTCAGTTCAAATGTAGGGGATGTCACGAGAAAGGTTAAATTCTAACCCGGTGTCTATAACACCACTCAAGATATCACTTGTACAGTTTGCGCTAAAAATGTTGTGTTTAGCTCTTCACAAGCTGGGGGTCTATGACAATATAGTGCACCTGGGGCCTTAAAAAGCAGCCAACCTCCAGTAAGTGATCTCATTTTGGGAAATTCAGCTTCAAGTAGCTTGCATAACTACAGAAAACATGAAACAGAACAAAGGTTCACAAACAAGGGCAAAAATGTAAACTAAATGCAGACACAAAGCAATGGTTATGTAAATGCATGACAAATATAAAACAATAAATTGTGGTTATGTATCTGAAACATTAGAGAATTCATCATGTTAATGCAAAAGTTCCTAAAAATTAGAAACTCAATTAAATTCCTAAAATGAATGCAACATTAAAAAGCATAATATAAGCATACTATGAGATATTGTTCTCAATGATCATATTGCAGTTTTATCAAATCATAATTTGAAATAGTAAAAAAAAAAATAATACATTAAGCCTTTCCATACATAAAATATTTTTTTTTCTCCCCAATTTGGAATGCCCAATTCCCTATGTGCTCTAAGTCCTCGTGGTGGCATAGTGACTCGCCTCAATCTGGGTGGTTGAGGACGAATCTCAGTTGCCTCCGTGTCTGAGACCATCAATCCGCGCATCTTATCATGTGACTTGTTGAGGGCATTAACGTGGAGAAGTAGCGCATGTGGAGGCTTCACGCTATTCTCCGCAGCATCCACGCACAACTTGCCACCGAGAACGAGAACCACATTACCACGAGGAGGTTACCCCATGTGAGACTACCCTCCCTAGCAACCGGGCCAATTTGGTTGCTAAGGAGACCTGACTGGAGTCACTCAACACGCCCTGGATTCAAACTCGTGACTCCAGGGGTGATAGTCAGCGTGTTCACTCGCTGAGATACCCCAATACTACAAATTGTTAACCTAGGGTCATTTATAACCAAGGGGATTCAGGTTTCACGCTGCATATTTACAAAACCAGGGATAATACTACTATTAGTATATTTATGAGGTCAAAAACACTGATTATATAAATACAGCTTGTGATGGGCACACAACCACTATTAATAACTGCTTATCAATAGAACCCCTCATCTATGGAAATGTCATCAATTTATTCTGCATTTATCTTTCTTTTATTTACTACAAAATTACATATAAAACATTTTCTTTACAGTTTCCCTCAGACTATGTGCATAATATTCCATAAACATAAGTTTGTTAAAAGTGTATGAGTATTTAATGAAGCAAGCAATGTGCTTTACATGAATGACTGTTGATAACCACAAAAAGTTATTTCAACTCCCTTCATTTTTTAAAGAAAAAAAAAAAAGAGCAAAAATGGAGGTTACAGTGAGGCACTTATAATGGAAGTGGCAAATTTTTGGAGGGTTTAAAAGCAGATATTTTAATCTTTTACTTTCATAAAAGCACTTACATTACTTAATCTTTAAAAACTTGAGTATTATTTAAGCTTTAAAGTTTATTTTTAGGATTAAAAAATTAATTTTAATTAAAAAATTAATAAGTAATTTTAGGATTTGTTGACATTACATCATCATGGCAACAAAGTTGTAAAACTTGGCACAACTTCACACAAATCATTTTTACATGCACATTATGTCTTGTGTTTATACTTTTTTAATCAGTTAGTGCCTTACTGTACCCCAGACTTTTTAATTTTTAAAGAAAATAATAGACGTAAAAATTAATTTCAAATTTTCAAACAAATGAAGTTGATTCAGCTTAACTTGTTTTGAAACTGGAATATTCTTTTAATAAAGAGGTCAACCCAATGTTAATTGCAGTGAAAACAGCTATAATGTTGCTTTATCAGATGGCACTGACATAAATTTACATTTGTACTGTAAAAATGTACATACTTCAGAATGGTTCACGTTGGAAGAAATTGTAATAGTCTGTTTTCCCAGTCCTGCCTGGAGTAACTCCAACTCTTTGGATGGTGAAGGTGAGGTGTCAGTGTTTTTGTTCATGAGGTATATGTTAACAGAAAATGGCTTCCAAGGTGCCACTTTCTGATTTATCTGAGGGTTTGCAATTTTCTTATTTGCCTTTTTAAACATCCCGGGAAATGATCTACAAACAATAAAAGAACATCACTTATAAAGTTAACTGTGCAAATGCAAAACAAATTTAACAGAATGATTCTTAAGAGTAGGTGCTGATAACCTGGCCATATCCTGCTCTACTCGAGGCAGAGAAACAGCAGGAGAAAGCTGCTGTTGTTGCTGCTGACCCTGAGCTGCCTGAATATGACCGAGGCTTTGAGTCAGAACACTAATAAGATTCTGTGCTGCCGTCACGACATCTGGATATTCTCTCTGCTAAATGTGACATGGCAAATAATTACATGAGGTGACCTTGATAAACGTACATTTACAGTGAGCATCGTAAGAACTTAAGAAGCTGTATAACGCAGAGTTAAGAATATAGGGGATGTGAACATTTTATATTACAATTTTTTTTTTTTTTAAAAAAAAGACAGAACACGTTTGTTACGATCATTTAACTTTTTATTTGTAATCTATTTATTGTCTCCTTTAACAGTGATAATGTAACATCTATTAATTTATATTTTTTAATATGGAGTTTACATTTTTTTAGAAGACAACATACTATGGTATAGACATTATAAAGTAAACCTAAGAATCAATCAATCAATAGTCCAATCAGTTGAGAGAAAAAAAACAGCAGATGCTGGCTATTTCAGACGTGTTAGTGAGTATGGCTAATAAATCCACCGCTTTAACTGATCTCTAACATCTTTATCTGAAGCAAACGCTGTTAATACACATTTAATGCTAATTAAATAAAAGGAAATAATCAACTTTACACACCTGAGATCCACCGCGATGCCTCTGCTCAGCCATGCTGTTTGATCCGTGTCTCAAGCTAATGACGTAACTTCCAGGGAGGCGTCCCTGAGCCCGTTGTACACGCCCCAATCCCCTGACTCCACCCCCACGTCAAAACAGTGCCATATACTGAAACGCGCAAAAAAGTGAAGCGCAAAGGCAAAACGGTGTCACGAGCTCACACTTGATGGAAATGCAAATTAAAAGGAGCGTTGCAAAATAATTAGTAGGCATTGCAAAGAAAAATATGTGTGGCAAAATCAATGCTGCAATTAATTATATCTTGGTTTTTGCTATATTTAATTTCTATTTTGCAATTCTTTATTTTTGATTGCAAAACTTTATTTTGCTTTTGTGATACTTCATTTTTGTTTGCAAAAAAATTTTTTTTTTTTTGCTCAATACTTTTTTTCTTTTGCAAAACTTTATTTTCTTTTGCAATACTTTATATTGTTTGCAAAGATATATGGCATTGATTTGCTTCCATACCACACACACTTGCTTCTCTTCTTCAACTCAAATAAGTAGTTCCCAAACAAGTATTGTGCACAAATAAATATTACTTTTTTTTCAATGGTATTTAAATTATTTATAATATATAAATAAGTATATACAAATTATTAATAAAAAGTAATAATACTTTTTTTATTTTTTGGCATTTCTCTTTTCCACTGCACTTTATTACTATTCTGGTCTACTTTAGTTTTTTCTGGACTCCTAATTCCCTTTGCTCATGAAATACATGTATTGGACTGTATTCTGATGGACACGAGCCTTTAGAAACGTATTTATTTATTTTTTCTCCCTAATTTGGAACAGCCAATTCCCAATGCGCTCGAAGTCCTCGTGGTGGTGTAGTGACTCGCCTCAATCCGGGTTTCGGAGGACGAATCTCAGTTCCCTCCGCGTCTGAGACCGTCAATCCGCGCATCTGTGGAACACCAGGCCGTTCAAATATACGTCCCAGACAGCACGTTCAGTCTTACCAACGTTGGCAACTGGAGGGCACCAGCATCGGTGCCCAGTTCCCGGTTCCCAGTATCGGAAGGGGTTTTTCCCCTGGAAAAAAACTTAGGTGGGTAAACCATCGGCGGGATGAGTCTACAGCTGAGCCACAATTCATGCACACTCCGGAGATCGGCGGAGGAACCGTGATGAACCATTTTGCCGAAACCCTGCTTTTTTTTCTACGCAACCGTTAGTCCACATCAAGCCAGTGGTGTAAACGCGAAGGTATGTTGAGCTTGTGTAAAGTCCGTATGCCACAATTTATATGAAAACTTTTATGCAATTAAAACGACAAAATGATTTCTGATTCAAAAAACGTAAACACGTATTTTTTGTGAGAAATTTTGTTTAGGTTTAATGTTATCTTTTTATAAATGAATTTTCAAGCGCGGGCCAAAATCTCGGTAGCAACGGACTCTTGTGATCAGTATGTTTATCCATTTCAAACACACAATTTTCAGGCCAGTATGTGTTTATTTTGTTTTGTGTACTTATTTTTTTATTGAAAAATATTATTTTGTTAGAAAAACGTCGAGTTTTCTGATAAATGTTTACGATAAACGGATGACAGAAATTGGCGCCGGAGGATTAACGTTATTTATTTTTTCTTCATAAAATTAGTTTTTGGATAGGGGGTCATTATATGACAATTATCTGCCTTTCTGGTGTTATGATTATGCACAGAATTACAATACACTATTTGATTAAACAGAGAAATAGGCATTTTCATTGTCAATGTGTTATAATAGTACTTAAAGTAACTGTTATTCTTTGGTTTAAAGTGAGCCATGAAAGAGTAGAAAACATCTGATCTCTGCTTGTTTTAATTGAGCAGCCCAGAACAAGTCTTGCTGCTTTATTTAGCGCAACCTGAATTTTTGACAAATCCTTTTTAGTTGCAGAAGACCACACCTCAGTGCAGTATGACAAGTGACATAATATTAATGACTCTGTTACTATTTTTAAAGTTTCCTGATTCACATAATGACAACATTTTTTAGTTAATGCAATGCCGCATCCTATTCTGTTAACAATAGTATTTATGTGTTCTGACCAAGAAAGACTACTCTCAATAACTAAACCCAACAGTTTAGCCTTTTCTACTCGTTGTATTCTTTGCCCGGCTATATGTAACTTTAATTCCGATCCAAGCATCCATTTTTGTTTTGATCCAATGATCATACTTTTAGACTTGGATATATTTAAGACTAATTTGTTTCCACTAACCCACTTATACACCGAATCCAACTCTCCAGACAGAACATGATGAAGTTTGTCACAAGAGTTTGAAGCGTAGTAAACAGTTGAGTCATCTGCAAACATTGTCATTGATGCTTTTTTGACAGATAAGGGCAAATCATTAATAAAAACTGAAAACAAAAGAGGACCCAAACAACTTCCTTGTGGTAAACCACAAACTAAACCTTTATAATTAGATAAAGAACCATTATAAAAAACCCGCTGCATTCTTTGTGAAAGATAACTTTTCATTAGTAAAATAGCAGAAGGAGAAAATCCGTAGATCTTTAATTTCTCAATTAAAATATAATGGTCTATTACATCAAAAGCAGCACTGAAGTCCAACATGACCACACCAACTAATTCAGAGTTATCCATACTTCTAAGCCATCCATCGGTCATTTGTGTAAGAGCTGTACAGGTAGAATGTGCCTTTCTATATGCTTGCTGAAACGTAGTCATCTAATTATTATTCTGAAAATAATTACGAATGTGTATGAATAATCTTTTCCATAACTTTACTGAGTGCAGGCAGAATACTTATAGGTCTACAGTTATGCCCATTATAAGATAATCGATTGTCTTTTATCAATGGAATAATTGTCCCTTCCTTCCACAAAGATGGATAAATCCCACTCGCTATACACTGATTAAATATATAACACAACGGAGCAGCAATATATTCAGCTGTTTTATTCAGTACTAGGCTGTCCAAGTTGTCCGTGCCTGGACTACCATGTGTTGGAAGAGACTTTAACGGGACCATCACTTCTGCAGTTTGCATGCGACTAAAATTTAAGTTACACATTTTATCAGCCATGATTTCATTTTGGATCAGTTCACAGTAATCACAATCTTGTGTTCTAAAACCTTTTCTTAAATTACTTACTTTATTTATAAAATAATTATTAAAATAATCTGCAATGTCTTTAGATTCTGTTATAAAACCTCCATCAGACTCTACAAAAGAAGGTGATGCATTTCTATTTCTACCCATAATTTCATTTAGGACGTGCCAAAGCTTTTTGCCATCATACTTAAAACTGTCAATTCTATTTTTTGTAATACTCTTTCTTTTTCCTTTTATTTATTTTAGTAACTTGGTTCCTTAATTTACAGTATTTTAATCTATCCTCCAATAATCCCGTTATCACAGCCACTTGTTTAGCTTCATCTCTTTGTTTCATTGATTCTCATGTTGAATCAATCCACCTCGCAGCATTTGATTTTATTACCCTATTTATCCATCGGTGCATATTTATCAACAATGCTCAAAAGCATACTCATGAAAGCATCCAAAGTATCTCCTGGATAGTGGCCACAGTACACATCTTTCCAATCAACATCTTTTACTTCTCCCACAATCTTTTCAATAGCCGATACTTTATAAAACCTTTTATAAGTACCAAAATTAGCTTTAGCTTTAGGGACTTTAGCTTTCTTATTAACAGCAATGAGATTATGGTCACTAAACCCTACTGGTATTGACACAACATCAGTACACAGTTCTGGTACATTAGTGTAAATGTGGTCAATACATGTTGCTGTTGTAATGCCCACCTTGTTGGTAAAGATTCTTGTTGGCTGCACATTAACAATTTGATGTAAATTGCAGACACTTATATAGGAAAGTAATTGCTTTTTCTTTGTGCATCTGTCATCATTCCAATCAATATTCATATCTCCAAATAAATATAGTTCACGATTGACATCAGAGACATTATCAAGCATTTCACCTAAGCATGTCAGATAGTCCACGTGTGCATCAGGAGGTCTATAACAGCATCCCACAAGCACTGGTTTCATATAAGGTACATGGACTTCTACCCATATAGCTTCAATGTCATCACATATTAAATTGTGTTTTAACTTACAAGGAATGTTGCTTTGCACAAAGATGGCCACAACACCACCAAATTTATTTCTATCCTTTCTAAAAACATTAAAACCTTTAACTGGTAATTCAGAGTTTTGAATAGAGCTTTCGAGATGTGTCTCAGATAGAGCTAATATGTTAATTGAATACTTTTGCACTAAATTAATAATATCTTGAATTTTATTCCTTATACTACAAATATTTAAATGTGCCAAAACCAAACCTTTGCTAGTTGTACACATTAGTGTGATATAAGGAATGCAATCACAAACACATCAGAAACATAGTACTTTACCCTGAAATGTATCTCAGTCCTGAATCCTTTCCTCTCTCGGCAAAATTACCAATTTATCACACCTTAATATTGCTTTTTCACCTTGGGCTCTGGCAGCTTTAAGCTTAGGCCACAGTTCCTTTCTTCTTTGAAGCACAGCCCCAGAAAAATCTTCATTTATGTAAATGTTAGTCCCCTTGAGCTTTTTAGCAGAGGAAAGAATGCGTTGTTTATCTTTGAGACGCAGCAGATATAATTCTCCTGGGCCTTCCACCCTCCTGGTACTGACCCATCCTCTGGACACGCTCAATTTCAATCTTCCCATCCAGTCCAAGATTATTGGAGAACATGTGTTGTACCTTCTGCTCCAAACCACTCCAACTCTCTTCCTTATCGTTTATTATGCCATCAATGACTAGATTTTTCCTTTTATGCTGATTTTCAATGTAGTCGAGCTTAGTGAACATTTCCTCAATGTCACGTTTTAAATTCATTATGTCGTTCACAGAAGATTTTATTTTGGCTTCAGTTTCTTTGTATCCTAATTTCATCTCCTCCGTCATTTGTTGTGTAAATTCCAGACTTGTCTTCAACTCTTGTACATCGCGTACAACACCATCCAATCTCTTATTTGTTCCCTCCATAATCACTTGTATGAAACATTTAAAGTTATCTTGTTGCTGAATTAGCATGTCTTTATAAAACTCTCTCTGCTGCTCCAGCGTTTGGGAGAGTACACTCATGGTAACAATAGACTCTTCCTCACACTGCAAAAAAAAAAAAAAAATCGACATACAAAAATAAGAAAAAAAAAAAATAAATTAAGAAAATAAACCTAAAATCAAGCAAAATTATCTGCCAATGGGGTGAGAAAATTCTACTTGATAAGACATCTTGAAACAAGACAAAAAAAAACTTGTGATAAAACTGTTCTTAAAGTCTTAAAACAAGAAAAAAATGAAATAAATTTAGATATTTTAACTTGATTCAAGCAGTACAAATATCTTGAAACCAATGCAAAAATAGTAAAATCTCGTATTTTTTTCTTGTTTTATTTGTGGCTAGTTTTAAATACTCTTGGTAAAATTATCTTGATATAAGAATATATATACACATATTAAGAGTGTCAGGCTTATTTTGAGGGAAAGGTTTGGTTTTAAATAAGTATTTAAAGTCTTAAAATAACACTAACTAATATGGATGTCCCCTCTCAATCTAGACTATTTCTAAAAATAAGCTCTGAAACAGAGATACAATTAATCAATCTGGTACAACAAACATGCTCTTAATATTGCTTTATTAACTGCAACTGCAAAAGGAAAGCAGACGATTGTTCAAAAATTACAGCAATGCATCATATCACAGCAATTGGTAAGCCTGTTAAAACAAAGCTTGGTAGCTTGGTCAAGCAGATACATCACTGAGAAAGTGAATATTTATATAAAATAAAATAAAATAAAGAGACCAAGAAAAACTGAATTTTTATTTTGTTTTAGAATTTAAGCAACTACTGTCTATAAGAACCCGATGAAAAACAATTAGTGTCAACAATTAGTGATCAAAAGACCTACGGTCTGACTTTTTCACTACTCCCCAATGAACTTTTTCCACTCCAAAGTGGCTTTTTTGTAGGAAGAAGTTGCATCACGCCCATGTATTGCATCTGAAATTACTTCTGTCTGAAGCACAGACAGTAAAGTTGCAACACACTTTGGGTACACAAGATGAAGTGCATAATAGTATGCCATTAGGTAGAGCACACCTTCGTGGAGGTCTTCTTGTGGAAAAGTTGTCACAGGTGTAGTCCCAATGGCCAACATGCAGTTGTCCTCTGACACAATCAGGACAGGACTGAAGAGTGGTCTCCCCTTGAGGAAGGAATCTGGGTTTTCTGTTGGCTAGAAATACAAACACAAAAATGACTGAGCAGTACATCTTGATATAAATGACCACTTCTCTATTTCTCTTGGTCTTGTAGAAATATAAACAAGGTTGTATGTCTTACCTCAAGGATGTGCAGCATTGCTTCACTTGCATGTCCCATCTTTTTTGGTGGGGCTACAGGTGATGGGAACATCTCTGGAAGAGCCTTCATCAAGGCTATGGAGCGTTTCACTATTGAGGAGAACAAATAGTCTTTTATGATTTACTGAAATTAGTGAGTTGAGCATGCATTAAAGGGATAGTTCACCCAAAAAACATTATTCAAAGTATCTTCTTTTGTGTTCATCAGAAAAAAGAAACTAATACAGGTTTGGAACAATTTGAGGGAGAGTAAATGATGTAGAATTTAAATTTTTGGGTGAACTATGCCTTTATCAAGATCAGAAGGTTAAAGGAAATTCTTAGTCTTATAACAATTGTGCATTAAAAAGGGATAAAAAACTTAAAAGTAGTCAAAAGGATTATTAAACTTTAACTTATTTAATGAAGTTAAACTTTACATAACAATCTGTTAATAATTTCAAATTACAATAAACCGTTTAAATGTTTTAGAAATGTGAGATTTTTTTAATGTTTTCTTTTATAAGTATCTTCGTCTCACCAAGCCTGCATTTATTTGTTCTTAACTACAGCAAAAAAGTGATATTGTGAGATATTATACTATGTGAATAGAAAGTGTAATTTATTCCTGTGATCAAAGTCTTCAGTGTCACATGATCCTTCAGAAATCAGTATAATATGATGATTTGTTGCATATTAGAAACAAAATTAGATTTTTTTTTTTTTTTTAATGGATTCTTTGATTAATAGAAAGTTTATAAGAACAGCATTTATTTGAATTAAAAAGCTTTTTAACATTATAAAATGTCTTTACGGTCATTTTTGATCAATTTACGGTAATGCATCCTTGCTAAATAACAGTAATAATGTCTTTAATTCCCTAACACCCATTTGTTTTACTGACCCCAAACGTTTGATCGGTGTACTAGTATATAATGTTACAAAAGCTTTCTATTTCAGATAAATGTTTTTCTTTTTAACTTTCTATTCATCACATTCCTTAAAAAACGGAACAGAACTGTGTGCAACATAATAATAATCATAAATGTTTGTTGATCATCAAATCATCATACTAGAATGATTTCTGAAGGATCATGTGACATTGAAGACTGGAGTAATGATGATAAATTCAGCTTTGATCACAGGAATAAATTACACTTTACTATACATTCACTTATAAAATGGCTGTAGTTTGAATTAAATAAATGCAGCCTTGGTGAGCAGAAAGAGACATATTTTAAAATGCTAACTTTCTAAAACATTTGAATGGTAGTGTATGACACTGACAAGCAACTTAAACAACTATTGTTAGATTTTTCACATTTTAATTCAAGTAGTAAAGGCAGGTAGTTTACCTCCATCTAGAGTCATTGGTGGCTTCAAAACCTTTTTGTAAACCCCATAGAATTGAGCTTTGCTGCAGAAGCTCTCCCAACGGGCCTTTAGTTTTGGGATGAATCTGGGATTTCCTTTGTCAAGAATCCGGCCTAGTTCATCCATTACCTGGAATAATCCCACACATACACATTTGTAAAAACAATTGAAGTCACTAGAAACTCAAACATATTATCAGATATATTACTTACATGATGTAGTTCTCTGAAACAGGGGTACGCTTGCAGTATCTTTGAAGGTCTGTCCTGATCCTTGAAACAGTCTGAGTTGATGAAGGCTCTTCGAGCATCAAACTCAAGCTCAAGTAGTTGAGCAACTGCCTCCTTATTAGGCTTTGGTCTTTTATAGATCTCTTGGAGAGTATGGTAATGTCTGGCCTGGCTTTGTTGACTATCAGTGTCAGAATGGTCTTCATCTCTTCTATGGTCAGTCTGACTGAATGGTAAATCTTGCTTGGCTGTTCCTCCTTATTAAAAGACTATTTGCTACCTTTAACGTTAAGTTACTTGGTTATGACATCAAATATGAAAGAGAAGCAAATAAATGTTATTTAACCATTAATTTATTAACTAAGACTACAGTGTCATTCCGAAATTACACGGCTAATTATCAGATCGTATATCTTTCTTTCTTACATTCATAAAAAACTAAATGATTTGATTAACAAATAAAAAAAATTTAAAAAATTGTTCTTAACTTCAAGCGCTCAAAATTGCGAAACCCGCGACACTGGTACAAGTGGTAACGGTCGTTCGGTCCAGTGACGTAAATGTAAGGGCCGGTTCCATTACGCTCCATCCGTAGGGTTTAAAACCATAGACATATAAAACCTGTTAAATTATAATGTTTTTAACCGTTCAAAATATTACATATTTAAATTTGGTGTTTTTTCTTTTTAATATACCTTCCCTTAGTACAACATTTAAAAACTCTAAAGGAATAATACTTTATTATTTCACCTATTTTATATCCAATGGAATATTCCGCTGCCTTGATTGGATTGAAAGTTTGAATTAGCTACTTCATTTCTTCTGATTGCTTTCGGAGTTTATGAAAAAATATCGTAGTATCGTGCTATCAGTTGCAGATCTGGCGCCTCCGTCTCACAACGCGACGTAGTGACATTCACAGCACATTTTAACGCAGAGATAGCGTTAACGTTACATTCACGGGACACTGTACTTCACAAAAGTTGTGTTTTGCCTATTTCATTCGCGTGCTGATGCGCAGTTCTAACATGCGCTTTTGTCTGTCAAAAAGTTATATTTTAAGTCTTTTTGTGTTAATACAGTTGGTTATGTCTAAAATGAAAGCTAACGTTTGAGAGAAAATAGAGTGCGTCATCGCCTGTATTAGATGCGATCAGGTCTTAAAGCGACAGTAGCCTAATAGTAAACTTGCTGCCGCTTTTCCTTAAAGGGATAGTTCACCCAAAAATGAAAATGCTGTCTTTATTCACGTACTCTAATGTTGTTCCAAACCTGTTTTAATGTATCTCTTGTGCTGAACACACAAAAAAATAGATAGTTTAAAGAAAGTGGCTAACCAAACATTTGATTGTCCCCAATGACTTTTATTGCAGGAAAAAAATATACTATGGAAGTCACTGGGGACCAGCATCTGTTTAGATGGCCACTTTCTTTAAAATAACTTTTTTCAACAGAAGAAAGAAACGTATTCGGGTTTAAAACAACTTGGAGAGTAAATGATGGCAATTTTCATTTTGGGATGAACTGTCCATTTAATGTTAAGACAAAACAAAGAGAAAATCACTCGCTGCTGTTGACTAAGAACTTTAATAGTAGCTTTAATAAGAATCAATGTATAATTTATACAGTGAAGACTATGTAGGCTTTTGTTTGTTTGTTTTTTCATGCAATTTCTTTCTTGAATGCTACTGTTAAATACACTTACTTACAAATGAAATAAACAGTGCTTTATTTCTTCAGCTAATTATATTATGTGTATTGTTCTTATTTTTTAATAACAAAGGAAATATTGACAAGGTTTTTTACGTTAGTTGCAGATATCTTAAGGTTTGTTTATACGACACTATAAACAATGATATAATGACAATAAGTCATTTTCTTAAAAAAATAAAGTATATACTTTTTAAACAATTGTTCGTCTTGTGCTGGGCATTACGTCATCACATTGGAAAGTATATTATTTTTATTTTATTTTTTTAAGAAAACGACTGATCGTTTCGCTAGATAAGACCCTATTCCTCAGCTGAGATCGCGCACAGCCCTTTGAAACTTTGATTTGGACTTCAACATTTTGGTTGCAATTTAAGTCCATTGTGTGGAGAAAAATCCTAAAACGTTTATCAAAAAAACTGAATTTCTTTTCCACTGAGAAAGAAAGACATGAACATCTTGGATGGCATTTGGGTGAGTAAATTATCAGGACATTTTAATTTTGGGCTGAATTAATCTTTTAAAATGAAGTTACTGGATACTGTTTGGTGTACAAGATGTTGTCTCTATAAACTGACAGTTGTCAGCACTGAATAAAATGTTATATTTCTGATTTGCAACTTCTTGTTTCTCATTTGGTTCAAACTAAATGTTTAATTCACTGAATTGGGTCTATCACTCTCTCTCCTCTCCACTATAGCTGGTGTGTGGTGAGTTATACTGTGGCTGCCGTCGCATCATCCCAGTGGATGCTGAACACTGGTGGTGGTTGAGGAGTGATTCTCTGATATGATTGTAAAGCGCTTTGGGTGTACAGTAGTACATATGAAAGCACTATATAAATGACTCATGCATTCATTCAATGTAGGAAACAATTAAAAAAAAAAAAATCTGGTAACACTTTATTTCGATAGTCCACTTTAGACATTCTACTAACTATAAGTAACTTTACAACTACATGTCAACTAACTGTCATTAGAGTATTAGTAGACTGTCAGCTTAATATCTGCTAACACTTTATTTTGTTGGTCCCCCAACAGACATTCAACTGACTATAAGCAACTTGGCGACTACAAGTCAACTTATTCTCCTAACCCGAAACCTAACACCGAACCCTAACCTAACAGTCTACTGACAGTCTACTATAATATACTAATACTCTACTGACAGTTAGTTGACATGTAGTTGAAAAGTTACTTATAATTAGTAGAACGTCTAAAGTGACTATCGAAATAAAGTGGAACCAAAAATCTTTGTGTCTGAACGTGCTAACATTGTTTTCTAATATTAAGAAACGTTGTGCTCTTAAAATAAGAAAATATGGCTTGCAATTTCTGATTCTAGGATAGACTGTGTCAAAATATACCATACACATTAAAAAAAGACTTAATTCATTTAAAGAAATCACCAGAATTGGCATTTTTTTCTAATTAAGAAAATTCAAGTTATATTTTCTCAAAACAATCAAAATAATCTTTTGCTTTTAGTTCTAGGCTAGTTAATTTATCTTAGAAGAAAAAAAACAAGAATTCTTGCCTTATTTTAAGATTTTTTGACTCTGCAAGATTTCATTTTTTGCAGTGCACACACTGCGACTTTAGTTTGCTTAGGAGGCATGATCTTACCAAGATGTACAAAAGGTGATTGTTGTAGTTGAATGTTGTCAAAAAATGCCGGTGTCCAGGCCCTGCTAGGCCAAGAAGCCTCTCAACTTAGTTTAACACCAAACTCCTTGTGCAGAGTTATTATACTCCACTAGACACAAAAAACTGAAGCATAAGTAGAACTTGCTTCGACAAATAAGTCACTACTAAAATTTCCAACAGGATTCCCCAGATATTTGTTGGATTGGAATAGGAGCTCAGTCAGACCATGTGGTATCACGTATCACACCATGTGGGTCTTTTTCCCTTGTGATTTTACACTTGGTTAGTTGTTATTAACTAACTGTTGACTTCAGTTATTATTAACTGACTGTTAATATGTTATGTTAATATGTTAATACGTGTATTAAATAATAGACAGTATTTTTAGACATGAGGGGAACTCGTTTTTCTCTTTCAGTCTGAGGAGAGGTAAACAGCCAGGTTAAACTAATAAAGTCTTTTTTCCACACAAAAATGACATCTGTCCTTTTATAATATTAACCCCTTACACTCTGAAGGCATTTTGAATGATTTTGTCTAAGTGACATGCTTAAAATTAAAGGCAGCTCTTTTGTTGTGCGTTTCTATGGTAACGTTAAAAGTAGACCTGTCAATCAAAGAGCTCAGTTTAGTACAAGCGCGCAGCCACTGTAGACAGTCAGACAAAGAAGTGGTTATGAAGCAGTAAAGTGATAGTAAGTGAAGTAAATGTTTTTTTTTTTGGACACACACCTATTCATAAAATAGAGCCTTTATTAACTTTTGTAATAGAATAATTGTCTTTTCTGTTTTTTCAGTGATCGATTTTCATCTGATTTTTGTAAGTGATCAATCTAGAAGTCATCCTACAGTTCTGATTTGCCATGTTCTTAACATACTGTTTCAGTCAATAAAGATAAATTAAAACCGAGTGCATATTAATTAAAGGCATATGCAATATATTTGACTCCTTTCATGTTTCTTCTTTTTCTCCACAGGAGCTACATACACCCCAAACACTCTTTTCAGAGCCATTTTACACAGCGTCTTTGCCTTTGTACAGTAAGTATGTGTTTTAATTAACCTCAAAGAAAGACTTCTCAAAGACCTCTTTTAATGATGTAAATTCCCAATTGTCGACTTTTGAGCACTATATCGGACATTTTTCAATCGTTATTAATAAAGATGTATCATTGATAGATATTGTTATCGTTGTATCGCCCAGCATTAAATGGGAAACACTATCTTTAATTAATCTAGTTAAAGTTATTTTGCACATATATATCGATACACACGTATGTAATAACTTTCCCCTGTTTGCTTGTCTTGATTATTGGCATCCTAAGATTTTTGTTTAACTGCCTGGCACATTCTTGGAGTTTGACTTTTGATTTGTCTTAAATATTCATAATAACATAATTCTCAAGATTTGGTAATGACTGTACTGTAATATTGTGTGTCAACAATTGCGAGTAACATACTAATGTTCTTTCTTTAATTTATTCGATTTTACTTTGTCCTCCACTTCCTCCAGAGTTGTTTCCTGGCATCTCTTGTTTTAAGGTTGGTCATTTAGGCCTGCGGCCTCGTGCCTCTGGTCTAATCACAGCCGTAATGATATAGAGCTATATCACACTCCTACTCGAGCGATATTGCTTAAATAACATGATGTTAACGTTAGATCCACATTATCATGACGATGAAATCCAGCAGTGTTATTTGTGCTTGTACTGAGTGATAATTGTTTCATTTACATCTTGTAAAATCCAATCTTAAATCAAAATCCATTTTAAATATTTAATCAACGCTATCTCACCATCACATTGTCCAGTACGGGAGCACGAGATGGCCCGACTGCATGGAATAAAGGATAGCATCAAATACCCCACCATTAGATAATTGCAGAACACAGTGTAAATAACCAAATATTTTCCTTAATTACTGTGCATTTTTATCATCAAATGTCAAAGTGTGGAAACACAGCCATTAAGCTCCTGGACAATTGTTTCTCTCTATGTTATCGTTATAATAGTCCTAATTATGGTGTTCATAACAAAACCGGCATGAAGAAACATGTGTTCGCCTATTAAACTAAAATAAATATTTACTCACACATGTGCAAGTTAATGCAAGTCTGTTAGGTAAAGGGAAATTAGGCTACTATTTATGTTTTAAATTAAAATTATTCATTTTTATATGTCTGCTCGTTGTAGAGGAGAGGAGAACGCTCGTGCTGCTGGAGAAGAGCCCGCATATATCAGACGCGTGCACATAAGGAGCAGAAAACACATTTATGTTATTTTAGTGATACCACTCATTTATGCTGTGATTTTGGCAAAGTGTACGATATAATTGCTGCAAAAATATATAAATGCTGCGGTGACCCCCGTGTGTAATGCTGCGTGATTGCAATGCTGGAGGATTACGCCAATGGCTTGTGTTTATTGGCCGGGCGCATTTAGCTTACGAGCAAACAATTGGATGCCAGCTTTATTAATATGCAGGCAGCATTCATAAGGTGATTTGCATTGACTATTTATGGTTAAAAATGGGCGTTTACAGGGCGGTATATGATATGATATGATATGATATTTGGTAGAATGCATAATCCGGTGTAGGCTAACTTTTTGGAGATAGTAACGTTAACGGTTAAGTTACACAAGATGTTTCTCAAGCTATCTGGTTAACTTGGCTGCTAACTTACTGTAACATTATATATCTATGACTAACTTAGAGGATAACACATAAGTAAACTCATTGTAGAAGTGTTTTAAATCAGATATTGTATCCTATGACGTCTGTTGTGGTTAGAAAATGCTTTAACGGGATGTGTTTTCAGCAAGCGTTAACGTTAGCATAATTAGCTTGCCACTTCGCTGGCCATAGCAGGGAGAGTCATAGCAGAGGTGAAGTTCGGCACATATCGTCAATATGGCTGGTTTTCTTTTGAATCTGAGGGACCAGTGGTTACATATTAGATCACAACCTGGTCTAATACATATTGATTGCAGGGTCCTCAAATTGTCTATAAACTAATGCTCTCTACATATAATATGATTATCTGTTCCACAGGCAATGTTCAGCCCCACTCATATTCCAGATCCTGTCCAGTTTACAGCTCCAACACAGGTACACAGTGACCATCATCACCCTAACATTTAATCTATAATTTGGTTCTTAGCTGAAGTTCACTTTGGTCTCAGTCATGTGAAGTTTGTCATCAGGAACACAATATATGGGCAGATGGATCTAACTAGCCTACTACTCAAACATTACCTTACATACTGAAATCCACTGTGTGGTATCCTGAGATTAATGTTATAGTTACCGGCAGTTCCTCTCCACACCACAAGAGGTGCAGTTGACCTTCAGGATCACATGGGGTACTGGTTGAAGAGCAAGAGAGTTTATGAAGAATCGATATTCTGTCACATGGAGGCTCTGTAAGTTTGTCAGACAATAAAGTGCTAAAAGTACTTATAGTGTGTGATTCAGTTCATATATCACTGAAGATACCACACACTGCTTCATCAATCCCGTATTTAATCAAAATGTATATTCCTGTTTGTTCCCTACATTCACTATGTGTGTCTGTTTCACAGCAATGTACAGTTACTCCCAACAGCATACATTTACTCCTCTTGATGGTTCGTGAATCTGGTTTGCGTGTGTGCGTTAGCGCTTGCGATTACAGAATAATATAAAGACAAACACACACATTTGTGGATCTGGTTTGCTTGCGTGTGTGTGAAATGCAGACCTCTTGACTGTTAAATGCTTTGCCAAAAGAACTATGCAAAAGACAAATGCATTTACTGCCTTTCCAGACACCTAAGAATTTAAAGTCACAACATCATTTGAATTATGTAACTTAATGTTACAGTATCCACTTCAAATTCAGGTTGCAAAGGTTGTAATCAATAATAAATCAATAAAAAATCTGTTGACACGCCCACTCGCCTAGATGCGTGCAAGGAGCATGGAGAGTGAGAGCAGTCCACATAGACACAGAATGTTTTTATTTTAATAAAATACCGATTCTAAAAACGTCGGAAATCATATCGGATTTTGCATGAAGGCATCGTGATACCTTTCTAGTTTCGGTACATCGTGCAACACTATTAATGATGTCCCGGGGACCATAAAAAATGCTCCCGGGACACAATATAAAGATGTCTGGGATGTAGAAAAAATGGCAAAGCCATTCCTAAACTGTTCACATGGAAATTGAAACATTTTTCTCGTTTGAATAAAATAATATAAAAAATATTAACAGCGAAAATACAACAGGTTTGACCTGGCATAACGGGCAGCTTGCAAAAGCAGCGTTAGCCAGCTGATCTGTAAAGAAGCAGTTTTGTACACATCCTTACAACACTGTTTACTGCTCTTCGAATCACCGTACAATGGTTATTGCATTTTCATCATATCTGCAGGTGTAAAATATAATAGAATTTGAATGACAACTATACAGTATATTTGATCATTTATGATGTTTTTGAATAAAAAAAAATGTTTTAATAAACTAAATTCCACTATTTTACAAAGCATTAAAGTATTTTAAAATAAATAAACACAACAAATCACACTTTCACTTTTCACTTTCGATGAAGGAGCGAGTGGACCGGTTTATGTCGGTATAGATATTTGTCAACTGTCTATCACTGTCAAAAAAAGGTATTTTTTATCACTCAGGCAAATATGATGGAGGCATGGCTTGGTGGCCTCCATGTAAAGACTCATACAAAATACTCCAAAGTATTTTAAAGAGGACATCACCTAACCCATCTAAAGGATGGAAACAGTACTCTTGTCGAATACTACATGAGACAAGTAAGGGTGGGGGGGTTAAGATGTTCTGATGTTACTCATTGTACTTTCTATGATGATGATATAGAATGAATTGGTAACATACAGTACTACACATTGCCTACAGACTGCTTTGAAAGTCTCAGTAAGAGGTGGGGCCTGTCCTGCCACACCTCTGATCTGAATACAGACAAAGAGGAGCTGCCAGTAGTTCGCCAGCGGAGAAAGTGAGCATCATATGTTGTTTGACTTTTTGATCATCCTCTTTGTAATCACACATAGAGTATGTCACCCATGTCATATTTCTCTCTGTTCGATGTGATCAATATGAAAACTAATCTTTGTAAAAACGTTTCATTTACAGACCATCGCGACTTAGATCACATCACCATCACCACCATCATCCCCTGCATCGTGCCCTTCATCAGACACCCAAAATGCACCACAAACATCACAGGCAAAGAAGAAGAAAACGAACAACAAACCTTCCAAAAAACCCTCCTCCCCCTCCCCTCCTGCCTATGGCTGGAAACAACATCAGAGCTGGCAAGTGGGATAACTATTTTGGCCTTAAGTTTCATATGTCCACTAGATAATTAATTACACGCTCATACTTGTAATTATGCCTGATAAGAATTTGTAATCTTTGTGTTTAAACATTTTTTGAATTTTAATCCTTGTTTTCTAAATGGCCATGACAGTGACAAACAGGGAGCAGCCTTCTCTAGCCCAAGCCTAGTAAGACATTTTATGTGTATAATGCTGCACTTCTCATACAGTGAATATCAGATGTAGATATCTAAGGTTCAAATCTTATGGTTGATGTGCCTTTTGATCTTTCTGTTGTAACCTTTTTTAATCTTCTTGAAGTGTCAGTAAGAAGAAAGCTGGCCCACCCTCCCACCCCTCGTTTAACTCCTCCAGCCCATCCCACATCATCGTATAGTGAAGATAAGTGTCCCCTCTATAGTAAAATGCATCAGGTCCCTAAACTCAAGCAGACACAGTGTACTGCACAGGTCCACAGCGCATAGCATAGTTTGATGTTCCAGATATGATTTTTGAGTTTATATTAGTAGTGTGATCAGTAAGCCAAGGTTTTCTGTCTTTCCAAGAGACCACAGTTAATATTGAAGAAGAGGCGCTGGGACTGGAGGACTGGAGGACTGAAGGCTTTCCTGACTGTAAGCTATTTAAGACGTAGACCAAGAACACACTGACACACACACTAACACACACTCGCAAACTCACACACAAAGACACAGAGAGCACAGCACAGTTCTATGCAAAGTGGGGAATGACAGAAAAGTTTGAGAACTTGTGGAGTGACACTGGGTTAGCTCTGTTATTTTGACCTGGGTTAAGATGAGTTGCTGCTGATAGAAATGTGTGGCAATTACTCAGCCCACTGACATTAGTTTATCTAATTGTGATAAACTTGACTTACTGTTCACTCCAATAATTTAGTTTTTCTGTATTTTCTAGTGACACCGGATAATAACGAAGGCCTGTGTGCTTTGCAGCAGCCTCCACGCCACCCTCTTCCAGGGCTCCTTCAGAGGACTAACGATAGTAAGATATTTGACATGTAATGTATGATACTGCACTTCTTACTCAGAACACCAGACTGAGGTAGTAAAAGTATACATTTCAGAGTAATTCAATAGCAAATGAATTAGGGCCAGATTTTAAAATCAAGCTGGATCTGGGCCATTTGAGGCCAGTCAGCAGAAGGAAACCTACACCAATATGCAAGGAGAGCAGAAACCGAACTGTGTGTAACCAGCATTAATGTGTTTTTCCCTTTAAGTGATTACATCAGTGAGTGAGGACCTTCTTCTTACTGAATGTAAGTTTCCGTTAAATATGTGATGCATTGGGTCTTTAAACTTGTGGCTGTAAGCGCACTTGAAAAGTTTGAGAGCAAAAAGCCTACTTCCTGTTTGGCAGTTTCACCATCTAATTTTATCATTTCATAGTGACAACCGTTAATTGGCAGCAGGAAGCCAAATATGAAGGGCTGGGCTCTCCTGAACGTAAGCTATTTAGCATGCAGATGGAGAACACACTGAGACAGACACGCACACACACACACACAAAATACACAGCACACACAGCACAGTCCTGTACAAAATGGGGAATGACAAAAATGACAGAAAAAGTTTGAGAACCACTGCTGTGTGGTCACTCGTTTAGCTCTGTTAGTTGGACCTGGGTGATGCTGTTCTTTGTGTAACAGGCCTTTTTCTGTATTTCCTAGTGCCACAAGATGATTGGCAGCAAGACACACCCAGTTACGAAGGGATGTGCTCTCCTGAATGTAAGTTAATTAACATGCAGACACAGAACAGAGTCTGTAAAGCAACTTTGTAAGCAATTAAAGCTGTGTCACACACACAGACATTCAGTGCGGTTACATGACCGTTACATGTCTAGTCTAGTCATCTAGTCTGTTCTCCTGCAATCAGAATAGATGTCTTAGTCTAAAACTACATACAGTCAAGTTAGTTTGACCCGAGCGCATGGTGGCTAGCTAGCAGGTATCTTTAGATTAAAGACAATGTTTCTACTACTAGGCTGAGACAGAGATTGCACTTGGTAGTCACTAGAGTAGCTGGCTGCCTGTTTCGGTTTTAATTTGGGTAGGAAGTCTCTGTCTTTCTCTCTCTGTCTGTCTCTCTCTCTCTCTGTCTGCCTGTCTCTCTCTCTCTGTCCGTCTCTCTCTCTCTGTCTCTCTCTGTCTGTCTGTCTGTCTCTGTCTGTCTCTCTCGCTGTCTCTCTCTCACACACACAGTTTTATTAAAAAACAAGACACATTTCATACTTTGTATTTTTGTTAACACCTATATTTTTTCTGTTTTCCACAGGTCAAAGATTTGCCAGATCAGCTCCTGCTGGATGCACAGGTATTTTGGGCAGGTTCTCTCTGCTGTTGTCAGTAAACTACTGTATTATGAGCATTGCTTGTTAATTGTTTTTTGTATAATTTAGTGTATTTTCTTCCTGTACTTTCCCCAGCTGTTGAAAGGCTCCTTTTGGAGCAGATCGGAGAAATGCAGCTTAAAATGGATTACGTAATCAAACAACTTCAAAAAAATAATTCTGTTCCTCGTGAAGATTTCAATTTGAACATGCTGCCACTGCTTACGCTGCAAGACCTGGAGAATTGTGATGACCAACTTCGGACCGATAGCACCTTTAAGAAGAAAGTGGTATGTCCCGTCTGTGTCTATCTCTAAAGCACAAAAGCGCTGATTTATCGTCAGATAAGAATAGAATAGAATAGAATAGAATCCTTTATTTTTGGTCACACATTATACACAGTTTTTTTTTGCATAGACACCTATATATGAGTATAGATACTCTTTTGATCCCGTGAGGGAAATTTAGTCTCTGTATTTATCCCATCCATGATTAGTGAAACACACAGAACACACAGTGAGGACACACTAACCCAGAGCAGTGAGCTGCCTGCTGCAGTGGTGCTCGGGAAGCAGTGAGGGGTTAGGTGCCTTGCTCAAGGGCACTTCAGCCATGGATGTGGGCATGGGACAGCAGTGCTTCAAAGACAATGTAATACAGCAGGTTGTGAAATGGGATTAGTCAAATTTATCTTTTACTTTACAGATAACTAAACTGTCATTGTCTGGTGGCAAGAATTTAAAGGAAACGGTTTGGAGAGTCTGCACAAAAATATTTGCTCAGAATCTTTCAACCCAGCTGAACTGGTGCGGTAGGGGTCAGAAGACAGGCCTTAAATCACGGCCTATTCATCAGGTACTCCTGAGTAAGTCCTACAATGTGTTGAAGCAACATTCTGTCACTATTCAACCCATATGTGGTGTCTGTATTTATATCAGTTGTTCACTATATTTATATACTGTCTTCACACTTCTCAACCAAATGTCTTTTAAGTTTTTTTTATTTTTTTTGTAAAATGCTCTGACTTTTCTGAATTGTCTTTATAGAATCAATCAATGAAGATATAGACTTTTGTGCTACTGTCTTATTTTTTCCCCCTGTTGCTTTATTTTTTTTTGTTTTGTTTAGGTGCTGTGTTAAGAAATCCTGCCCAACAAAATTCCACTGAGGCTGACGTAGAGATGACCGTGAGAAACTGGCTGCGGCTGAGCAGGGACAGGAATGGGGGGCGGCAAAGGCGGGGGAGCAAGCATCTTAAGTGAAATAATTGATTGGACTGATTTTTCTATATTTTTCGATTGAACTATTTTGGAGGGAATTTCTTATTTTTGTTGTAGTTTTCTATGTGTGATTTGTGGAGTGTTAAAATAAATGATACTGCTTTTGCAAAAACAAAGTCAAAAATAAATGTTCAAGGTCATCTCCCGGTGCCCTCCGGTTTTGTTATTTCTCCCGGAAAACTCCTGTAGTCTAATTTGCATGACCATCAAACTTAATTTTAAAATCACTGATCCATTCTTTTTTTCTGTTAGACTGACATTTCCCAGGTTGTCAGATTGTGTATGAAATACACCCTACACATAAACAATCACTTACTTTCAATTGAAACTTTTTTTTGTCATAAAACCAGGCAACTCAAAAATAAGGAAGTGGCTATAGACTGCGCAGCCACGGAGTCTCGCATGCAAGTGGGCGCGTTGCCTACTTCTCAACTCTTGTCAACTTGTTTGGGAAGAAATGTTATGATTAACACATCACATAAACTGTTATTGAGTGTTTTTGATACACAATAGGAAACTCCTTGGAACACAATCTGACAGCAGTTAGCCTAAACAAATCAATAAGACATAACGGTGGGATCCTGCTAGAGTGGCGAAAAGCATTCAGACGCCTCGCTCCCTTTGACTTAACACTGGAACAGCTGATTTTTAAGCATACTGTGACGTTTTCAGCGATGCAGCCGAAAATCAGCTGTTCTAGTGTTAAGTCAATGGGAGAGCGAGGCGACCGAATGCTTTCCTCGCTCTAGTGGGATCGCGCCGCATAGATAATAATTATTATTTCGGGTTTACGCTGGCTCACGGTCGGCGATCATTCTAATGCCACCATCTTCCCGATATCTTGCCGATTAGCTACCAATCTCCATAAGACATCTCACCGAGGCACTTTATGTCGGGCAGGCACACGTGCCCCAACGTCGGCAAGAGCAAAAAAAATATATAAATGGGCAAAAATTTATAAATTAATACGGTAATGCGACTAGTTAACGCAACAAGTTCATAACACTTCAATTAAAAATATGGGCAAGTAAATATGTATATATTCATAGGCCTGTATATAATCACAGAATAAATGTACCTTTCAGATGAATCTCTTTTACTGGGATTCTGCATCGTCTGGCATCGCTTATTCAATTATTCAACACAACTTTAAATAGAATAGAATAGTTGATTCATTCTATATTTATGACACTTTTAAAAAATATAGGCTATACACATTAATACAAATGATATCAAAAGTAATTTATACAATCTGTAAAACTTTACCCGAGGGGAGGGAGAGGGGGGCTTCATGCCCCAGGTAGGGGCCATCTTATCCTCTTTGTATAATTGTACATTTTGTGCTATGACAACTAAATGAGCATTTATTGAGTTTTCTTATCAATAACTTTATTTTGTTGATTACGTGTTGATTTTTCAGCGGAAACAACACACAAACAACACGTTGTACACGTTTTTTATGTGTTAAAATTGATGTTTATTTGAACTGCCTGCCGTTCCATACACATCTTATCATGTGGCTTGTTGAGTGCGTTACCACGGAGATGTAGCACATGTGGAGGCTCACACTATTCTCTGCGGCATCCACATACAACTCACCACGCGCCCCACTGAGAGCAAGAAATATTAAAAAAATAAAAATACATAGGGTTCAAAGCAGTGTTACTGTGAATGCAAACTTTAATACAGTTAAAATGTCACTCTATTAGCATAACATAAATATATATACATAAATATTTCCAACATACTTTTATGTACTTTTATGTACTAAAATAAAATATTTGATGCCATGAGTGTACCTTCATTTGCTATTACTATTATTTTGAAAGGCCATGGACAATGAGGCAATGTGATAACAATTTTACCTGGTCACAAAAAGTAGTCTGTTAATTTACCTGATGAACTTTGACCTTTTGCTGACCCTTTATGCATCGCAGAGCTAATTAAAATAGTATTTATATTGTCAAGCCGGTTCTCGCCTCCTCCTTTCCATTAATCCATTTACATTCATCTTTAAATCCACTTCAACAAGGCAGTTGTCCATAGAGGTATGAATATCTTGCGTTCATATGTAGTCACAATATATTATAGTGTAATATTTTACCAATATACTTACTTGTTAATGTTAGACTTCATAATACACCGATGTGGACTGTGATGTAGACCAGCACTGCATCACCACTGCCCATACTGTGAAACTACAGTTTTAAGGAAAAGTGATTTTGAGACACATTTACAGAAAAACCATTTCCAACTTCAGACAGAATTCCATCTCCAGTCAGTGCAGCGCTGACCACACCAGCAATCTCCTAAGGAAGGGTTTGAGTGTGGACTGAGTTCAAAAAAAGATGCCCAGTTTACAATATCCTCATAAATAAAAAAAACGTTAAAAAAAACACATTGACCGCAAACACACAGAACAGCCAATACAGGACATTAATACCTCATTCCATCTTATAAGCCAGTGCATCGATCGGACAAATGGCATAGTTACTGGCCTTAAAGTTACCATGGGTCACATTTACATTTATGCATTTGGCAGACGCTTTTATCCAAAGTGACTTACAGAGCACTTATTACAGGGACAATCCCCCCGGAGCAACCTGGAGTTAAGTGTCTTACTCAAGGACACAACGGTGATGGCTGTGGGGATCGAACCAGTTCTGATTAACAGTTACGTGCTTTAGCCCACTACGCCACCACCACTCTAGGGTCACAGTGTTCCTCGTCATATTCTGCTCAAGACATGGGAGAACACCATAAGGTCATCTGTGAATCACATGAATGTCAGGTCAACATGGATGTTGTTCAACCATAGGAGTGGCCTGTCGTCGTACCAGTGCAAGCATGTTCAAGGTTCTCAGTTCAAGCTTTGCCATTCAGAGTGTGCCGTTCAAGAGTTTAAGAAGCTTGTAACTTGCATGATGTTCTGATTTCACATGCTGTGACATTTGTTATAAGAAAGAACCACATACTGGTGACTGTTGTGATTTTGCATGGATTCAGAACTTCAAACTGTTTGTGCTGCACAATGTAACTTTACACATTATGAAATCTGTTGGTATTATTTGTGTATTTTTGTTGCAGGGAGATGACATGGATGCTACTGATAAACAAGGTTGGTAATAAAGAAGTCTGCTAAAGATTGGGACAAGTGTCAAATCCTTAAACTTAACCTCATGCTTCTCCTTTTTTTAGGATGTCCCCCAACAAATTGGTGGTGTGGACTGTGGAGTCTTCATTTTGATGGTGAGACAAATTATGTTTTGATATAAATAAACCAATGACTGGTGTGCTTTTTAAGTAGTAGTTAATGCAATTTTTTATTTATGACATTTACAGAGATAATTTTCTTGATTTTTGTTGTTTTTCAGTATGCTCTACATCTTGTTTTGGGAGCACCCTTTAATTTTTCACAAGTAATTACAGTTCAAGTCATTGACCTTTTATGATGTTGTAGCAGTTGATATTTCAAGATTTCTCTATATTTGTGTCTTCCAGTGCGACTGTCCAAACATACGGACATGGTGGGAGAACTTTGGGGTTTTCTCTGAAAGGTAGATAGACACTGGACATTGCCTCCAGCCCACCATTAATTTGCACCCCCTAATTACCAATTCTAAATTAACCAATAAATGTATGTTACAGTAGAGAAACCCTTCAAGAGGCCCTTCCAAGTGATGAACAAGATACGCTTAGAAGCAGTGAGGTATGGCTCAAATATAGACACACAGATATATCAGTGTTTACATATCTTTGCAAATATTACATTTATAATAAATATTAAAATTACATTTTTCTTTAACATGCTCTAATGAAGGAGCTCCCAGTAATCCGACACATGACAGAAGCTGTGAAATGGCTCCATTCCAACAGACATCTGCTCAGGGGCCCAGTGGATGAGCATCTTTTCCTTACAATGGATGAAGAGGACAAGGAACAGGCCCTCAACAATCTCCTGGAATGATCGGAAGCTTCCAAAGAACCCTTTACATTTCATTTTGTGTTCAGGGATGACATGGAGTTATTTTTGTAGGAATGTCATGACAGAATTGGCTTATGAGTGAATTGTTCATTTGAGGAATTTTTTGTTGAATTATTTGTTGTATAAAGTTTGATTGATTCTTTTAAAATTATGTTGCTGTTTTTAATGTATTTCTTTTATAATAATATTAGGTGTATTGTAGTTATATTTTTATTGAAATGTTTTAGTTTTCATATAGAAAAGTGCATGCTGCACATATTCTTGGCTTTGGAATAAACGTTTACTTTGAATGTTGTGATAAAAGTATATTTCATGTTAAATGCCCATAAGTTTCTTTAAGCATTATTTCACGAACAGGAAATAATCTATGGCTGAACCTGGTTGAGATGCGCAAGCGGACAAAACATGCTTCATCGACGCACCTGTCTCCCAGTTTGGTCTTTTCGGCGACACCGTCGAGGACTTCGCCCAGCAGTGAAGAGCGGTGAAGAAGCAGACGGAGGCCATATCTCACATCCTGCCACACTGCAAACCTGACGTCACGATCCATGCTCCGTCTGCTCACCGAGGGCATCCTCCTGCGGCTCTGCCTCAATCCAGGACCAGCTCTCAGCCCGTGTCGAGCACCCCGCAGGAAGCGCACGCCCCCCGTCTCACGAACCCCTTCGAGGACCCAGAAGGCTCCCAAGAGGTCCTGAGATGCCCGACCCAGAGACCAAGACGTTTGCTCCGGAGTTGATAAGAAGACCACTCCGTCCCCCGGTGGAGGGCCGGGAGGAGAATCCTCAGTTGAATTTATTTCCTAAGATGCCAAATCCCTGCACGTGGAAATCGTGACTCTCTTACTCAAAGACGTGATAGAGCCTGTCCCTCCAACCGAGATGAAGAAGGTTTTCTACAGCCCTTACTTCATCATTCCCAAGAAAGGCGGCGGCTTACGACTGAACTTGGACTTGCGAGTTTTCAACCGGGCCTTGCACAAACTCCCAATCAAAATGCTCACGCAAGAACACATTTTAACTTGCATCCGGCATCTATATTGGTTCGCAGCGGTGGACCTGAAGGACCCGTACTTCCATGTCTCAATATTGCCTTGACATAGACCCTTTCTACGGTTTGCATTCGATGGCCAGGCATATCATTACAAGGTCCTCCCCTTTGGCATGTCCCTGTCCCCTCGCGTCTTTACGAACGTCGCAGAGGCAGCTCTTACCTCGCTCCGGGAAGCAGGTATCCACATACTCTACCTCGTTGAGTGGTTCATCCTGGCCCACTCCCGAGAGTTACTATCCGCCCACATGGACCAGGTGCTCAGGCACGTCAGCTGTTTAGGGCTTCAGGTCAACTGGGAAAAGAGCAAGCTCACCCCAGTTCAGAGCAACTCTTTTCTCGGCATGGAGTTAGACTCCGTCTCAATGTCAGCATGCCTCACCAACGAGCGCATACTGTCAGTGCTGAAATGCCTCGCCGCGTTCAGGACGGGCACAGCAGTCCCTTTAAAACTTTTCCAGAGGCTCCTGGGGCATATGGCGTCCTCCGCGGTGGTCACGCTGCTCGGGTTGATGCATATAAGACAATTTCAGCACTGGTTACAGACTCCACCTGTACTGGGAAACATAGCTCCTATGATGAGAAGAACCAGGTATGCTTGAGGTCAGTATTAAAGGCAAATTACTTCCTGTTATTGGTCCGTTTAGACGTCTTTGGTCCATGCTGCATTCATATAAGTCGAACCACACCAGAGTTTGTTTGGAAGCAAATGAGACCCACTATTCAGGAAGTCTCGATCCGATTGTTTGGTGTGCACCAAGGTTCGGATGGCAGCATTCACAGTTGTTCAAGTAATCCGCACTAACAGATCAATCAGAGTTAATTTTAATCGAACCAAACCTGCCAAGTGTGAACACACCCTTAATGAAGGAACGCCCTGTGATGGACTGGTCACCTGTTCATTGTGTTTCAATGCCTTTGGCCCGAGACAGCTGGGATAGGCTCAGCACTATACCCATGGTCTTAAGCAGCTATAGAAAAACTATAGATAAACTAAGATAATTAATTGCATATTTATTATATCTAGCATTAACTACTAGTGCAGCTAGTAAATCAATGCCATTAGTGCCACTGGCACTAAATCCTACACTCCAAATTGTTTGTCTCATAAGTGCTGAAGTCTTGTCTGTATACAAATAAAAATGACTTGACCTGAAATACTTTCGAGTTAGTTTTACTACATTGAATGAAAAAAGGTGTGTTCTAGCAATTAGGCAAAGTAACAGCCAACATATAATGATGTTTTGGGTGATCAGAATTCAAAACTAAAAGCACACCATTAGGAACAACATGGAAATGCTGGACATGGCTAATTTACTCTATCAATCACAAAGAGTGTTTTGCTTTAAACACGTTTGTTAAGATACATAGAGTATCAATTAATTGCAAATAAAACCATTCATCAGCCAACTAACAGGACAATTGCATCTGTGAACTTCTACATTTAATCCAGGATGGACTTCATTAGTCATTCATTTTACAGTTCATACAAAATCTTTGTTTAAACACTGACCCTTAACATTTACTTAGTTTAATAATTTTAAACCATGACTTACACTATACATAAGTAATATTGGCATTATATTCATAATGTTAGTCAGAGGGGAACTGGCCCCCACAGTGAGTTTTGTGTTCCTTGACACAGTCGCCTTCGGCTTGCTCACTGGGGTTATAAATGCAATTATTATTCATTACTTATTTTTAAACAGAATTCAAAATCTTATTTTATCAAACTACATAATGACTCTAAGACATTACATATATTACACTTTTATCTTCTGCTAATGCCTGATCTTCTGTAAAGCTGCTTTGAAACGATGTGTGTTGTGAAAGGCGCTATACAAATAAAAATGTCTTGACTTGACATGCCCAAGGGAGACACGGGTCTACAAATAGGGGGACCGTACCATGGAAAATACATCACAGGGGGCTGCCGGAGATAACTGACACCTGTTCCCACGAGGACACCCATACTCCTCGTAGAGTGTGCTCATATTCCGAAAGCTGCGGGCACAGTCTGTGCCTGGTATGCCAGCATGATGGCATCCACGATCCAGTGTTCAAGCCTCTGTTTGGAGACAGCGTTCCCTTTCCACTGTCCGCCGAAGCAGACAAAGAGCTGCTCAGAGCATCTAAAGCTCTGCGTGCTATCCAAGTAGGTGCACAAAGCACGCACCAGACACAGCAAGGATAAGGCTGGGTCTGAATCCTCCCAGGGCAGTGCTTGCAGGCTCACCACCTGATCCCTGAAGGGGGTCTTTGGAACCTTGGACACATAGCCCGGTCAGGGTCTCAGGACTACATGAGAGTCTTCCAGACCGGGGGGGCCCGCATTTGCGCCGTCCAAGTCACAGGTGCACGGTGTCAGGTCGCCATGATAAAGGTGGTCATAAAATCAAGCTGCATGACCCAAGGAGTGAGGAAACCGCTCTTATTTTAAAAATGTGGGTACTGCAGCCCGTTCTGGTTCCGGCGAACAGGAAACAAAAAGGAACACAAGATATACCTCCCGGCCCTCAACCAGGGGATGGAGTGGTCCGGATACCAGCTCCAGGGTTCCGGCGGACATCTCCCTCCCTGGGTTGTCCATCTCAGGGGTGCTTAGGAGCTTTCCTCTGGGTCCTAGTGCCAGGCCATGAGGTGGGGAGAGTACATTTCCTACAGGGGGTTCTACGCTGTGGCGGAGACTCCCGGGCCATCGGTGATACAGGGTAATGCCCTCGGCGAGCACACGGGGTCGGGATCTTGAGCCGCGCCCAGGCAATATGTGCTGTATCACCTCCGTCTTCTTCTTCACTGCCGAGAACTGATGGTCCTCGATGGTGTAGCCGAATAGGACAATCTGGGTGATGGGCATGTTGAGAAAGCGAATTTTGCTGGCGTCCCTCATCTGCACAAAGATATAATATTAATCTCCAAAAAACAGAAGAAAGCTCTCCTCTCATGAACACCAACAGACCAAATACTTAAATTTCCCTTGTGCCGTTCCTTCCCCTGCATGGTCAAGTTCACAGGATTTCAAAGTGTAATCGTTTGAACACACTACATCTGCTTTGTGATACTCTTTAAGCACTGTCAATGGCAGGTGCATGTGCAAATGATGTGGAAAGACGCAGACTGTCCGCATGTCTGGAAAAACTAGGCTGTGCGTGGATAGCCCATGCATACTGTGTTGATGACAAAATGTGCTTCATGTGCAATGTACTACACCAATGTTTCTCATGTTTCTCTTTCAGTCACAACTGAAGTCAATGGAACAACATCGTCCTCTATAGGTAGGTAAAACTTATGAACTATACACATCTACTGTAGATATGGAGCAATAGAATGGTCTCAAGACATGTTTAGTTATTTGTATTATTAATTTTATTATAATTTACATTTTTTACTTAATATTTGATAGCTGCAATGATCATAGTGCTAGGGTAATTTTTTCCATGATTTTCCATGAAAAAAAGGCAAGACGAACACAGATTCTGAGAGTGGAGGTGAATTCAAGTCAAAATATGAACAATCCTCAAGTGCAGAAAGTGATTTTACAGAAGGTGAGTCCTAATAATTATTGTTGAGTAAAACAAGATGGAGTATGTAATTTTGTAATTCAAATAGAAACAAAAACAAATGAATTGTGCAGTAATACCATGACAACTTGTATTTCTCTTTCTCAGATGGAGCAGGCACTGAAGCAGAAGGGGTTACCATATGATGCCAAACTACCTTGGAAAAACCAAACAGACTGGAATGTCTTCCAGTAGGACCAGAAACCTGAAGCACATAAACAGACATGCAGTTGACGAGGTTCATCCTTAATTCATAATTGATTATTCGTAATTACACAAAAGTCGAATTAATTATATCTCCCCGTGTAAAATTAATTCCTGTAACTTCAGGGGCTCTATTTTCATGAGTGCACAAAGCGCAGCACTACGTGTTTTTTATCCAATTTTCAGGCTAATTCTAAGAGCAATTTGGCGCATGTGTGTGTGGATGGGAGTGTTTGGGCTATCTGTGGGTGTATGCGCACAAACTATGGGTGTATTGTCTGTTAATTAAGTATCGCAAAGTGCAATTTGCTAATGTCCTGAAAGGTCAGATACTCAGATGTTTTAACATTTAGTTCCTACATTTGCAGTTTAGAGATTTCACCAGCATGTGGTAATAAAGTTAATGTCAAATATAGTGAAACATCAAATAAAGTCCTTGACAATCGCCATTTTATGAAACAATAATTGATGAGATTTGTGTTAAACTTCGTATTGTTCATGGTTTATTTTTCAGTTATTATATTTACAATTATATGCATCCAATTTGTGTTGGTATTTTTTTCTCCTGTTGTCTTAGAGTGATTTTTAAGTCACTGGTGAAAGAAGTTGGAGAGGATCAGGGACTAAAAACAAAACGTTTTTTTTTTTTTTTTAGCAGAACGTAACCGAAAACCAGTACAAAGTGATTTTAAATTGTTCCAGGGTGAAAACATTATTTTAAAATGCTGGTAACTAGTTATTACCGATATTCATTTATTTATTTATTTGTTTTCATGAAATCAAAGGCCAGAGGTTTATCATAGTATATCACTTCATGATGCCCAAACAAATGAAACGTCATGGTTACTGTTGGGGGTATGGGGGCCATATTTAAGTGATTGAAATGCAAAGGTGGCTTGGGAAGTCCAGACAAGAGCTTTGGGTTTGCCTTTGAGAAGAGAGGTGAGTGGGGCTGTGATGGAATTGAAGTTGTGAATAAATCTATAGAAGTTTGCAAAGCCCAGAAACATTTGGAGTTCCTTAACTGTGCTGAGACAGGGCCAGTTCCTGACAGCTTTGACTTTGGCATTGTCCCCATGTGCCCCTTCCAGTCTGATCACGTACCCCACGAATGTGGTAATGGAGACATGAAACACATTTCCCAGCTTTGACGAACAAGTGATTGTTCTTGAGGCAAAGCAAGACTTCCCAAACATATTTCCTATGGAATTCTCGAGAGGGGGAATAGATGATGATATCATAAATGTAAACAATGACACAGTGATTCAACAGGTCTCTGAGGATTTCATTCGCAAAAACTTGAAATACTGATGGTGAATTAGATAGGCCATAAGGAATGACACAATATTCATAATGACCAAAGCATTGATGTGCCTTCGTCTTACCTCTTTGATATGAATGAAGTTTGATATAGATCCAATTTAGCATCTCGTGGTTTTATAGCAGCGGGAACCAGAGGAATAGGAAAGGGGAACTTAATGTTGATTGCATTTAGTCCACGGTAATCAATGCAAAGATGAAGATCTCCATTTTTTTCTCCACATAGAAGAAACCTGCTGCAGCGGGAGAAGTAGAAGGATGAATATACCCACAGCGAAGGGCTTCCTCTATATACTCCTCGATGGCCTTGGTCTCAGGGTTGGATAGGGGGTTTATGCGGCTATAAGGTGGCATGGTGCCTGGAAGGAGGTCAATCACACAGTCAACTGAGCGATGAGGTGGTAATTGGGTGGCTTTTGTTTTGCTGAACACAGAGAGAAGATCGTGGTAGCATGCAGGAATGGATGAGGGTTCTGGTACAGGATCTGGGGTGACTTTAGTGATATTGATTTCTTTCTTCTTTTTTTTCAACATTCTCTTTATTTCATTTTCTACATTGGCACACACACACACACACACACACACACACACACACAAAATAATAAATTCCAACAAAATTAACAGTGTATACAATAATATTCTTCCATATGCAAACAGATGATATTTTAACACAAATAATGGTATGAGGGAAAAACTATAAATTATATAAATAAAAAAAGGGGGGTGATTAGGGTTCAATTATTATTGTTAAAATAATTAATAAAAGGTTTCCATACTGTATGAAAATGATCGGTCTTCTTTTTTAAAGAAAATCTAATCTTTTCGAGTTTCGAGGTGCTGCATAACATCTTTAATCAGAGCAGAATAGTGAGGTGGATTTTTTTGTTTCCAATTGAGCAAAATCAATCTATGTGCTAAGAGTGTAACAACTCTAAGCACAATACACTGAACTTTAGACAGCTTCACATTATCACTACTAACACCAAAAATGGGTTTAGGTCTAGTGGTTTTCCCAACACCTCTGACAATAGTTGGAAAATTGAAATCCAGTAATTACGAAAATTTCCAAAACATATGTCCCAATGATGCTGGAGTTTGACCACATCTATCACATAATGGGTCCACAGAAGAGAACATCTTCGAGAGCTTTAGTTTAGACAGGTGAAGCATATGTAATATCTTGAATTGTATTAAACCATGTCTAATACACAAAGACGATGAGTGAACACGTTCTTGTGCTTCTTCCCATTGACAGTCTGCTATGTCTATTCCAAGGACTTCTTGCCATGCTGTTCTTATATGCTCCAATGAAACATCACATTCCAACTGTGATAATTTATTATATATGGTGGATATTCCTCCTTTTGTAAATGGATTCTGTAAAAACATTGAGTCCATCTGAGAGGTTGACGGCTCATTAGGAAATGCTGAAAAATTATTTTGGACAAAACTGCGAGCTTGTAAGTATTTAAAGAAATGTGAACTAGGCAGATCAAACATCTGCTGTAACTGCTGAAATGTTGGAAAGCATAATATAATAAATTAATAATAAACACATTTTGGAAGGAACGTACCCCTTTTTTGGACCAGGTCTGAAATATTGAATCAGTTTGGGAAGGAAGAAAAGAATGATTAGCAGTTAAAGGGCTTAAAATAGAGCATGCCTGCCATTTAAAATGTTTCCTTATCTGATTCCAAATTTTGAGTGAGTTGGAAACCACTGGGTTATTCAGTGGAGTTGGAGGGGGGGCAGATAAGGCTGAATAGATTAAAGCTGGCCAAGAGGAAGGTGAGCATGATATATTTTCCATATCGCACCACTCTATTGACCCCTCCTGTATACCAAATGATAGTGCTCTTATATTACATGCCCAGTAATACAGCCGGAAATGAGGTAGACTCATCCCACCTTTTGGTTTAGTCCTCTGTAAATATATCTTCTTGATTCTGGGGGTTTTATTATTAAAAATAAATTGGGTAACTATTTTATCCAAGTTTATAAAAAATTATTTATCAATGTAAACTGGGATACACTGGAAAATGAATAAATATTTGGGCAAAATGCTCATTTTCACCATATTAATATGACCTGCTAAAAAAATAGGGAGATTGGACCATTTTTTTAAAAAATGTATTGGGTGTATTCGTACAGCTTCAGAATATTTTCTTTAAAAAGCATAGAGAAACATTTTGTTATAGTGATCCCTAGGTATTTAAATGTGTTTGCTACTTTAAAAGGGAAAGAAGAAAGTGCTTCAAATTGGGCCTTAGGATTAATCAGAGATATAACACTCTTAGAGAAATTAATCTTATACCCTGAGACTTTCCCAAATGTATCTAAAATTGACATAATGGCTTGCACTGATTGCAAAGGGTTGGAGATGTAAACTAACAGGTCATCGGCGTATAATGATACTTTGTGTTCTTTTCCCCCTCTCATTATCCCACCATAGGTTTTAGATGCACGTAAAGAAATTGCTAATGGTTCTATTACTAAAGCAAAAAGCAGGGGTGAAAGAGGGCAACCCTGTCTTGTAGAGCGACTTAATTGAAAATAACTATTATTATTATTATTTGTTTGTATAGAAGCTTGAGGGTGGGCATATAGTAGTTTAATAATTTAAATAAAATTAGAACCAAATCCAAATTTTTCCAGAGTGGCGAAGAGGTAATCCCACTCAACCCTATCAAAGGCTTTTTCTGCATCCATAGAAATAAGTACCTCTGGCTGGGTGGGACTGGGACTTGGTATATAAATAATATTTAATAACCTTCTAATGTTAAAAAATAGGAGGCGATTTTTTTATGAACCCTGTTTGATCCGTGGAGATCACAGATGGAAGAACTTTTTCAAGGCGAGTGGCCAAAATCTTGACCAGTATTTTATTATCAACATCAAGAAGACTGATAGGTCTATATGAACTAGGGTCTAAATGGTCTTTATCTATCTTGTGTATTAAGGAAATATTTGCCTGATAAAATGTTGGTAGTAAACAGCCTTTCTCAAGTGATTCATTAAAAACTTCTAAGAGCAATGGTGAGATTTGATTACTAAAAGATTTATAGAACTCGGTTGTGAAACCATCTGGACCTGGAGACTTTGAACATTGCATATCGCTTGATTTATTTCATTAATGGTTAGTGGCTGCTCCAAGACATCCCTGTCTTCTATATTTAAGGACGGAATATTAAGCGATTCAAAAAACTGCTCAATAAACGATGGGTCATTAATAGATTCTGAGGAGTATAATTTGCTGTAAAAACTTTTTAAAATGTTGTTTATTTCTTGTGGGCCTGATGTTGTTTGTCCTGTCTTGATGCTGCTGTTTCTTTAATTTGCCTACCAAGGAGTTTACCTGCTCTCTCTCCGTGTTCATAATATGTGGCTTTCGCCCGCATCAGACGACCAGTAGTTTCCGTGGTGGAGTGTAACTGAAATTCTGACTGGAGAGAGAGAGTCTCTCCTTATACAATTCTGGTGAGGGGGATATTGCATACTCGCAGTCTATTTCCAGTAATCGGATAGTTAATATATTTTTTTGTTCATTACACGGTTTCTTAATTGAAACACTGTGAAAGATAATTTGTCCCCGCATATATGCTTTAAATGCCTCCCAAATTGTGGATTTGGAAATGTCTGTCGTATCGTTTATCTCTAAATACAATCTTATTTGAGCTTTGGTTTGTTCTTCAAATGCCTTGTCTGCCAGTAAGTTATCAAATCTCCAATTAATGGTATCATATTTAGTTTTGAATACTACCTGAAGAACTAAGGGGCAATGGTCCGATAATACCATTGCTTCATAATCACAATGTGTGACCGCTGACAAAAGTTTATAATCAATTAAAAAGTAATCTATCCTAGAATAGGAATGATGGACTGGTGAAAAAAAAAAGAATATTTTCGTTGGTTTGGGAAGGTAAATCTCCATGGATCTATTATTTTAAAGGTTCTCATAAATGTTTGTAGCAATTTGGCTGATTTAGATTGGGGTACTGTTCTATTTGAAGATCTGTCTAAGATTGGATCCAATACAAAGTTAAAGTCACCTCCCATTATCAGTTGATGGGTATCTAATTTAGGCAAATAAATACAAATTGTTCCTCATCCATATTAGGAGCATATATATTGACTAATAATATTGGTGTGTTATAAAGTTTTCCTGCTACTATAATGTAACGTCCTCTGGAGTCAGAAATAACTTGTCTTGCAGTAAATTGTATACTTTTCTTTAAGTCTAGAGGTGCAGCAATACTCAGTTAAAATTTGAATGAAAGATTTGTCCTACCCACCTTCCCTTCAGTCGGCCCTGGTCTTGGTTCCTTATATGCGTTTCTTGTAAAAACGCGATATCTGCCTCTAGTCTCCCAAAAAAGGGGCTAGTACATTGCCCCGTTTTATAGCCCCATTAAGCCCTTTGCAATTCCATGAGAAAAACTGAACCGAATTTCTTAACAATATTTACTTTCCTTCTAGCCCTGGTCAAAGACTCGAGAATTACTGTGAAGAACGGTTTTTAAAGAGGGAGGGGGACAGGGAAAAAAGGAAAAGAAAGAAAAAAGTAACAATTCGTTTTGCTTAACTTCAAATAACTTGAGCAATTTAAACAATAACTCAATTTACCTTTCTCTGAATGAGAGGTACAAAAAACAACAAAAAACAGAACAAGTATAGAAAACCCTTCTTACCCATCATATGAACAAAAAGGTTGGTAAACAATTTGACTTACCACTTAGCTCCTTTCTAAAAAAGAAAATGCTCAACAGACCTATTTACACTTATGTTTCTTTCACTTTAACATTACTGGTGAATAAGTTACAGTTCTTTTCCCTGAGAACTTAACTAATATATATATATATATATATATATATTTAGACGCTATGAGAGTTCAGCAGTGTGTTTAGAATTACTGAGTCTTTGTGTATGCACTGTAAATGATAACAGACACCGCATTTCAGCTTATCAGATAGTCTGGATTTACAGTTCGGTCAGCTAGGTTTGTGTTTTCTTCTCAATAAATTTCTCTGCTTCTTGAGGGGGTTCGAATGTGTATCTAATTCCGTCCACGGTGACAGCCAGTTTGGCTGGATAGAACAAACTACAGTTTATCCCGGCGGCTCGTAACCTGGCCTTTACTGGATTGAACGCAGCGCAAAGTTTGCCGACCTCTGGACTCACATCGGGGAAGATGTACACTGGGGATCCTTTGTAGTAGAGACGTCCTTTATTTCTAGACAACATCAGGATTTTTTCCTTGTCAGTATAGTAATGAAAATGAGCAATTATTGCTCTGGACCACTCTCCTGGTTTCGGCGCAAGAGTCCGATCTACCATCATGCTGTAATCTCCCAAGTCATCAGCTCCGAATAACTCCAATAGCAGATCTTTGATGAATCGAACCGGTCGTCCCGCCTCCACTCCCTCTGGAACCCCAACGAATCTTGAATTTTGTCTTCGGCTACGATTCTCCAAATCCATACATTTTTCATGCATTTTCTTGTGCTCTTTGGCCATGTGTTCGTGAGACTTTTCTAGTACTGCCACCCTGTCCATCGAGTCACTCATCGCTTTCCCCATCTCCGTGCACTCGTTTGTAGCTTCGGCCTGCGCTTTATGTAGGGCGGCCAGCTTGGGAAATATTTCCTCTCGCAGATCTCCTTTCATTTCTTCTCTATTCTTTTGCGTCGGCAAATGTAGGTTTTCAATTTGCAACTTAATGTCCTTAATCACAGCCTCTCAGTGAATGTAGTTCCATCCTGAGTGCACTCAATTAAATAGGCGAATCCATCGTCTTGCATATGTTCGTCCATTTTTCTTTCACCGCTTTCTGTCTTCGTATTACGCTGGACAGTTGATGTAATTTTTTTGCACAAGCTCGGTTTCATGTCGAAAAGTACGTAGCAGCAATACTTTGACCAAAATGATAAAGTTTTACACGGCTGACTAGTCTATTGAGCAATAATCACTTATTTATTTGAGGAGCTCCCTTTTCTGCTGTTCACTCACTCCATGCAGGCGGAAGCGCAAGTCATCTGTGATAGATTTCTACGGGTAGGATGGTTCTGAGGCATGAGGAAAAACAGGATGCTCCCCATTTAGTAATTTCTCCATTAATCCAGGAAATTTGTGGATCATGTTTAGCTAACCAATGGTAACCCAGAACAACAGGATTGGATGTGGTGTTGGTGACAGGTTTCAGCGGTGTGTGACGGCACGGCATTTGATAAATACAATTTCCAAGGATCAGCTCATAACTGGCGAAAACAATGGGTTTGGGTGTTCGAAGGAAAGCATGTTTATCAACTGGAGGTCGGAAAAGTGGAGAGCTAACAAGAATGGGAAAAATCAAATGAAATTAAGAAAGCAGTGGCGGATAAGCACAGTTGTGTTGTGAATGGACCAGATTGGGGGGAATCTAATAGTGATTATAGTATGGAACTAAGTCTAGGAAGTGGAAGAAAGAAGTAGAAAAGAGAGAATAAGTTTGGAGGAATTAGGGAAAAGAAAACAAGTAGTGGAAGTTATGAAAGAGGAGGGGAAGAGAGTGATCGAGGAAGTTTGGAATTAAAAATAATAATGAGATTGTGATGAGAAGGGAATTTCAATAATGAGTCCAGTGAAATTGACAACTGTTTTGCGAAATCAGACTGGGGATATAAATATGGCATAGATTTTGAGAGATGGAAATCTACTGATTGTTTGTAGAAATGAAGAACAGAGGGAGAGGACTATCAGGATAAACAAAATAGGGCTATTCAAGGTAATAAATTCAAGTCGTGTTGAAAGGGAAAATAAGTGGAGTAAAAGGAGTAATTTGGGGAGTTCCAGTAGGAGTGTCAATGGAGGAAATTAAATCAAACCTAAAAGGAAGAATTCTAAAGGGTGCTCGGAGGATTCAGATAACTCGAGAAGGAGTGAGGACAGATAGTGAATATGTTGTACTCGATTTTGAAGAGGAATCACTACCCAAAAAAATTGGTGTAGGGTTTTTGAGCTATAACGTTAGAGAATACATTCCAAAGCCAATGAGGTGTTACAACTGCCAAAAATTTGTACATACAGCCAAGGTTTGTAAAGGCAGAAGGAGATGTGCCAGATGTGGAGAAGATCATGAAGATGGGCAATGCAATCATGAACAGACAAAATTATGTAACTGTGGAGGGAATCACAGTGGCTTATGGGGTGTGTGAATTGATGAAAATGGAAATACAACAGATAAAAACTCAGAATAAGATCACATACGCAGAAGCGGTGAAGATGGTGAATCAGAGAGAAATGAAAGTAACAGAGTGGGAAACATCACAAAAGAAACAGAACAGAAAAAAAGTATTGGTTGACCTTAAGAAACTAGTTATTTTCATAGCAGGGGTAGTTAATGCCACAATGGAGATTAAATCCAAGACTGAAAGAATACAAATAATTGTAAAAGCAGTAGTTCATCATCTAAATATCAGTGGGCCGACATGGGAGGAAGTAAGAAATGATCTCAGCATTCAGGCAAGTCAGGCACAAGCATGGAATACTAATAATGGTCCTCTTGTTACAATGGAACGCTAGAAGTTTGTTGGCTAATGGACAAGATTTTAAAAAGTATATAGAAGAGTTATCTAGTAAACCTGATGTTATTTGTGTACAGGAGACATGGTTAAGACCAAATTCAGATTTTAGACTAGTTGGATATGATAGGAGGGAAGGAGTAGGGGGTGGATGTGTAACATTTATTAGAGAAGATGTTGCATATAGAGAGATAGGAATAGGAAATGAGCAAGAATTTATAAACATAGAGATCTGGACAACGAAGGAGAGCTCATAATTATTAATTACTTTAATCCTTGTAAGAAATTAGACCCGAGTAGATTAATGCAAATCTAAGGAATGGATGGAAATAGGTGATATGTGGGGATTTTAAATGTACATAGCACATTATGGGGAGGAATAAAAACAGATGTAAATTGAGAGGTGATTGAAGAACTGTTAGAGGAAAAGAACATGGTTTGTTTAAATGATGGAGAGGGACAAGACTAGACGTACATACAGGGAATATGTCAGTATTGGATTTAAATTTGGTGTCGAATAATTTACCAGGGAAATGTATCATATGAAACATCAATTGGGAGTGATCATTATCCAGTGTTTTGTAGAATATTACTACAGGGAAATAAACAACAATGGAAAAACAATGAGGAAATTGATATTTGAGAGTGTGAAATGGGAAGAGATTAGTTTAATTTGTGAGAGAGAAATGGACAAAATAGATTTAAATGAAGATATTGAGGAGTTTGATATAAAATTGAAAACAGTATTGATTGAAGCTGCAAATGAGTCAATTCCTAAAAGTAAGGGAAAAATTAAAAGAAAGGTGGTCCCTTGGTGGACAGATGAATGTAGTAGAGTAGTTAAAGAAAGTAATAAAGCTCTAAGAATATTAAGAAGAACTCATAATTTTCAAAACTTAATTAAATATAAGCAAATCCAAGCAAAGGTTAGGAAAATTATACGTAATGCAAAAAGACAAAGCTGGCAGATGTTTTGCAATAAAATTGGTAGAGCTACACCTGTGGGAGAGGTATGGGACATGATTAAAAGTATGAGAGGAATCAGAAGAGAATGGAAATATCCTGTTCTGAAGATGGGGGGAAAAGGCAGCAGTGAAGAAGAAAAGGCAGAAATGATAGCAAAGGCACTCATTGAAATCCATAGCTCAAATAACCTAACTGATGAGAGAAGGAGAGGAAAGGAATTAACAAAATCAGCTTATCCTGGAAGTCCTGAGACGGAATGAAATGAACAGCTCAATGGATTCTCTGTTTACTATAGAAGAAATGAAGAGGGCAATAGCAAAAGCTGGAATAACATCTGGGAAGTATAAAATCTGCTACATAATGTTAAAACATTTTGGGGAAAGGAAAGTTACCAACTGGATGGAAAGAAGCAGTGATTATTTCTATTAGGAAACCAGGAAAGGACCTATCAAATCCAAAGAATTATAGACCAATAGCATTGACTTCACATATAGGAAAGAATGATTACGCGATGGATGGATGATAGGAAACTGCATTATTTATCCTCTTGAGACCTTGATTTTCTATAAAGCTAATTCTCATTCAAAGGTCAGCATCATCCAACCACTGCCAACCATGTTGAAATAAAATGTAGCATTATAAATTCCATTGTCCCATGTCTGCCAAAAAAGTTGAGTAGTCCAAAAATCATCTGCAGCCTGAAACTGAACTTTTGGTCACATATTAGGAGTGAATGCACTTGGCTACAGTAAAATCTGTTGAATGCTCACTTGCATCCTATTTAAGACTTTACCTCCAGTGTGCTGTTTGTCAGCACACGACTCAGAAAAGTTATTTATTGTCAGAAGACTTATTGTCATCCTAATTTCATATAAAGACTCAAAGCATAATTTTTCAGCTTTTGGATTAATACATTGATTCTCAATGTGAAAATGCACACCTGTAGCGCGGTTAAATGGTGTGCTTTTTACCACATGCATTTTTTACTCATTGCATTGATCTTAAACCACTGGTGATTAGGAACCACTACAACAACAAATAATTATGTAGTGATTAACATCAATCTCAAACCCCTGCTGATCAAAAACCACCACCACAAAACAACAAACAATTGCTGTGAATCATAGCATCACCTCTCTTCACTACATCACTTGCACAACGTCACATTTTTACTATAGATTCTTCTGTTAGCAGTGAGGGATTTACATGTCATAAATGTAAAAAATTAGTCAAGCTGACGGAGAAGGTTAATGAGTTAGATTCTAATGAGACATGCAACCAAACACTAGTGGAGTTCAGTGAGAAAGAGAAGCCTGTAGATACTGTTTCAGTTGTGTGTAGTACAGCGAGCAACACACACTTTGTACTGGATGTAGAGCCCACACAGCAGGGCAGTTGTATGGACATTTGTATTGACAATTGGATGAGAGTTTGGGGAAGACCTGACCTGCTAAAGAGAGACATACTCCATCCCTTCAGAGAAGGTGCCGCTCTCCTCTCTAGTTATATGGCTCATAGTCTTAGTTAAAAGGGGGCCAGGTCAGGAAGCAGACAAATTGGTTAATCCGAATGCCTGTGAGCTGTCTTGATATGCCAAACAGGTTACAAAAACTACAACATATAGAGAACGTATCATCTATATATATCATATAGAGGCGGTGTCTGTTCCCTGAACTACCAAACACAAACCCCTCATCAAGTCATTTAGAAAAACATTTATTGATGTCCAACTTGAAAATAGCTAAAAGTACTAATTGTAAATGAAATTACAGATCATAGTTTGGATTCACTATTTGAATGAAATCTGGAATAAAACAGATTAAATGAGTCCACTACCTTGTCTGAAAGGGAGAAGGTGTTGCTACAATTTACAGTAATATTTTTGGTGTTACTCAAAGGTCAAGATATAAGTTTAATTCTTTTGAACTTATAATGCTTAATGTGGCTGTAATGATGCAGAAGCGCAAGACTCCACACGCAGTGTTGTTAATAAAAGGATCAGGCAAAAAAGCATTGATAATACAGACAAGGGTCAAAACCAGTAAGCAAACATTTCGATGCAGATAACCCAAAACTGTAGGCAAAAGACTAAAACTGGAGAACAAGGCAAGAGTCTGACATAGAATAATTCATTACAAAGAAAATGCTCAGAATTGCAATAGACTAGAAAGAGAATACTTTGCAAATATATTAATGCAACAAACAAAGAGTCCTTAAATAGAGTCTCTAATGAGCAGAGAATGAGACACAGCTGTACAGGAAACAGGACTCAATACTCAGACGATTCATACCTCTTGTGGTGGGAGGTGGAAGTAACAAGTTCCTGAGTAGATATAACATTACCCCCCATTAGATCCCCCTGAAGGTCGTGCTAATGGGGGCTTACAAGGCCTGTCTTTGAGTCTGGGGCTTGGCCGCTCGGGGTGTTTGGAATTGAATTCTGAGATCAGAGAATCAGTAACCCATCCCGTAACCCTCCCAGTCAACAAGATAAAACTGAAGAGAGCTTTACAAGAGTGTTCTGGGCATATTCGGCACATGGCAAAAAACGACTCCAATCCTGCTGGTTGTTGCTACAGTATGTTTGCAAGAACTGGCCCACCCCCTGATTTAGCCTCTCTACCTTCCCATTAGATTGTGGATAATAGACCGAGATGAGACCAACATTGATTTGGAGGTCACAAAAATCCTTCCAAACCAGGGAGCTTAATTGAGAACCCCGGTTAGAGACAATGCCCTCCAGAAGGCCAGAGAACTGAAACAAGACTGGAACAGAGCCTCAGCAGTTTTCATGACTGTAGGGAGCTTTCTGATGGGAATAAGGCAGCAAGCTTTAGAAAACTTGCAAATTACAACCAGGATAGTAGTGTTACCTTGAGAGGGCAGCAGGTCTGTCAAGAAATCCACAATGAGATGAGACCACGGACGATGAGGAACAGCCAGAGTTTGGAGAAGCCTTGCAAGTAATTGTCATAATGGCTTAGACTGGGCACACAGTGAACAGCTCTACATGAAAGTAGTAACATCAGAAGGGAGTAATGGCCACCAGAAATTATTCTTGATGAGCTGCTGGGTCCAATTCTCTCCAGGAGGCCCTGCACACAAGCAACTGTGAACCCATTCCATAGCTTCTCAGATGTGCTGGGACGAATGTCTTCCCTACCGGACATTGAGCTGGAGATGGCTCAGCTGCCTGTGCCTGTTGAATTTCTCTCATGATGTCCCATTGCAATGGATTGACCAACTTCTCCTGCTACTGCTCACAAGAATGAATTCTGGAGTTAAAACAAGAGAAAAACAGAGCCCACCTGGCTTGACATGTGTTGAGTCTTTTTGCCCACTGAATGTACTCCAGATTGTGATGGTCAGTGAGAACATGAATAGATGCTGTGCCCCCTCTAACCGGTGTCGCTATTCTTCAAATGCTGCATTCATAGCCAGTAGTTCCCACATGAAACTAAAACTTCTCAGCCTTCATGAAGAGATGATTATCAGCCAGTCATTTTAGAACCTGACGAATCTGTTGCACATGGACTTCCAATGAGGGGAAAATAAACCAGAATATCATCAATATAGACAATCACACTGTAGAGGTATCAAAAATAAGGAAGTGGGAAGTGGGATAGTCCAGGTAAATCAAGCTTTTTAAAGCATTGGTTTTTCAGCTTCACAATCAAATTATTGGCTTTTTAGCTTGCAACCTCGGATGTGTGTCTGTCTCTGAATCTACCTATCTCTCTGTGGCCTTTTCAAGCCCATCTCCATTGTCACTGTAATGAGACACAGGTGTATCATTAATCAACAGGTGATGGCCCTTACCGTTTCCTCTCTCCCCAGTGACAGACACATGACCATGTCCCACTCCACACCTTATTTGAAAACAATTCTTTGTCTTTCTGTTGCATATAAATTTGCAGATCTCTAAAATATATCTATTAACAGACAGATTTCACTGAATTAGGTGTCCTGAAATATCACACCAGTCTCTGTGACAGCGCTAGGCTGTAAACAACTAAATAAAATGTGCCAATTTTATTAGCCAATCAGAAGACTTTGAGGTGATTTTAGTCTGCCAATCATTTTGCCCACTTCTATATATGGGCAGCAGGAAGCTGAGAGAGTGGTAAGCAGATTATTGTTACTGGGTGTTGTGGCAGCGGGGGCGTGGTCAAGCGCCCATCCAAAGGGAGAAAGCAGTAAGGGCGCTTGCACCTGAGCTAAATTATGTCTAACACCTGTCTCTAATTTCAGTGAGTACGGGGAGAGAGGCATAAAAGAGCACCAGTGCCTCCAGTCGAGAGAGAGAGAACTGCCAGTCCAGTGTTGGCAATTGAGAGACTGAACCTAGTTGTTAGATTATTAGTTAAAAGAGTTTATGTTTTGCACACGCATGTTTTTGCACTACCTCTGTCTGTCTGTAACCCGTAATTAAAGAGCCTTACCTTTGTGTTGAACTCTGTTCCCGTGTCCTCCTTCCTGTGAAGTCTTTACACTGGTGCCGAAACCAGGGAGAATTAAAAATTGGATCCTCTACATCCAATCACGGAGAAAGGTCGCCCCGTAGAGTCCTCCCAGCTGGCCGAAGTCCTCCAGTCCCTCGCTGCCCTACATCAAATCCACCAACAGTCCCTGCTTGAGCTCAGACAGGAGCAAGATCAGCGATTCTGTGAGATCATGTGGGCCCAAGCAGAGGATCGACAGGCCATCCGGAGCCTCCTCAGCCAGGAGGCCACCATAGCCGCGACCCCGGACACCCGTGCCATGTTGCCCCCGCCCACATTACAGAAGATGGGGGCAGCTGACGATGCTGAAGCGTTTTTAGATCTGTTTGAACGAACCGCTGAAGTTTGGGGCTGGCCGCAGAGTCAGTGGGCAGCCCACCTTGTTCCTATTCTGTCCAGGGAAGCCCAACTTGCGGCTCAACAACTACAGGCAACAAACCTCCTGGCCTACGCTGATTTGAGGAAAGCCATCTTGCAACGGGTTGGTCGGAGCCCCGAAGAAAACCGCCAACTCTTCCGGGATATGAAGTTGGAAAATCCGACCGCCCATTTGCCTTTGCCCAGCGGCTCCGTGATGCCTGCCGTAGGTGGCTGCTAGTGGGGGACCGCGACGTCAAGGGACTCATCGATCAGGTGGTGCTGGAGCAGTTTGTCCAACGCTTGCCCAGGAAAACGGCGGAGTGGGCCCAGTGCCACTGCCCGGCGTCGCTGGAGGCGGCCGTCCAGCTCGCAGAGGACCACATGGTGTTGATCCCAAGGGCGGATGAGCCCTCTCTCTCCCTCTCTCTCTCTCTCTCTCTCCCTCTCTTCCCCCTCCCCCTGTGTTTTCTTCTGCTCTCGCCCATCCCCTCCAACCCTCTCCCTCTGTCCTCTCTCCAGGGCCCGTTCCTGCCCCCCACAGGCGTGGAGCCTGGTTAGGATCAACAAACCAGTCATCAGCCACATCACCTCCTTCCCCCACAACCTACAACCGCTCTCCCCCTCAGGTGGAGGCGTCCGCCGAAGCAGGTATGGGTGTAGCGCCTGGGCCAGCCTGTCGGAGGTCCGGTGACCCGAGCCTCTCCCGCGATCGGTGTTCGTTGATGAAGGTGGGGACGGTGGTTCGGGTCTCCGATCTCCCACATGCTGCCCCCGATCGGGCTGGAGCGTACCGGATTCCGGTAAGAATCCAGGGGGGTACACACCAAGCTTTGCTGGATGCCGGTTGTAATCAGACCACCATCCATCAACGCTTGGTTCAACCCGGGGCTTTGAGCACATCTAAGCGGGTAAGGGTGAGGTGTGTGCATGGGGATGTTCACAACTATCCGATGGTGACCCTGCTAGTTAAATTCCGAGGGAGAAAACATAGAGTGGAGGCAGCGGTTAGTTCCCACCTCACCCATCCTCTAATCTTGGGGACCGATTGGCCTGTATTTAGAGATGTATTAGAGGGAAAATGCATGGATGGGTCCTGCACTAAAATAGGGAGATGTGCGAGGTGGAGGCGGAGCCGGGGCCATCCTCGACTGTTCCAAATCAGGATGATGAGGGAAGGGGCGGGCCCTCCGCCCCTCCCCTTCGTAGGGAATTCCCTGACGTGGATTTCCCTTTAGAGCAGTCGCAGGATGAAACACTTAAGCACGCCTTCAACCAGGTGAAGACGATTGATGGTCAGCATCTTCAGCCGGACATCGCTCTCGCATACCCCTATTTTGTGATTATAAATGAGCGGTTGTACAGAGTGACGCAGGACACTCAAACAAAAGAAAATGTTACACAATTATTGATTCCATGGAGCCGCCGGGAAATGTTATTCCAGGCGGCTCATTATAATCCCATGGCGGGTCACCTAGGAGAAAGGAAAACACTTCTCCGTCTAATAGCCCGTTTTTATTGGCCGGGCATTACCGGCGACGTCCGCAGATGGTGCCCGGGGTGCCGTGAATGCCAGCTGGTAAACCCACCGGCCACCCCAAAAGCGCCATTGCGCCCTCTTCCGTTAATCGAGGTTCCCTTCGAAAGAATTGGAATGGACCTCGTCGGGCCATTAGAACGGACAGCATGCGGACATCGCTTTGTGTTAGTCCTAGTGGATTACGCAACTCGATATCCGGAAGCAGTGCCACTAAGCAACATCTCAGCACGTAGTGTTGCTGGGGCGCTCTTCAAAATAGTCTCCCGGATGGGGATTCCAAAAGAAATCCTCACCGATCAAGGCACAACATTTATGTCAGCACACTTTGCGAACTTTACGGTCCATTAGGCATTAAATTGATTCGCACTAGCGTGTATCATCCGCAGACAGATGGCCTAGTGGAACGTTTTAACAGAACGCTCAAGAACATGATTCGTAAGTTCGTACACGAGGATGCTAAAAACTGAGACAGATGTCTCGGTCCCCTGTTGTTTGCAGTGCGAGAGGTTCCGCAAGCCTCAATCGGCTTCTCTCCATTTGAGCTACTGTATGGGCAACGCCCACGCGGTGTCTTAGATGTTATAAGAGAAAGCTGGGAGGAGGGATCTTCAAATAGCAAAAACGAAATTCAATACGTCCTTGACCTCAGAGCAAAACTCCACACTTTGGGGAAACTAACACAGGAGAATTTGCTCCGGGCCCAAGAATGTCAATGCCGACTGTATGACAGGGGAACACAGCTAAGGGAGTTTGCACCAGGAGATAAAGTTCTTGTATTGCTCCCCACATCGAGCTCCAAATTACTCGCCAAGTGGCAAGGACCCTTTGAGGTCACACTACGAGTGGGGGATCTCGATTATGAGGTTAAACGAACCGATAGGGGGGACGCGCGTCAAATTTACCACCTCAACCTCCTTAAATTATGGAGGGAGGCAGTCCCTGTGTCATTGGCTATGGTGGTTCCAGAGAGGGCGGAGCTCGGACCGGAGGTAAATTCAAAACCCGATCTCAATGCCCCGGTCGTTTGTGGAGACCACCTCTCCCCGTGCCAACGATCAGAGGTTGCCAGGTTGCAAAAGGAGTTTGCAGACGTGTTTTCTCCCCTACCGGGTCACACGAACCTCATCGAGCACCATATCGAGACCGAGCCAGGGGTGGTCGTTCATAGCCGCCCTTATAGCCTCCCCAAGCATAAAAAGAAAATTGTTCGGGATGAATTGGATGCCATGCTTGATATGGGGGTAATAGAAGAGTCCCACAGCGACTGGTCCAGCCCGGTTGCTCTTGTTCCCAAGAGTGACGGGTCGGTGCGGTTCTGTGTGGATTACAGAAAAGTCAACGCGGTGTCTAAATTTGACGCGTACCCAATGCCCCGCATTGATGAACTGCTCGATCGGTTAGGTACTGCTCGCTTTTATTCGACCCTAGACTTGACGAAGGGTTATTGGCAGATCCCCTTGACACCAATCTCCCGAGAAAAAACAGCCTTCACCACGCCGTTCGGATTACACCAATTCGTGACACTTCCGTTCGGTTTGTTTGGGGCCCCAGCCACGTTCCAGCGTCTGATGGACCGTGTCCTCCGGCCGCACTCTGCTTACGCCGCTGCCTACTTAGATGATATTATTATCTATTGTAATGACTGGCAGCGGCATATACAACATCTGAGGGCGGTCCTGAAGTCGCTGCGGCGGGCGGGGCTCACTGCAAACCCTAAGAAGTGCGCGATTGGGCGTGTGGAGGTGCGGTATCTGGGGTTCCACTTGGGTCATGGCCAGGTGCGTCCCCAAATTGATAAGACCGTGGCGATTGCGACTTGCCCTAGGCCCAAGACCAAAAAGGGGGTGAGGCAGTTCCTGGGGCTGGCTGGCTACTACAGAAGATTTGTACCTAATTATTCGGACATCACCAGCCCACTGACTGACCTCACTAAAAAGGGGGCTCCAGATCCGGTCCAGTGGTCGGAGCAGTGCCAACAGGCGTTCACACGAGTTAAAGCCGCACTCTGTGGAGGGCCGCTCTTATATTCACCTAAATTCTCTCTCCCTTTCCTATTACAGACAGACGCTTCAGACAGAGGGCTGGGGGCCGTACTCTCGCAGGTGGTGGAGGGGGAGGAGCGCCCGGTGCTGTACATCAGTAGGAAGCTCTTCTTAAGGGAAACTAAGTACAGCACCGTAGACAAGGAGTGTCTGGCCATCAAGTGGGCGGTCCTCACGCTCCGCTACTACCTGCTGGGGCGGGCCTTCACTCTCCGCATGAAGGATACCAACGCCCGGATCACCCGTTGGTATCTGGCTCTCCAGCCTTTTAAGTTTGAGGTGGTCCACAGACCGGGGGTGCAGATGGCTGTCGCCGACTTCCTTTCCAGAAATGGGGGGGAATGGTAGGCAGGCCGGATGACGCCCCGGCCTGAGTCGGGCGGTGGGGGTATGTGACAGTGGGGGAGTGGTCAAGCACCCGTCCAAAGGGAGAAAGCAGTAAGGGCACTTGACCACGCCCCCCGCTGCCACAGGTGTATACTGTATATGGAGAATACAAATATGTCACATCCAAACTTAAATGTATATTATTTCAACATTATTTGAACGGTTTACATGAAATAAATAATCAAAAAATCTCCAAATGGTCAGTTCATACAGTAGGGGCTTATTGGGGTCTTATATAGTCTTTTTCATCAAATAATTTGGTTGTTATTTCATAAAATATACAATAGTTACTTATGCATATAGCATGCCAGGGCAATATTTTTTTATTAAATTTTTTCCTACACCTTCCTACCTCTTCCAATTGTAAGACAATTATTTCATATAAAACTAAGAAAGGGAGGAAGTAAAATATCAGTCTGAGAAAAAGAGTGACATTCTCATTGAAGTAACCATCTATAAATTAATCCAGAGCTGGACTGGTATCATAATCCCACTGAGGGTGCTTTCACCCTTTTTAACCATAGATTTGATTTACTCATGAATTGATCTAATTAAATTTTTTCTTTTTTTTTCTTCTTTTTTCTTTCTCCTTTCTCTGACCACCCAGCCAAATTGCTGATATATGGCTCAGTATTATAATCTTGTTTATTGCAAAACATCCATTGTTTTGGAGTTTCGTTCCATAGAGGACGGCCTTTTTTCCTGTCCCATAATGTCACCCTTTTAATAATAATAATACAAACAATTTCCCGATCGACACGGTTCATGCAGAACAATAATGCAGATCAAATTCTCTCCGTCTTTTCCTTAGGACAATTTCCGTCCTCTTCTTATTCATACCAGAATAAAGATATCCTTTAAACTACTGCTGCGGTCGTGGGGTTTTCCCTATTTATAATAGAGCAAAACCCTCCTTCCTATTTATAATAGGGCAAAATCATCCCTCTGACGGGGCCTCCGAGCAGAGTTATTAACGGAGTTAATATCGAGCCAAATTAAACTACGTTTTATTCAATCTCTCATCAGACAGGAAAACTTGATACTTAAATCAGTCTTACCTGTCTGGAGAGATCCCGACGAGCCCCCAAATTGTTAGATAATTTTGTCATCCAATTTATTTAATTTATTTTCTTGATCTGCAATCCCCGTCTCGATACGGCTCAGCTGATGGAAGAAAGAAAGGACACAGACACCCAATGCTATCAGATCCTTCTTCAACGTTTATTGTTCAGCACTTTATTATATGGTCCAGAAAAAAACACATTCCACTGGACCCCCACCAATGAAATAGTTAATTACCTTATATGGGGGTGACATACATGTTTGAGCTACATGTGAAACGTGAGAGTAGAGACAAGAAACACATTCCTATAGAACATCCTTCAAACAGGGAACAGTTGCAGCTACACCAACAAAAGAAGTTTAAAAGTGGCCTTCATTATTCCACAATGAACATGCACGTAGTCGGCTTATTTAGCATAATTGTGTAAAAAATGTAAACGTGCTTGTGGCAGTGGGGGCGTGGTCAAGCGCCCGTCTGGAGAGGGGGAGCGGTAAGGGCGCTTGCACCTGAGCTAAAATATGTCTAACACCTGTCTCTAATTTCAGTGAGCACGGGGAGAGCGGCATATAAGAGCCACAACACCGCCAGTCGGGACGCACGATGCCAGTCCAGTGTTGGCAGCCTCATTAAAAGATAGAGCAACCCTTTAAAAAAGATCATTTGTATTCACCTTTGTGTTATCCCGTTACCTTTGAAAAATTAAAGAAACCTTACCTTTGAGTTCTCCAGCCTGTCACCGTGTCCTTCTTCCCCTGTCCAGTCCAGTCCCCTGTTACACTGGTGCCGAAACCCGGGAAAAATAGACATGGAAGGTCGCCCTGTAGAGTCCTCCCAGCTGACCGAAGTCCTCCAGTCCCTCGCTACATTACATCAAAGCCACCAGCACTCCCTGCTTGAGCTCCGAGAGGACCAGGATCGACGGTTCTTTGAGATCATGCGGGCTCAAGCAGAGGACCGACTTGCCTCCTCAGCCGGGAGGTCGCTCCCGCCACAGCCGCGACCCCGGACAATCATTCTCCGTTGCCCCCTCCCATGTTACAGAAGATGGGGGCGACGGACGACCCAGAGGCCTTTCCGGACTTGTTTGAACGAACCGCGGAGATCTGGGCCTGGCCGCGCGATCAATGGGCAGCCCGCCTCATACCTCTATTGTCCGGGGAAGCCCAAATCGTGGCTCAACAACTGCCGGCAACGAACCTCCTGGCCTACCCCGATCTGAGGAGAGCCATTATGCAATGGGTTGGTCGGAGCCCCGAGGAGAATCGTCAGCTCTTCCGGGCCATGAAGCTGGACAAAGCCGACCGCCCGTTCGCGTTTGCTCAGCGGCTCCGTGATGCCTGCCGGAAGTGGCTGCTAGTGGGGGACCGCGGCGTCGAGGGTCTCATCGATCAGGTGGTGCTTGGAGCAATTCACCCAGCGATTACCCAAGAGAACGGCGGAGTGGGTCCAGTGCCACCGCCCTACGCCGCTGGAGGCAGCCGTGCAGCTTGCGGAGGACCACATGGCGGCGGTCCCGAGGGCGGACGAGCCCTCTCTCTCTCTCTCTCCCTCCCCCTGTGTTTTTTTCCGCTCTTCCCCATCCCCCTCCCCCCTCTCGCTCTGTCTTCCTTCCAGGGTCCGTTCCTGCCCACCGCAGGCGAGGAGCCTGGCAGAGACCCACGGTGGCATCGCACACCCCCCCCCCCCGCCACATTCAGCCGCTCTCCCCCTCAGGTGGGGGCGTCCGCCGACGCAGGTACGGGTGTGGCACCTGGGCCACCCTGTTGGAGGTGCGGGAACCCGGGCCACTTCCGCGATCAGTGTCCGATGATGGAAGTGGGGGCGGTGGTTCGGGTCTCCGATCCCCCGCATGCTGCCCCCGATCGGGCTGGAGCGTACCGGATTCCAGTAAGAATCCAGGGGGGTACACACCAAGCATTGCTGGATACCGGTTGCAATCAGACCACCATCCATCAACTCTTGGTTCAACCCGGGACTTTGGGCACAGCTAGATGGGTGAGGGTGAGGTGTGTGCATGGGGATATTCACAAGTACCCGATGATGATCTTGTTAGTGAAATTTCCGGGGAAAAAAGCATAGAGTGGAGGCAGCGGTTAGTCCCAGCCTCACCCATCCTCTGATTTTGGGAACCGATTGGCCAGCGTTTAAAGATGTGCTAGGGGGAGTTTGTACGGATGGGTCCTGCACTAAAGTGGGGAGATGTGCGATGTGCGATGCTTTGACAGGGGAGGCGTAGCCAGGGCCGTCCTCGGCTGCTCCAAATCGGGATGACGAGGAGAGGGGCGAGGCTTCCGCCCCTCCTCTTCGCAGGGAATTCCCTGACGAGGATTTCACTTTGGAGCAGTCGCGGGACGAAACCCTCAAACATGCCTTTGGTCAGGTAAAAGTGATCGATGGTCAGCGTCTTCAGCCAGACATCACACTCGCATACCCCTATTTTTCAATTATAAATGACCGACTGTATAGAGTGACGCAGGACACTCAAACTAAAGAAAATAGGACACAGCTTTTGATTCCACGGAGCCGCCGGGAAATGTTATTCCAAGCGGCTCATTATAATCCCATGGCGGGTCATCTAGGGGAAAGAAAAACACTTCTCCGACTAATAGCCCGTTTTTATTGGCCGGGCATTAGCGGTGACGTCCGCAGGTGGTGTGTGGCGTGCCGCGAATGCCAGCTGGTAAACCCGGCCACCCCAAAAGCGCCATTGCGCCCTCTTCCGTTGATCGAGATCCCCTTCGAGAGAATTGGAATGGACCTCGTCAGGCCATTAGAGCGGACAGCACGGGGACATCACTTTGTGTTAGTCCTAGTGGATTATGCAACGCGATATCCGGAAGCAGTGCCTCTAAGCAACATCTCAGCACGTAGTGTTGCTGGGGCGCTCTTCAAAATAATCTCCCGGGTGGGGATTCCAAAAGAAATCCTCACCGATCAAGGCACAACGTTTATGTCACGCACACTTTGCGAACTTTACGATCTATTGGGCATTAAATCGATTCGCACTAGCGTGTATCATCCGCAGACAGATGGCCTAGTGGAACGTTTTAACAAAACCCTCAAAAACATGATTCGTAAGTTCGTGCACGAGGATGCTAAAAACTGGGACAGATGGATCGATCCCCTGTTGTTTGCAGTACGAGAGGTCCCGCAAGCCTCCACCGGCTTCTCTACATTTGAGCTGTTGTACGGGCGATGCCCGCGCAGCATCTTAGATGTTTTACGAGAAGGCTGGGAGGAAGGACCTACAACTAGCAAAAATGAAATTCAATACGTTCTTGACCTCAGAGCAAAGTTCCACACTTTGGGAAAACTAACACAGGAGAATTTGCTCCGGGCCCAAGAACGTCAATGCCGGCTGTACGACAGGGGAACGCGGCTGAGGGAATTTGCACCAGGAGATAAAGTTCTTGTATTGCTTCCCACATCGAGCTCCAAATTACTCGCCAAGTGGCAAGGGCCCTTCGAGGTCACACGATGAGTGGGGGATCTCGATTATGAAGTTAAGCGAACCGATAGAGGGAATGCGCGTCAAATTTACCACCTCAACCTCCTTAAATTATGGAGGGAGGCGGTCCCTGTATCGTTGGCTACGGTGGTCCTGGAGAGGGCGGAGCTCGGACCGGAGGTAAATCCAAACCCGGATCTCAATGCCCCGGTCATTTGTGGAGACCACCTCTCCCCGTGCCAACGAGCAGAGGTTGCCAGGTTGCAGAAGGAGTTTGAGGACGTGTTTTCTCCCCTGCCGGGTCGCACAAACCTCATCCAGCACCATATCGAGACCGAGCCGGGGGCGGTCGTTCGTTGCCGCCCTTATCGCCTCCCCGAGCATAGAAAGAAAATTGTCCGGGACGAATTGGATGCCATGCTTGATATGGGGGTAATAGAAGAGTCCCACAGCAACTGGTCCAGCCCGGTCGTTCTTGTTCCCAAGAGTGACGGGTCGGTGCGGTTCTGTGTGGATTATAGAAAAGTCAACGCGGTGTCTAAATTTGACGCGTACCCAATGCCCCGCGTTGATGAACTGCTCGATCGGTTAGGTACTGCTCGCTTTTATTCGACATTGGAATTAACAAAGGGATATTGGCAGATCCCCTTGACACCAATCTCCCGAGAAAAAACAGCCTTCACCACGCCGTTTGTATTACACCAATTCGTGACACAAACCGAACGGAAGTTCGGGGCCCCAGCCACGTTCCAGCGTTTAATGGACCGTGTCCTCCGGCCGCACTCTGCTTACGCCGCTGCCTACATAGACGATATTATTATTTATAGTAATGACTGGCAGCGGCATATACAACATCTGAGGGCGGTCCTGAAGTCGCTGCGGCGGGCGGGGCTCACTGCAAACCCTAAGAAGTGCGCGATTGGGCGTGTGGAGGTGCGGTATCTGGGGTTCCGCTTGGGCCATGGCCAGGTGCGTCCCCAAATTGATAAAACCGCGGCGATTGCGACTTGCCCTTGGCCCAAGACCAAAAAGGAGGTGAGGCAGTTCCTGGGGCTGGCTGGATACTACAGAAGGTTCGTACCTAATTATTCGGACGTCACCAGCCCGCTGACTGACCTCACTAAAAAGGGGGCTCCAGATCCGGTCCAATGGTCGGAACAGTGCCAACAGGTGTTCACACAAATTAAAGCCGCACTCTGTGGGGGGCCGCTCTTGTATTCCCCTAACTTCTCTCTCCCTTTCTTATTGCAGACGGACGCTTCAGACAGGGGGCTGGGGGCCGTACTCTCGCAGGTGGTGGAGGGGGAGGAGCGCCCGGTGCTATACATCAGTAGGAAGCTCTCCTTGAGGGAAACGAAGTATAGTACCGTGGAGAAGGAGTGTCTAGCTATAAAGTGGGCGGTCCTCACACTCCGCTACTACCTGCTGGGGCGGGCCTTCACCCTCTGCTCGGATCATGCCCCACTGCAGTGGCTCCACCGCATGAAGGATACTAACGCCCGGATCACCCATTGGTATCTGGCTCTCCACCCTTTTAAGTTCGAGGTGGTCCACAGACCGGGGGTGCAGATGGCTGTCGCCGACTTCCTTTCCAGAATTGGGGGGGGAATGGTAGGCAGGCCGGATGACGCCCCGGCCTGAGTCGGGCGGTGGGGGTATGTGGCAGCGGGGGTGTGGTCAAGCGCCCGTCCGGAGAGGGGGAGTGGTAAGGGCGCTTGCACCTGAGCTAAAATATGTCTAACACCTGTCTCTAATTTCAGTGAGCACGGGGAGAGCGGCATATAAGAGCCACAACACCGCCAGTCGGGACGCACGATGCCAGTCCAGCGTTGGCAGCCTCATTAAAAGATAGAGCAACCCTTTAAAAAAGATTATTTGTATTCACCTTTGTGTTATCCCGTTACCTTTGAAAAATTAAAGAAACCTTACCTTTGAGTTCTCCAGCCTGTCACCGTGTCCTTCTTCCCCTGTCCAGTCCAGTCCCCTGTTACAGTGCTCATTTTCTGTCTTCATCAGCAATCCTACTTTAGCCCCAACCCCAATCAAACGCTTGTGCATAATGTCACCACACCATCTCATGATTTTCTAAGAATGCATCAATGTACACATGCGTCATACAGATGCTTTTGGAGCGTTTCACTTTTGTTGTGTTGTCTCTTAAATGATGTCAGTTTTAAGGTCGCTGTGTCAAATAAAAAAATTGTTTGAAACTTTAAAAACATGTCTTGAGATCCTTGCTTTCAGAATTGCACTCCGTCCAGCATGAAGTAAGAGCATGAAGTATATATGAAACGATGAGATCTATATGTGTACCGACTTTCATATTATTACATGCAAGTGTGTTTGATTTATGGACCAAGGTTTCGGACCCCGTTCCAGGGGGCGCTGTGAAGCCCCCCTGCCACGCCCGGGTACCATCTTCAGCCCAGCCCTGATGGCCGCAGGTTCTGACCCGTGTGCAAAGTTTCAAGAGTTTTAGAGCACGTTAAGGCCCCCAAAAGTGCCCGAATAGTCGATAAAATAATAATAATAATAATAATAATAATCCTAAGGAAAACAATAGGGCCTTCGCCTTTTCAAGGCTTGGGCCCTAATTAAAGCTGCAAGCAGCGATGACGGGCCCAAGCCGGTGGCACCGCAACCCTGGTGCCTTTAGTTACCGGGCTCATTTCCACTTGGTGGCTTTCGGAAAACAAAGGATGATGGACACAGCAACAACTCAAAAATATAGCTGCAAGCAGCAATGCGATTCCTCCTCAAAATGGCAAATCATTTAAAATTGATCAATAGAGGGTTGGGGTTAAACCCTCCCAATGAAAAAATCCAAAAAACATGTCTTTCTGTCTGAATCCTAAACTAAACATTTTCAGTGTACAGGAAAATCCATCATGCCAGACCTTATGGATCCTTTAGGGTTTTTTGTTTACAATGAGAAATGAGGTATGTTCACCAGGTTTCAGAAAAACTAAATAAATGGGGTGGAAATACAATCACTTTGAAAAATTGACATTTGGGCATGGCCTGTACCGCCCCCTAAGGGCGAATGTGAGCCATTCTTGGTTTGTAGGTTCCTGTTGGCCTGTAGTATTAATGTACCAAATTAGAAAGTATTTGACAAAAAAATGTGCAATTTGGGAATGTCCTTTAGCACCCCCTAAGGGCAAATGTGAGACATTCTTGGTTTGTGGATTTCTGTTGGCCTGTAGTGTCAATATACCAAATTAGAACATTTTTGACCATAAAATGGGAATTTTGGGCATAGCCTGTAGCGCCCCCTAATGGTAAATATGGGCAATTCTTTGTTTGTGGGTTCCTGTTGGCCTGTAGTATCAATGTACCAAATTAGAACATTTTTGACCAGCAAATGGGAATTTAGGGCGTGGCCTGTAGCGCCCCCTAAGGGCGAATGTGGGCCACTCTTGGTTTGTGGATTCCTGTTGGCCTGTAGTATCAATATACAAAATTAGAACATTTTTGACCAGAAAATGGGAATTTTGGGCATGGCCTGTAGCGCCCCCTAAGGGCGAATGTGGGATATTCTTTACGCAGTACTTCAGAGTGATGTCATCTTGAAGTATATATATATAGGTCTATTTCTAACCCACACCTATAATATCACTTCTGAAGGCATGGATTTAACCACTGGAGTGGTATGGATTACTTTTATGCTGCATTTATGTGATTTTTGTAGCTTCTGAGTTCTGATCACCATTCAAGTCATTGAAAGGTCCAACAGGGTTGAGATAATCTTCTAAAAAGCTTAATTTGTGTTCACTAGAAGAAAGAAAACAATACACATCTGGGATGGAATGAGGGTGAGTATAGGATGAGAGAAATTTATTTTTGGGGTGAAAACCATTTGTAGGCCTACTTTTTATTTACTTGGAAAATTGTTACTGTCTCTTTAAGAGGATTTTAAACGCATTTCATTCAAGGCACAGTCTGTGCGGCTTGTTTTAGTGAGTTTAATCTTTTGAGAACTGTGAAGTCTCATTATTTTCGTGCTGTTACATCTGTATTCATTTCAGAGATTACTTGATTGAGATTGTGAAACTACATACAACCGACAAACCTCCATGAAGATGCGAGTAAAAATGAGATGCCTCGCGCTGTCAGACACAACGCTGATAATCATTCTCGGAAGTGTTGATACTAGATTTAGATTCGCGATTTCTTCATCAACTGTTTATGTTCACTTGGGACAAAACAGACAATATATCATGTAATTTGACATTTTGTAGTATGAAATTGTCCGTTCAAACGCAAGAAGAAGCGAATGCGATCTCTCATCGGGGCTCGTGCGTTAGACGCGACGCATCTCGCGGTTTCACACAAAACTGCTCACAAACATTTATTTGAGTTGTTTTGTCATTTTTTTCCAGAAATAACTAGCAATACTCCTACAAATAAATGCTTCGTAACTAAAACGTTTTGACTTTCTATAGAAAATATAGACAACACGTTCTTACCTTGCAAAAATCGCCTCAGTATTTAATTTGAAGCAGTAAATCCAACACTGGAGTAAATCTCTCGTGATATCACCTTTCCATTGAAATGAAGGAAGACGGTGATGACGATACAGTTATTATTCTTGCCCAGTAACCCCTTAACCAATCACATGTGCCTTTAGCTTGTATTGTCATGAGTATCTGGGCAGATTTCAGAAATAAAATCGGTGATTGGACGACGATGACACTGAGACAGGAACCATGGGAATAATTGTTCCCAAATTTGAACGCTCTGGCTGTAAATGGTTAAAGGTTGTTAAAAATTGTATCCTCCACTCAGTTGATGTATATATTGAGTGGGGACACATTGTTTGCCTTTTTTCTGGGATTCGACTGCAAAAGAGCTCAAGCAACTGTTGAACTCAGTCCCTGCCCATTCTGGACTCAGACCTGTTGTAAATCATTGAACAATGAGGCTTGGATGCCCTCTATTGGACATTTCTCGTAATTGCCACTCAGAGAATGAACAGACAGTGGATTAAACTTTAGTTTTTTAGGCTTTAGTTCTTTGTTGTATTCACCTGCTACGGCGTGTGTAACATTTTTCTGTCAACTCTGCATACAGGTGAAACTCGAAAAATTAGAATATCGTGCAAAAGTTAATGTAACCCATACTATGTTGAACACAAGAGGGCAGTATAGCCCTATGTATTACATCACAAGACCCCCTCCCTTCCTACTCCTCACACACAAAGTCTTAGAGAGTGACTTGCAAAATTCTGACATTTTCTCCACATTCAAACCAAAATATCTGACTTTCTGTTGGTCGGAGCTAATGACTGTAAATTAGAAAGTTGTCCGGCTTGAGGAGAACTATATCAATACCAATTTTTGTACCTGTAGATGAAACTAACCCCCCACTTTTTTGTCAAAAGGTGGCGCTACTGAGCCCCTCACCACACCCATTTCTGAAACTTTGCACATGTCTACTGGCTAATAAATGTGACGTCTCTGTCGAGTTTCATGCAATTTCAAGTATGTTAAGAGTCTCAAAAGCATCAATAAAGAAAAGTAAAGTTTGAAGTGTTGCCACGGCAACAGTATCTAAGATATCAATAATCCTTTCACAGGTCTAAATCTGCCGTGTGTTTACATTATACACGTAAAGTTTGAAGCAAATCGGGTAAAAACAAGAGGGTGATTTCAAAGCATTTTGAAAGTGACACACTTCCTGCTGCCAGTTGGTGGCGCTATAACTTTGACTCACAATAGTCACATCCATGTGATCGGCCTCTTACAACGAACACACTGCTGAAGTTTCATCAAGATCTGTTAATTTATGCAGAAGTTATAACACACTTCCTGTCTCACTTTTCTCGCCATAAATTTGTTTCCTCGCCACGGCCAAACCGTTCGAGATATCAAAAATCCGCTGGCAATTTTTCATCCTCAATGTCTTGACTTCATGCTGACTGAGATTCGTGGCGATTAAATGATTTCTCTAGGAGGAGTATTTCAAATTCCATTGTATACGTTTTCCAAACAACCCTAAATAGCCGACTTCCTGTTGGGCTGAGGTAAAAAGTAAGAGCATGAAGTATATATGAAACGATGAGATCTATATGTGTACCGACTTTCATATTATTACATGCAAGTGTGTTTGATTTATGGACCAAGGTTTCGGACCCCGTTCCAGGGGGCGCTGCTGAGCCCCCCTGCCACGCCCGGGTACCATCTTCAGCCCAGCCCTGAAGGCCGCAGGTTCTGACCCGTGTGCAAAGTTTCAAGAGTTTTAGAGCATGTTAAGGCCCCCAAAAGTGCCCGAATAGTCGATAAAATAATAATAATAATAATAATAATAATAATAATAATAATAATAATCCTAAGGAAAACAATAGGGCCTTCGCCTTTTCAGGCTTGGGCCCTAATAATAATAATAATAATAATAATAATAATAATAATAATCCTAAAGAAAACAATAGGGCCTTCGCCTTTTCAAGGCTTGGGCCCTAATAATAATCCTAAGGAAAACAATAGGGCCTTCGCCTTTTCAGGCTTGGGCCCTAATAATAATAATAATCCTAAGGAAAACAATAGGGCCTTCGCCTTTTCAGGCTTGGGCCCTAATAATAATAATCCTAAGGAAAACAATAGGGCCTTCGCCTTTTCAAGGCTTGGGCCCTAATAAAAGTTAGATGTCATATTAGAAGGTAATGCACACTGTCTGTCAAAAACAAAAAAAAGGTCTCACAAAAGGCATGTTTTATCCATATAAATATACTGATCTGGGATTGTTGAAAAATCATCATCAGCTGTAGCACGGGCACTTGGGGCCGGTGGCATTGGTTGTGACCCACCACCAAAATATTTCAACAGTGCTCCTAGGGAAGTTTCATAAGAGTACATATTTGACAGAACAGAATGTTATTTTCTCAACACAAATTATTATACACAGCAGCAAGCCATCTTTACACCTAAAACAACAACTCTTAATGTATAAGTAACTGCGGCATAATGATATTGGAATATAATACCAAAGACCCCAAAATGGTAGACTAATGTAAATAATGTTAAGCTGTTATCAGTACCAAGTTTATGCAACAGAAGCTTATTTTTATTACAAAAATATATACACAGGAAAGTTATTTTTACATAGAAGACAAAAACTTTAATCTAAAACCAGCTAAGTACTTCAATATATTAAGATGTCAAGGCTATTTACGGATGTTTAATTCAACTTTCCTAAACAAGAAAAAATGCTACATAGGCTATGTTAACTAACTAGCCAGCTAATGTTAGCTCGTAACATAGCGTAGCTACTTAATATATTTTTATCTTGCTGTTTTTTCTCTTCCTCTGTTTTCTTCTTTTTACTTTTCTCTGCACCAGAGGATATTGCTGTTTTCCTGTATGAATGTGCTTGCATCCTATATCAAAATATTGCATTTAATATTGTGTTTTTGTATAATTACCATTGTCCATTGACAGTATATCACAAAAAAAAAATCTAACTTTCATTTCATGTGCTCATGGAGGCCCCCTGGTGGCCACGGGGGCCCTAAGCAGCCGCTTAGTTCGCTTATGCCTTGGGCCGGCTCTGCGTCAACTTCTCAAAAGTATTTCATGTCAACATGATCTCTTATTGTTATTAGGAAATGTGAATGTTGCACAGAGGTACGTGTTTATCAATCAAAAAATGGCCTGGAACGACGCTCAGATGTACTGCAGAACGACACACACAGATCTGGTCAGTATCAGGAACCTGGAGGAGAACCAGCAGGTCTGGGCACTAGTACCAGCAGGATATCTGGTCCACATCGGCCTCTATAAAGATCCTTACAGATGGTCAGACAACAGCAGTTTTTCATTCAGACACTGGTCTTTAAATGAGCCTGACAACAGCGGACCGTGTGTTGAGCACGTATTTCAGTTGAACGCATGGAGAGATCAGGGGCCGGTTGCATAAACATAGTCATTATCTTAAGACTGTGTCTAAGAAATAGTCTGACTAACTAAAGTCACTGAAGAAAGACCATTGCATAAAATAAGCTCACATCTATCTTTATCAAGACAGTCTAAATCGCATTGATTTGTGGGAAAAATAAGACGCTGAACAACTTAAACAAAATGGCCGACAGTACGTGATCGTCACAGTTTTCCTTTGCGGAAAATATTTGTATATTAGAGGAATACAATGCTGCTAAATCGACTTTAATGAACAAATTTAACGATTACAACAACAATAGCAAAAAACACAAAGCTTGGACCACTATAACAGAAAGAGTTAACAGTGTCAACCCATCTGTCTCACGATCCGTCAAAGATGTTCAAAAACAGTTTAAAAATATGGTTCAAGAGGCAAAAAAGGAAATTTTTAAGCGAAAAAACCCAGCAACGGGGGGAGGACCATCTGCTAAATTGAAAAGGACAACGGAAATGATCATTGAAATATACGGAGATGAATCTCCGATGTTTTGGGGAATCCCCAGGGGGAGGGAGAGCGGAGTATCCGGGCGGACGTTACCCACAGCGGGTGATTGTTTTTGCTTAATTTTAAACACTGTAGGCTACTGCTGTTTTAGATTGAGTAACACTCATCTTCTAGTTGACTGCGAGGTGACACTAACATTGGTCTCTCAAAATGATGACGCGCCTGTTACAAGCCAGGATGACCAAACAACACAAAGTGAAGGTAAAGCTATGCTTTCAATCTTTTATCTTAGTCAGCCCTCTCTTTTCCTTACAACGTTTTAAGTTTTAAACAGATTCAAATGTACACAAAAAATACCGTACCTGTCACTTTCTAATTTTGCTAATGTTGTTCTTGTTCTTTTTTTTATTTATTTTTAAAGAAGATGATTTGGACAGCACCCAAATGGCACCTGTGGGAAGTGGCTCAGACACCGAGACACAGAAAGACACTCCAAGCAAGATAACCATGAACAATATACTTGAAAAACAATATAAAATATTAACACTGGAAGAGACTAAACTAAAATTAGAAATACAAAAACTAGAATTAGAGAAAACTAAGCTAAAGTTGGAGCTACAAAACTTGGACATGAACTATAGATCTCATCGACCATTGTTCAATAACTAATCAAACAATTGTATTTAGTAATTCCTGGTATTTAATTTTGAATTTACATATGTAATGTTTACAGAATCTTTAGATATATTTAAGAGATTTGAAGAATTTTTGTGTAAGTTAATGTTTTTTTGATTTGAAGATCTCATGAAGATGAAGATACCATATTTCAGCTGATTTTACTGATACTATGCATCAAATATTTTGTAAGTATTGTCTCAATGAATACATTATAATATGTCCAATTCATTTGAAAGGAGAAAATGTTTTCTACAATCATTTGTCGAATATAACGCCCAGATCCATCTTCACCTCCTGCCTCGGTAATCTCCAAAGTGGGTTCTTCACAAATTTGGTCATTCTCCAAGTCTGGGAGTGCAAGATCTCTATTAAATGGAAAGTGATATTTTACTAATTTAATTTAAAATCATTGGGGAATATGTAGCTAGGAGTTTTAATTACAGTTAAAAACATATTTATTACCTTGCCATGTTGTGCAAAACAACACATGCACAGATTATGTTGCAGACTCTTTCTGGTTTCATTTTGAGCTCTGCATGCAGACAATGACTCCAAAATACCTTTCAATAACATTTCTTGTTTTGGCATGGGCTGTGTTGTACCGAGCTTGAGGCACACTGACAGGATTTAAGAAAGGTGTGAGTAGCCAGGGTTTTAGTGGATAACCAGACTCACCCAAAAACACACCCTGCAATTCTCCTCTCTCAAATGCATCATGAATTTGGGAATTCACTAAAATTCTAGAGTCATGCGTTGATCCTGGCCAACGAGCAACACAGTTGAGCAATCTTAGTTTGGCATCACAAATGGCCTGCACGTTAATACTGTGGTAGCCTTTCCTATTAACAAACAATGGCTCATGAGTTGAAGGTGCTTGAATCCTAATGTGTGTTCCATCAATGGCTCCAACTACATTTGGAAATCCTGCAATGTTGTAACCATGATTTACGTGTCAGTAGATCAGTGTGATTAATTATATTCATATTCTCTGTATTTTTAGCCTTGATGCAGTTAGTCTTGACAAGCAACACATTCTCCATGCATAAATCGGAGCATCACTATTATTTTTTTATGACAACATGCACTAGACAGACATCTTTATACATTTCCATTCAAGTTACAAATTTAATTTATGCTAAACATCAAAATACTGCAAAAATAATTTGTGAATAAAGCAGCATTTCCGTCCCATGTGATCAATAGAACAAAATCGGGGAAACGATAGTCACGGTGACTATTATTACATTTTTTTAAATCTTGCCGTTTATAGACAAAACACTGTAGAACTTGTTTGCTAACAATCTGTGTTATGTGTTATGTCTGGAAGCAGGAAATCATGAGCCATGGAATTCTGTGTCCCTCTGAAAGAATATTGATGTGGGTCCCCACCACTCATATCCTGTGTAACCATGTGAACCCATCTACTAGAAATATCTTACTAAATAACGATGTTTTTATTGAACATCAACATAAGAAAAATACACAAATTAAAATAAATATGAAACATATAAATAGAAAAAAAAATATTGGAATAATTAATAAAAATAAACATTGATTTAAAACTGAATACACACACACACACACACACACAGTATATATAAACAAAAATACAATCTTTCTTGAATAGTATCACGTAATCTTGTAAACATTTAGAAATTGAAATAAATGTAATATAAAACAACTGAAATTACTAGTGCAGTCTTCATGTTTAATTACTACATATAAAATAGGAGTACAAGTAAAGTTATCCAGCCAAGGGCAGAGAGTTGTTGTCTTGTTTTCTTGACAATACTGTCTGTCAATCAATTACATTTTTTATTGCATGAATTGCACGCATGACATTCATCGAATTAATCACACACATCATTATTTGATGGATAAACCCCCCCTTTCATCAACTGCAAAAAAGTGTCTTTCCATTCATTTCTAGTGTATAACTTTAACAGTCTCCTATCATTTCCACTACTTTATTTAACTTCACATTTTAGAAGGTTTGTGTACATCTGACTTACTGTTATTAAATCGTATTATTCATATTGGCATTTATGGTCATCAACCATCCTGCTCTCTACATATTGTATCTGCATCAGCCAATGAAACCCTGTATCGGTTGATCATTTGAGTACATGATGACTGAATTTTATTCCTTTAATATTTCCCTCCAAATTCTGAAAGTTCTATAATGTTTCTCTTCTGGCCATGTCTCAATTCACTGCAACAGCACTGCCCTCTACAGGTAGAAGACATGTATTAACCAAATACATCACATGTATGCAGTGATGGTTCTAGACCAGTGTTCCTCAATTACTTTTCACAAAGGGCCAAATTCTGCCAACAATACAAATCCAAGGGCCAACGACCACAAAGTTATGACAACAATGTTTGCTCTGCTATTATTATTATTATTGCTGTTGTTTTGTTAAAAGAGTCACAATATATATATATATTCAGATTTTTTTAATGTCTCAGTAGTCTTTTATTCAAACAATTATAAACATTTTTGTATCCAGATACAGAAAACTAAAGAACTTTGTCAGTTGAATATTAAAAACAAATGAACAAACAACAAATCTGGACCTCCATGTCCGCCATGCGAGTCAACTGCTCTTGCTCATCTCCAGACTGGATCTCTACTCTTCCCTTTCCCTAATTGAAGATTAAATTATTAGACCTATCAGCATTAACATTTTTATTGTTCTTACTTAGATTGTATGGGGATCAAACTGTAACAGTATTAACAGACATGTACTCACCATTCAATGAGAGAAGTGACATCGACATGCTGAAGCAACACCTCTGATGTTGGGGCTATATTCTGTTGTAGCAATCCTGAGACACTTATCAAGATGCAAACTGGACCATCTGTTTCTATCCTTGTTCTTGATGATGTTCATTATAGAAAACAATGACTCACAGATGTAAGTGGAGGGGAAAATTGCAATGATTCTGCTGTTCTTCAATTTAGCTTCAGAAACCACTATAGTCCAAAAGTCGCTCACACTAGCCTCCTTGTGTTGCTATCTAAGCAAATCAGACTTTGACATTTCCAAAATCTCCAGCTGAGATGCTTCATCTAATTACGAAGGTGTTTGGCCTCAGCAGTCAATTGCCCATCTGCTGGGACTGAAAATGGCTATCTTAGGAAGAGAAGTAGTTCACGTGACAGGTTAAAGCTCTCAAATCACTCCTTGAAATTCTTTGCCAGTCTCGTCACAAAGTCACACATTAGCGGGTCCTCTCGCATCTGGTGTTTCTCGCAATGCTGTTGCAAATGCGGAAAGTGTAGCTTTCTCCCTTGAAGATCTTGTTCATAAATGTCAGCTTTAAATGAAAAGCTTCATCAGCTTCGTACATGTCTGCAATGGTGTGGTTCAAATCAAGCTGATTTAGGTGAGACATGATATTGCACAAAAAATGCACGTATGCCATCTCTGCTCTGTCGTTAAAAACCTCAGAAGGTTCTCTGCCTTTTGGGTTTGAAGGCTGCTTAAAAATGAACAAAGTTAATTTTGAAGTTCGCACACTCTCTCCATCACACGGCCCTTGCTCAGCCATCGGGCATCATTGTGCAGCAAAAGATCATTCCGTTCTGCAGACATTTCCTCCAGCAAGGCTCAGAAAAGGTGTTGTTGCAGACCAGAACTCGCGCAAATAAAGTTTACCAGCCTCATCACAGTTTCCATTGTCTCTTTAATTTTTCCAGTCAGTTTAGCACACAACACCGATTTATGACTTATGCAGTGAAATGCTATGAGTGTTGGGTTATCAGCAGCTAGCCTGCTTATCAGGCTTCTGTGATGTTCAGCCATTGATGGAGCCCCGTCAGTGACAACTGACACAACTTTGCTTAAATCCACTCCATTCTTTTCAAAGAACTGCATCAGTTCATTAAAAATGATTTCTCTGGTTGTCCGCCCCTGTATCGACAGCAAACAAAGCAGTTCTTCAGGGAAAACCTTCCCATAAAAATATCTGACGAACACTGACAGCTGCTCAATGTCGTTTCGGTCGCAAGTGACATGACTTCTGCTTTCTTTATGTCGCATAAAAGATTGGACAGACACTCACCCGCCAGTGTCTCTACTCTTCTTGTTGACGTGCAGTCGGATAAATGCACCTTCTGTAATAGCTCCACGACCATTTTCTTCATTTTGTCATCGTAATTTAAAACTTCCCCCACCATTTCAATTGCACAGGTTTTAATGAATTCGGCATCCGTGAACGGCTTTTTGGCCATTGCCAGGTTCCAAGCCACAGGTAAGGATGCTGCAGTGGCATTCTCCTGCATGGATGTGGTTTTGTGAATAAGAGCAACCGATTGCATGTAAGCTGCCACCAATTGTGTTACCTTCTGTTTGTGGCTCTCAGAATGTTCTGAATAATTGCAGTTAAAATGGCGTTTGATGTTATCAGCCTTACAGACCGCCATGGCCTGCATGCATAACAAACACATTAGCTTTGCATTGTGGTGGTCAGGCAAAATAAAACAAAATGGTTCAGTCCATTCACATTTGAGTCATCTATTTTCCGTGTTCTTTTCTTCACTCGTCATGTTTTCACTGTCAGACTAAGCTGTCAATGATGCTGCGTTTTAGAGAGGACAGAGTTCTTCTGTTTCTTGGCGATTTGCATTCTTCTATGAGCAAATATGTTGTATTTATTATTTAGATTTTTTCTTTATCCCTCCCTTCTTTGTTTTCTTTCTCCTCCCTGCACAGTAGGTGGCGATATGCACAAAGTAAAATAATCACCAAAAAACAGAAGAAAGCTGTCCTTTCATGAATGCCGACAGACCAAATGCTTAAATTTCCCACGTGTCGTTCCTTCCGTGCATGATCAAGCTATCAGGCTTTCAAAGTGTCATCGTTTCAACACAATCCCCATTTGAAAGTTGTGATGCGTTGTGATACTCTTTAAGCACAGTCAATGGCAGGCACATTTGCAGATGAAGCAGAAAGACGCAGACATTCCATTATTTGGACTTTATTCATTCTGCACAATGCCAAGATATTTTTGGAAGCAGTTTGGAAAATTAACTATGCATAGTTAAAACCTTAAAGACACTTTTCTAAATGTGATGCAAACGAAAGTAAGGAGGTTAAGCTACACTGTGTGTGCCACCTCTGTTTTCAACAGCCAATCAGGACACTGGAACAGAAAAGGCACCAAATTGGAATCTCGTCCTCTTAAAAAAGATACAAAATAATCAAACCACACCCCATTCTGAGTCCCCGCTCCGCTCCAGGTTCATCCCATTCTGAGTATCTGACAGAGACTGTAACAGGTAATGTTGTGCGTATTCACTCTAGGAGAAAAAAACTGTATACATCTCTGCTGCAAAGAGAAATGTTCCCATACTAGGGAGAAACAACAGAGACAACCAGCAACAAGGCTAAGCTCTGGCAAACAAACCTTTTCTCCAAGTTTCCTACATCTGCATGTTCCAGATTGCTACTGAAATTCTGCACCAGATTCAGGGCCACATCTGCATGTTCCAGATTGCAAGGACCCTCACGGTGCTCCAGGACATCAGCATTCCCCAGTGTTTATGTTCAAGGCTGTTGAAACGGATTTAAGCTCCTTCTACACTGCAACGCCCAACAGCAAAACCAATTGTATGAAGTTTTTAAGGTGCAGTTTGTGAACTATGTGGCAGTCACTACAGATTGTTCAGGCAGAATAAATCACTTGGTCCATGTCCACAATAATGTAAGCGCAGTGTAGTTCTAGCGGGAATGGTATGCACTTATATAGCGCCTTTTTTAACCAAGGTTACCAAAGCACTTTATACTGTGTCCCATTCACCTATTCACGCACACATTCACACTCATAAACAATGGCGGCAGAGCTGCCACGCAAGGGTTCAGTGTCTTGCCCGTGGAGTCGTGTGGGCCGGGAATCGATCCGCCAACCCTGCGATTAACGGCCAGCCTGCTCTGCCACCCGAGTAATTCCTAGCCAATCGCATGTAAGCCATTGCTTTATAAGTCTGCTCACAATCTATCACATTGCTGTTTCAGTGTGCTAACATGGCAACATCATTCTATAGCATTGTTTGATGTTGAGTCCAATTCGCTCTCTGACTAGCTAACATCCAGCATGGACACAGACTTATTCATTGCTCCTTACCTTTTATCCAGAATCGGCCATCCTCGCCACAACACATGTCTGAAAATTTCTGGATTCTTAGTGGGATCGTGCCCTCTTGAAATCATAATACACATGCTCTGACCTCTTCGGACCACAGGAGAACCAGTGCACAGAACATCTCTGGAAGCCCGCCTTCCCTTTCCTACGACGTCGTCACTTTATCTCAACTTCTGCTCGCATCAAACCCATGGGGAGTAAATATATGATCAGGTCACGTCATACAGGGGGTAATTTATATTTCACGGCATATTTATGTTTTATTACTCATTCAGGCATCATTTAAGTGCAGAAATTTGTATGGTATGTCTTCATAAATCATTCACTCTCATCTTTGTTCAGACCATGTTTCAATCTATGGGGATCTTCAAACATTGGGGCTTTAACAATGTTACAAATTTCAAATCTCATGAGTTTAACAGTCATGTCAGCCTAACTACATTACTTTTAAGTGTCAAAGCTTTTCGGTATGATGCTGTTCACTTTAAATGTCGGGGGATGTTACATTTTAGTAGCAGGTAAGTAGGTTTGGCAATCATTGGATAAATCCTGTGCTGAGTCAAGATCATTAATATCATCTTGCTACTGATAATTTTTGTTCCTGCTAGTAAGCCATAGCTCCCTCCTAATGCTTTTGTTATTTCTTCAACTATGTTGTCAAATAATTTATTGATTTTAAAGTTATCAATGTTTTAGTTTTGCTTCACTAAATAAACACTTTTTGCATTCAGGACAGCTCCTGTCAACAGCAGGCAGTAGGATTATTTCCTCTTGACATCACAGTTCTGGATAGGTGTTCTCGCAGCAGATACCGAAATTCAGCTCACTGGAGCTGTATGCCATGGACCATGCATAATCTGCTGGTTTTAAACATGCAAGCTTCCATGCCTAAAGAAACTCGGCAGGATCATGTCTATTGGTACGTTGTTCTCTGGTCAGTTTGGGTCTCATAACGCAATCTCCTGTCCTATTAGGCCACCTCAATTTTGCCATGCGCATCCTTTCTCAAGGCCACTCCATCGTTTCCCGCCTCCTCACACTAGCCCATTCCGCAGACAACCGCACCTACATATCAATCAATGACGGCTGCCGAGAATCTCCGGATGACATGTCCCTTTTCACGGATGCGGCTCCCTCAATAGGATTCGGGGGTTATTTTCTAGGATCATAGTTCACAGGGAAATGGCCAGACACATTTTTCAATATAGCTTCCTACACTCCATCCGCTCTCTTTTTTTTATGAGACGTCTGACATGGCAGAGCATTTCTTGCAACTTCATTTTCTCAGCCAGACACATTACTGGGTTTTTCAATGTAACCGGTGACCTCTCTCGTTTCGCTTCCAGGAGTTCCACAGACTATGCCCCCTCTGCCAGCATAAAACACATTCTTGTGTGCCCCTCTCAGACCTCCTGCTGGATTAAGCCCCTCTCTACTACCCCTTTTAAATTCCGCCACAACTGTCATGCAGAAAGGACTTGCCTGGTCCACACTTACTTCCCACAACTCTGCCTGGGCCCACTTTTCCTCCTTCTGCCAATCACACAACACTCCTCTATTTCCCATTCTAATCTCCACAGTTTGAGCATTCATTTCCTTTTGCTTTCATTCTAGACATCTTATATTTTCTCTATCAACAAAATGGTAGCCGGCTTTCAATTTCATGCCAGATGCCATTCTCCTGACACCCCCAGCATTTTCTCCAACCCCTCCATTCGACTGCTACTTAAATGAGTCCAAAAATCCTGCCCCTCTCTCCCCGACAAGAGGTTACCTATCACCTTGGACATCCTTCACCTCATGATTTTCTCACTCAGATCAGATCTCTTCACAGATAATATTGATATTCTTTTAGCAGCAGCCTTCTGTGGCAGTGCGGAGGGCAGGGCCGGGTCGTGATCCTACACACCCGGTCCCGTATTAGGTTAATCAAGCCTCTGAGAGGGATAAAGGCCGACTGCAGAGGATGGTGTGGGAGAGAGAGATCATTTACGAACATGTCCGTCATGTTTGTGTTTTGTCTTTTAAGTTCATAATTAAAACATTATTTATATTGTCAAGCCGGTTCTCACCCCCTTTCCCTTCTTAAATCCCTTTACACCTTCTTTTTAGCTTTTTAGCTTTTTGGAGTTTATGAGGTGCAGAGAATTCACCACTAACTCACTCTCCTTTTCATCTTCTCACAACCTTTCATTTTAGACATTTTCTTTACCCCAAATTCTTTCTCCCTCCTTCTCAAACACTCTAAATCAGACCAATCTGGGCACAGCCGGAAAATAACCATTTAAAATATTTCTAGTCCATTTTGCCCCTTCACCTCTATGGTTAAAAACCTGCAAACTCGTTCACATTTTGCTTCCAACTCTCCCCTATTCATCACTCCGTCCCTAGCCCCCTTGTCACGCTACTGGTTCAGAAATCACCTCACTGCAACCCTCAAACAATGTGGTCTCTCCCCTCATGTCTTCTCAGGGCACTCATTTCATATTGGAGCAGCTACTACTGCCATTCATTGATGTATTCCAGAGTTCACTATCAAGATACTCGGCCGCTACCTGAAATATATTCGACGTAACACTCAAATCATCAAACAAGCCCAACTCTCCATCAGCCCTGGAAGGCGGAGCCCTGGAAGGTGGAGACGTGGAAGGCTCGGGAGGCAGAGCCCTGGAAGGCGGAGCCATGGGAGGCTCGGGAGGTGGAGCCATGGGAGGCTCGGGAGGCAGAGCCGAGGAAGGCTCGGGAGGCGGAGCACTGGAAGGTGGAGCCGTGGAAGACTCGGGAGGCAGAGCCGTGGAGGGCGGAGCCTTGGAAGACTCGGGAGGCGGAGCCCTGGAAGGCGTAGTCATGGAAGGCTCGGGAGGCAGAGCCATGGAAGACTCGGGAGGCTCTGGGACGGACGAGGCCAGCAACGCTGGCTCTGGGACAGAGGAGGCTGGCAACGCTGGCTCTGGGACGGACGAGACTTCGTTGGCGTTGGCCCGTTGAAAGTACCCTCAGAAGCAAACGTCTGTAAAATTAAATTCACGTACTTCTCACACGTGTAATCACCTGTCTCCGGCAATTCGGTCCATCTATAGGCAAGGAGGCCGATCTGGTAAATGGACTTCAGATAACCATCTGTAAATCCAGTGCATGGTGCTAAACAGATGTGAGTATTCAATTATAGGGAGGTTTGCTTGGCTCAACTGGAGGAAGACCGCTGCTAGGTCCATGTTAGGTCAGTTATTCTGTGACGTAGCAGGCAGAGATTGAGGATCTATATGATTGAGGATTATATTTGCTCAAATGTTGGTCATGATTATTCCAATTTAAATCTACACATGTCATAGATTAAGTGGTGTTAACTGAGGTCACAGCTTGCATGTAAAACTGCACGGACCATTCAGCATTTGAATTGACTCCTTTATTCTGTCTTCCACTTAGGCAAAAGATTGATTTGTTTTAAACTAATTTGTTAAGAAGATAAATTCAAATCTAGGATGCAACATATCCTGTATTTGTTCATAAACAAAAATAATGTAAAATAAATATATATATTTTTTAATGGTATTGTTAGTCTTTAATCTTTAAGGATCCATAAAACAAACACATTTTCATCTTTAAAGCAGTGGAAGCTTAATAGTTAAAATAATTGAGTGGATTGAAAGAAAAATGTCATGATATATCAATCTACATAGTTGTTTCAATTTTACAATTGTAATCATTTGTTATTTATGAAATGGCACACCAAAACTAGTGGTTCTACCAGAATTTATACAACTATTGATTAAATTATTTGAATTCCACTCCCCCTTTCCTGTTTAGATTTCCAATATAATCTCTCAGTGACACTGAGAATCATGTTGAAAGAGCACTGGATATAGTAAATTCTATTGTAAGGAATATGGAAATAGAGACTCCAGCCACTATTGTCAATAGCATTTCAGGAGCTCAGGCATATGAAATCAGATCAAATTTAGTTGTGCTAAAATTAAAAAGCCCTGGCTAATGCTAAATCTAGATTTTCTAAAATTGTTATTCATGTCGGAACTAACGATGTCCTGCTTCGCCAGTCAGAGATCACTGAATATAGACGGACTCCATCACACCAGGGAGGGCGCAGCTCTCCTCTCTAGTAATTTGGCTTGTAGTCTTAATAATGATAGTATTTGATTAACTGGGGCCCAGGTCAGAGAGCAGACAGAATAGCTTAACCATTGTAAGGTGCCAGCGAGTCTGGGATACTCCTCGGGAGAAAAAAAGGCTCTCATGAGAATCAACACTTGAACTCTCTCTTGCATATGTAACAGCAACATCTGAGACACAGCCAGCAGGGTAGCTCTCACCTCCCTTCTACCGTCTGATCATCTCCCCCTACTCCCCCCCTCTCCTCCTCACTTAGAACTCACTAAAAACCTATACAATGTCAAGTGTGTAAAAAAAAGTAACAATACATGTTTGGTATCATTTTAAGTGTCTCAGGTAAACTGGTCTCATCCTCCCAGCCATAATGAAAAGCTAGAAGAAGTTATAGAATATGAGAGATGTGGTGTGCCCCTTAAAGGTGTGCCCTCCTCCAGATCCTCCATACCTACTATATGTAAATGTAGTGAACCCCTCAATAGGAGACCAAAATCTAATTAGAAGGACAGACACCACCCATTTGGTTAGCTTATTGAATTATCTGTGTTTATAAGGAGAATGGGCAAAAGGTTTGGGGAGTCTGTAGGTAGACTTCCCACATGATCGCTGTGTGTAGTTTTTCGTTGCCAGGTAATATTTCTACAAATTCCTCAATTTCCGAATTGTTGTGATTATATTGATTGGTTGATGATTTTGACTTATGAATTGGATTTTGAACTATTGTTCTATTACCTGGTCAATAAATTGTAAACATTTGATTTTATTCTGACTGACTCTGAAAGTGTTTTTTCCCAAACAGATTAAGCGATTCGTATGTTAACGCAAGTCTGCATCAGATTAGTGATGACTAATATTTGGCATCAGTTCAAGTGTACTTGGTTTGCAAAGACAGAAAGTGTATTTCCGTTTAGAACAGCTAAATTCTGCTTGACCAATCTAAATTCGGTTTGTCTTACCTCTGTTTTAATTTAATGTTTCTCCAGATAAGTGTACGCAGGAAACCACGACATGGCCAATCCAAAGCTATTACAAGAGAAGTTATGTTGGTCAACTTATATCTGTAATAGTGGCCGTGACCTCTACTGAAGAAAACATTCAGTTAAATTCAAGTGTATACAATTCCATGGGGGCTATACTGAAGTATCTTTGATTGTGTATCCAATACTGACCGCTTGTGATCGTGAGATCCGCAGTGTAGAGAAAACACGCGAGGACCTCAAAGCAACATAGTTTCCTAATCTGAACGGGTAAAATATAATTAAAGGAGTTAAAAAGAATAATCAAACATTCGCTCATTTTTAATGATGCTCAGATATCATTAAAACCTTTTTTTCATTTATGGAGTCAGATGAAATAACAAGGTAATACATAAGAGAAAATGTATTTTATTGAATCTTGTGTTGCGTAAAAGAAAGACAGTAACGCGCAGAGACCTTCACCCATATTATTGGAGACCGCCATTGGACCGATAAACGGGCTTACACCATCCATCTGCAAGCTGACTTGAGACATCACACAGGTCACATAAACTACAACACATAGAGACTGTACCACCTACATATCATATAGAGATTGTGTCTGTTCCCTGAATTACCAAACACAAAACCCTCACTAAATCATTTAGAAACAATCTGATTATGGTCAAACTTAAATATAAAAAATAACAAAAATAAAGATAAACATCATATGAAGTTAGGGCTTCTAAACATTCATCTCTTTAAATCAAAACACTAATTGTAAAATAAAATTATTACAGATTATAGTTGGATGCACTGTTTGAAGAAACCTGGCCTTCGCTACAGGAAGAACACCACTTAGCGAACACATGCCACTTCAGGGAATACAGCTGCCTTGTAGAAGGAGCACTGGCCTAAGTGATCATGTTTACCGCTGCGGGTGGTAAGTCTTACGCATCCCATCCAGGGACCAGACATGGAGCTTCCAGAGGTCTTGTCATGGGTGCCAGATGGTGCCCCATCCCTGAGAAAGAAGGTCCTTGCTCAGGGCAATTTGCCAGGGAGGAGCTGTCTGGATGGGCCAGTATGGGGCCACAAGGGCCACTTGTTCCTCGTCCTCCCTGAGCTTGCACAGGGTCTGTGCAAGTAGGCTCACTGGGGGGAATGTGTTTTTGCACAGCCCCCCTAGTAAGCTGTTTGCCAGCATGCCCAGTGGGAGGATTCCTGGGAAGTGAACCGGTATACCTGTGCTTTGCCGAATTGACTCCAAATCAGCTGGACCACCTGGGGATGGAGTATCCTCTCTCCGCTGAGCGTTGACTGCCATGACAGCGCATCCGCTGTGGCTGCCCGGGATATGAGTGGCCCGCATTGACCTCAGACACTGCTGATTCCAGAGGAGAAAATTTTGGGGGAGTTGCGACATGCAAGGAGAACGTACGCCGCATTGGTGATTTATATACACCAATATCGCTGTGTTGTTGGACCAGACCAAGATGTGCTTGACCTGGATCAATGGCAATAGCCTCCACAGGTCGAACAATACAGCCAGCAACTCTAGGCAGTTGATGTGCCAACACAGCCGTGGTCCTGTCCAGGAACCAGCGGCTGTGTGTTTGTTGCACACGATGCCCCAGGGTGCTGAATGGTCTAATATGCATCAACCTGAGTGTCGCGACTGAAGCTGAGGATGCCATATGCCCCAGGAGCCTCTGTAACCTTTTCAGAGGGACTGTAGTGCCTAGTTTGAGGGAGGTACGACAGTTCAGCACTGACTGTGCTCACTTGCATTTGAGGCATGCTATCATTGACACATAGTCTAACTCCATGCCGAGAAAAGAGATGCTCTGAACCGGGGAGAGCTTGTTCTTTTCCCAGTTGACCTGAAGCCCTAAGCAGCCGAGGTGCCTGAGCACTTGGTCAAAAGAAAATAATGAAAAGCAAGATTCTCTGCCCAGCCCTCCACCAGGGGATGGAGTGGTCTGATCACCAGCTCCAGGGTGGACCTCTCCTTCCTTGGGTTGCCCGTCTCAGGAATGCTTGGGAGCCTTCCGGGTACTCGAAGAAGTTCTGGAGATGGGGGCTCTACGCGGGGGCTGAGATCTGGGTCCAGGTTGAGGCGGAGTTGCCTATTGTTTTGTAGATGCAGAGGGATGCCCTCTGTGAGCAGACGGGGCTCTGGCTGAGGTGGAACGACGCCACGGCTTGATATGATGAATCGCCTCCATCTGCTTCTGCACTGCCAAAAAACTGCTGGGCAAAGTCTTCAACAGTATCACTGAATAGGCCAAACTGGGAAATGGGGGCATTGAGGAAACGCTCCTTTTCGGTGTCCTGCATCTCGACCAAGTTCAGCCACAGAGGGAAATTCCTGGAACATAAGGGTGGCCATTGCCTGTTCGAGTGCACGTGCTGTGACCTTCGTAGCCCGGAGGGTGAGCTCTGTTGCTGAGCGCAGTTCCTGCAGCACATTAGGATCAGGACTACCCAAGTGCATATCTTTCAGTGCTTTGGCCTGGTGGACTTGCAGAAGGGCCATAGCATGCAAGGCGGAGGCGGCCTGTCCAGAGGCTCTTACTCCGTCAGGGACAAAGTCGTCCTACAGGTCTTGGTGGGGAGTGCAGGGCGATTCCGCCAAGTTGTCGTGCTTTGCAGGCACAGGTGCAATGCAACCGCTTTGTCCACCTGGGGAACCTCTGTGTACCCGTGGGGCGCCCCATCGTCAAGGGTAGTGAGAGCGGATGAGCGAGGAGGAAGGTTTCTGACAGTAAAAGTTGCCCTCCACGACCTCGTCAGCTCATCATGCTCTTCCGGGAAGAAAAGAACCGGGCATTGGGTGGCGCCCAAACCAAGGAACCAATCATCTACCCGTGAGGGTTGAGGGGAGGACGGAGGGTTCCAGTCCAGCACCACAATTACAGCGGCCTGGGCAAGCATGATAGACATCTGCGCATCAGCCTCAGACTGGGCAGGCAGTCCCGAAGGTGGCAACCCAGTCGAGTACTCTGCATCAGACTCACCAATTTAGCGGCTACATCATGATCCACCTGGGGAGGTCCGAAGGAGAACTCAGACTGGCCGTGAGGCGAGTGGGCGGTATGTGGGGATGTACCCTGCTAAAACGTGCCTGCTGAAGTCCCCAAATTGCCTCCATCATCAGAGCCATCTACAAATGCTGCCTCAGTGTGATCACGACCCAGACACACGAGGCAACGCCTATGAACGTCAGAGGCAGAGAGATATCTGCCGCATCCAGGAACAACACAGAAGCAGAAAGGCATATTTATAAAGACGCATCTTTAAAAAGATGTTCAATACCAATGTGTACATAGGGGCTTATTGTGGTCTTATATAGTCTTTTTCATCAAATAATTTTTTTCTCAGATTTTTTTGTATATATATAATTATTATTTTATTTAATTTTTTTCTCCAGCTTCCATCCTCTGTAAAATGATTTTCTGCAAAAATTGAAAGAAAATAATTTATTATAAAACTAAGAAAGGGAGGAAGTATCAACCTGAAAAAAAGAGTGACATTCTCATTGAAGTAACCATCTATAAATGACTCTGTTACAGTGTATGTGTTGTTCTCACTTTAAATCTCTGTATATTCATCTTGTACATGTATATACATTTATTTCAAGTTCAAGTTGTTTGGGAAAAATTGCTCAAATGTTGGCCATTAAGTGGTGTTAACTGAGGTCACCTCTTGCATGCAAAACTGCACGGACCATTCATCATTTGACATGACTCATTTATTCCATCTAGCACTTAGGCAAAATAGTGATTTGTTTTAAACTCATTTGTTAAGAAGATAAATTCAAAACAAGGATGCACCCTGTCCTTTATTTGTGCATACACAAAAAATACTGTAAAATAAAAATTAATTTTAGTTAATTGTTTTGTTAGTCTTTAATCTTTAAGGATCCATAAAACAAACACATTTTCTTCTTTAAAGCAGTGGAAGATTAACAGTTAAAAAAATTTATTGGATTAAAAGAAAAATGTCATGGTATATCAATCTATGAAGTTGTTTAAATTTTACAATTGCAATCATGTGTTATTTATGAAAAGGCACACCAAAACTATTGGTCCTAGCAGAATTTATATAACTATTGATTCAAATTATATGAATTTCTAACTTACTGTAACTGGGTTGAAATAGTGTAGTGCTTAAATGTAAGTAATGAAAACTCTATATATTGGTAACATGAAATACTTGAACCATATATTTAGGATTGGGGTAATAGTTTAAGAATCAGCCCCATTTTTGCTGACCACAAATCTAAATACTGTAAAACAGATGTCATCACAGTCATTAAGCAAGACACAGTGTATAGAAAATCAGAAAAACAAAAAAATAAAACTGTCTGGCTGGTAAACATTTCTTTACTGTTCCGGCTGCTGCTGGCACACTGCTAGAGTCTGTATTTGTAGCTTGCTAGCCTGCTTAGCATTGCTTATTCCTCAATGTTCATCATATATCCCTTAATATTTACCATTTTAACGCACACATAGTTTTTCAACTGCATGTATTTTGTCTTTTTTCCGCTTGTCTGCATATCGTGTTTTGAGTGCTTGCATTCATTTTCTCCTCTGTGTTTTACGTGTATTATTGCACCAATCTCAAACCTCTGCTGACCTGGAACCACCACAACAACAACAAACAATTGCAGTAATCATTGTATCCCCTCATGTTAGCGCTTCCTGCACTACATGCCACATGTTTACTGTAGCTTCTTCCTTCAGCAGTAAAGGATACACATGTAATAAATGTCAAGAATTAGTCAGGCTGACGGAGAAGGTTAATGAGTTAGAGACGCGCATTCAAACACTAGTGTAGGTCAAGGAGAAAGAGAAGCCGTCAGATACTGTTTAGGATATGGGTTGTACAGCGAGCATAACACACACTTTGGTTCTACAGCAGGGCATTTGGGTTATGACTCAGTAGCATACTCGGTCAGCAAATCGCCACCACTCTTCAGTTCCTGTTAAGATTTCCAAAATAGACTACCCACTCAGTGATGCACCCACTGCAAATTATTTTGAATGAACCCTAATAATTGATGATTCTATTGTAAGGAATGTGGAAATAGAGACACCTGACACTACTGTTAATTGCATTTCAGGAGCTTGGGCATCTGACATTAGATCATATTTACAAGTGCTGGCTATTGCTAAATATTGAATTTCTAAAATTATTATTCATGTTGGCAATAACAATTTACGGCTTCGCCAGTCGGAAATCATTAGAGATAATGTTAAAGAGGTGTGCAAGCTTGCAAAAACAATGTCAGACACTGTAATACGCTTTGGCCCCCTCCCTGCTCATTGTGGAGATGAGGTTTATAGTAGATTCGTTTTGGGGTAGACCAGATCTGCTAAAGATAGACGGACTGCATCATTCCAAGGAAGGTGCCACTCTCCTCTATTGTAATTTGACAATGTGGGTACCACAGCCCATCCAGGGTGCAGTGAACAAAGCATGAAAGAAAACAAAGGATTTATCCTTCTGGCCCTCCACCGGGGGATAGAGTGGTCTGGATACCAGCTCCATAGCGGACATCTCGCTCTCTGCGTTGTCCGTCTCAGGGGCGCTTAGGAGAATTCCGGGTCCTCGTGCCGCCTGTGAGACAGGTGGCATCAGCTTTCTGCGGTGGGCTCTACATGGGTCCGAGAGGGGGATGCCCTCGGCGAGTAGACAGGGTGTAGTATCTTGAGCTGTGCCGGGGCAAGATGTGCTGGATGACCTACATCTGCTTCTTCACCACTGAGAACTGCTAGGCAAAGTACACAATGGTTTTGCCAAAAAATCCAATCTGGGAGATTGAGAAAGCGTGCTTTGTCTGCGTCCCTCATCTCGACCAGATTCAGCCACAGGTGATGCTTCTGGATGACCAATGTGGACATTTCCTGCCCAAAGGCTCACGCCGTGACCTTTGTTGCCTAGAGGGCGAGGTCAGTCACCGAGTGCAGCACATCAGGATCAGGACTGAGTGGTTCTCTGAATTATTACTTGCTAACCAATCCTCTTATGTTTCTCACCTTCTGTTTTATTTAAATAACTCAAATTTGCAGTTAAGCTGGTTTTTCTGCAGTGCGGTGTGAGATTTTATTGAAAGGTAAGTCTCAGTATTTGTGAGGGAATACATTTTTATCCTTTTGTTTTGGGGGAACATTTGTCTTGTGCTTTTAGATGGTGGCTGTTTGTGTAATTCATGATTTGCAGTAAGATTATAGTAATTGTTTGAAGCCAGATTTTCAATTTCACAATAAACTCTTGTGTTTGTAATTCATGATGACACCACAAGCTCTTTTAATGGTTAAGCAGCGAGCCCTTGTTTTTAAATGTGGATTTTCTTTTAATTTCACTGCAAACTCTTAACTTACATATTATTTTACAGCCATCCTATCTGGTTAGTTTCAGATCATTGAGCAGTTCACTCATACAAAACTATGAGCAAACCTGGTGACATACAGTATGTAAACTTACAAGAAATCACAAATGTTTTAATTTATTTATTTTTGCATTCACATAACTGCTTTTCGGGACATCCCGGACTTCCAGACCCTATGATGAGCATAAAATTTTAATCTCCAGCAGTTGACTTGCTCTAGTCCACCAGAAGAGGCTAAATTGACCAAAACAACATCACTGGGGAGGCCTTTGAATCCAGTGTGTTCTGAGTGACTCCAGCCAGTTCTCATAAGCAACCAAAGTGGAGGGAGGGTAGAGTCACACGAGGTAACCTCCTCGTGGTCGCTATTATGTAGTTCGCTCTCGGTAGGGCACGTGGTGAGTTGATTAAAAACAAGAAAACTTGTAATCACGTATAGCACTGATAAGCTAAAGTCATGCGACTCCACTCTCGTTAATATACGCTCAACCAAAACACTGCTAGGACTTACTCACTAAACTGCAGCTATTCTTAAAGAGACAGTACCGGTTTAGCATGTGTTCTTTATATCAATGTAAACACTTGTAAATAGTCAATTATAATACAAGTATATACTATGTTTTATGATGTTTTAAGCAGGGACTGAAAAAGTTCCAAGAACTTCCCCCCCACCACCTTCTCTCTGGTTCCTACTTCTCTCTTTTTAGATGAACAAGATCATCATGTGTTTTAATTCTGAAGTAAATTGCTGCATCACACATTTCTTTGTTTAATGCATGTCTTCTTTAATGCATGTTGTGTATGAAGCCTTCTTTGACACCCTGAAGACCTTTTAAACAAATATTTGTTTAAAAGGTTACTACAAATATTTACTACAAATTACTATCATTTTTGTTATTTTGACCAGTTGTCATTTTCTGCTAATAAAGGTTTATTTAGAATTGGGGATAAATGTTGTCAGTAGTTTATCGAATGAAACTAAAATTTTCACTTTTCTCGAATACTGTACATACCTAGAAAGAGTAAATCCAGAGTCTCACAGAGGTCACTTAATTTTTCCAGAGCTGCATTTGCAAGATTAATCCTGATACAAGGAAAAACATCTAGGATACTGTTGTAACCTCCATTCCCTGATAGAGGGAACAAGATGTTGTGTAGAAGAAAAAGGCCCATGAGAAATTGGCAGACAGAATTTGCATGTCCCACCCCCGGACATATGGGTATAAAGGGAGGAAAATGTGTCTGTTTCATTCAGGATTTGTCTGAGGAGCCGACAATGAGGTTCGTCTGCAACAGTGGTTCAGTACAGTGACGTGGCCGGGAGGACACAACGTCTCATTCCCTCCATCAGGGAACGGAGGTTACAACAGTAACCTAGATGTTCCCTGTCTGTCGTTCACTTCGATGTTGTGTCGAAGAAGCGACACTTGGGGTCCAATTTATATCACGCCATGCGCTGAACCGTGTACGTGCGCTGCTGACGCAGGTGCAGGCAGGTAGCTTTCGTGCCAAAATGACAGGCTGTGCCAGACTGCATGTACCCTTCCCCAACACCTCAGGAAATCGTCAAAACCTTCTGGTTCTTTACACCCCGATAGGGGGAACAAGCCAAAGTTGCCAAGCATGGAATCAACCCATGCCAAACGAACCTTTTCTCTCTCTCTGTTTCTTGCATAGAGTTTAAGCAGCTGGTTTGTACAAGGCCCAGTTGAAAACTCATAAGTCCAAGATCGGCCGTTAGCCGCCACCTTTTTGGGTACAATGAAGTAAGGGCTGTAGAACCCCTTCTTCATCTCCGCTGGAGGGACAGGCTCAATCACGTCTTGGAGTAAGAGAGCGTGCAATGATTTGGCATCTTCTTCGTGTACTGCGGTAAAGCAGACGCCCATGAAGGGGGGGAGGAGGCCTGGCAAACTGAATTGCATAACCGAGTCGGATGGTCCTGGCCAGCCAGAGTGACGGATTGTGAAGTGAAAGCCATGCGTACAAGCTCCGTGCTAGGGGCACTAAGGGGACGATTACTTTTGACGTACCCGGTGGGGCTTCGCAGCGTGGCGGAGCAGGTAATGTGGCATCGGGAGGTGAACCAGGTTCAGCCACAGATGATGTTCCTGTACCACAAGGGTGGCCATCGCCTGTCTGAGTGACCGCGCTGTGATCTTCGTGGCCCTGAGGGCAAGGTCGGTTGCTGAGCGCAGTTCCTGCAGCACGTCGGGGTCAGGACTACCCAAGTGCAGATCATACAGATTAACCAGTATGATTTGTAATCAGGGATTTCATGTTCTGTTACTTACACGTATAATATTCCTAAAGAATGTCATATTTAGTATGTAAATGCTTGCTTATGTAGGGAGAGAAAGCTGATGACAACTAATTCAGTCTCTTCTACCATTTTCAAAATGTTCATGATTAAACATGCACTATTTATGAGTGGGAGATTTGTAAGAATCTGAAACAAAGGACTATAAAATCAACTGTCCAAAAAGGACAGCTCAGTTGACCATGTGACTCTGACACCTTTTGGAGTGCGGCCAATTTCAGTTCAAATGTCTCCAAACAGGAAGAACATACTCTCTTCTCGGCTCTCTGTCTCTTCTCTGGCTCCTCTCTTCTGAACTCTTATTTCAAAGTGCTGGTGTATTAGTTAAATACTTTGGGTGATCCAATTGCAAATCGAAGTAGACTAAAAGAAGGATAAATGGTTCTTAACCCTCTGATTTCTGAGGGTGTTTTGGGCCCTGGAGAAGTTTTGACATGCCTTGATATTTGTTTTTTTTTTTCAGTTGCTTAAAAACATATTAATAACTAAAGTCTGAATACAAACTGGGCTACAATAATATGTAAGCAACATGTATGTACATGTTTGTATTTTTGAGAAAATAATGTTTATGCGTGGTTTTTGAAAATAAATAATGATAATTAAGTTACTGAAATAAGGCCATATAACACATACTAAACATTTGTTCACAAGACATTTGAGATCTTGTAGCCTAGAGTTTTTGCTACAAAATGATGTGAAAACCATCCTGATCACTCATTCATTCACAACAATATAGTAATTGAACTGTTGTAAGACACTTTTAGTGTTAGAAAGGCCATATGTGTACTGGTTGGTGTCCAAGGAGTGGAAGAGGAAGAGAGGAGACACAGGAGTATGAACTTTAAATCCTTTAACCATATACTCTGGAGTGGAACAGACTAAAGGCTCAACAATACAATTATAACACTGCAATCATCAGAATTCAAACATAACAATTCAAGGACTGACAACTACTAAACAAAACTAGAGGGTATATATATACACTTGGAAACTTAATGAGGGAATGGCATAAAGGTGGGGATAACAAGAAGTGATTAGGGCAGTGGATACTGGGAAATGTAGTGCAGGAGAAAGCTTCAAAATAAGAGTCCTTGAACACCGTGGAGACAAACTGTGACAATATGAGTGGATGCGTGATTGATCATGAATATTGATGTGATTCACACTGGAGGAGACAAAGACCCCTCCCCAGAGAACAGAATTAAATGTTATATCTGATATAGAGCATTTACACAATATATATATATATATATATATATATATATATATATATATATATATATATATATATATAAATCAGGATTCTGTGATGAATAGAAAATTAAAAATAATTTTATATCTGAAAAAGAAAGCTTTCGTAAATGTCTTTACTGTCACTTTTGATCAATATAATGCATCTTTGCTGAATAAAAGTATTCCCCCCCCCCCCCAAAAAAAAAGAAAAAACAATGTTTTCAACAGTATTGTATAATGTTACAAAGGCTTTCTATTTCAAATAAATGGTGTTATTTTGAACTTTTTATTCATCAAAGAATCCTAAAAGAAACTGTTTTCAACATTGATAATAATAATAATAAATGTTTCTTGAGCAGCAAATCAGCATATTAAAATTATTTCTGAATGATCGTGTAAATGAAGACTTGAGTAATGATGCTAAAATTTTGTTGAAATGCTTCAGCTTTACATCACAGGTGTAAATTGCATAATATTTCTTTATTTTACAAAAGCACACACTGAGAATCATGTTGAAAGAGCTCTGGTTATAGTAAATTCTATTGCAAGGAATCTGGAAATAGAGACTCCGGCCACTATTGTCAATAGCATTTCGAGAGCTCAGGCATATTAATCATATCAGATCAAATTTACAAGTGCTGGCTAATGCTAAATGTAGATTTTCTAAAATTGTTATTCATGTCGGATCTAACGATGTCCTGCTTCGCCAGTCAGAGATCACTGAATATAGACGGACACCATCACACCAGGGAAGGTGCAGCTCTCCTCTCTAGTAATCTGGCTCGTAGTCTTAATAATGATAGTATTTGACTAACTGGGGCCCAGGTCAGACAGCAGACAGAATAGCTTAACCATCCATCTGCAAGATGCCTTGAGTGATCACACAGGTCACATAAACTACAACACATAGAGACTGTATCACCTACATATCATATAGAGATTGTGTCTGTTCCCCGAATTACCAAACACAAAACCCTCACTAAATCATTTAGAAAAAATCTGATTATGGTCAAACTTAAATATATATATAAAATTTTACAAAAATAAAGATAAACATCATATGAAGTTAGGGCTTCTAAACATTAATCTCTTTAAACAAAAGCACTAATTGTAAATTAAATTATTACAGATGTTACGTCCTAAGGGACGTATATTATATATCATTGTGATGGTGATATGTTTAATGTGGTTTATTGTGTGTTGTGTCTCCCTGTGTTTTTCCCTATAACTCTTGCTCTCCATTTAAGCAGGATAATAAGGCCCACCTGTTACTCATCAACCATGATTGGCTCAGCACAGAAATGGAGGGTATAAGAGGCCCACAACTCTCTTCAACAGAGAGAGAGACACTGAAAATATTTTCTCCTGCAATAGTGATTCTAGCTCTTGGCCCCAGTGCTTTTCAGTTGTGTACAAATGTGAGTAAGACAAGAGTCTTGTCAGTTGTCTTTAAATAGAGTTGTCTAACGGAATTGTCATTTGTAGTTGTTTAAGTTGTTTATATTGTGGGTCTATTTAGTAGGGAGGTGGATGCCATTTACTTTGAAGCGTTGTTTTCTCTTGGTTATTGTTTAGAGAGGGAGTTAGGGAAGTGATTTGTATTTTCTTTTCTTTTTCCTTTTTGATAGGTAAGTTACACTCTAAACCCTTTTAAGGAAAGATGTCTTTTGTTTGTTATTTTGGCCTGCTCCACTCCTGAAGTCTTCCGTTTATCCCACTGTTTTCTTTAATAAACTTGTTATTTTTTGATCTGTGATTACTCTGGGACCTGGAGACAGGATCACTTCTGCACTCTATCCAAAAAACATGTTACACACCTTCCCATACCCCTAGACCAAGGAGGGTGTGCCGTAACAATTGGGGGCTCGTCCGGGATGTCTATTGAGACGTAAAGATTGTGGGCTCGTCTGTCCAAAACGACAGCGCTTGTTCTTTTTGGAGCCTGTGACGTGATAATTGGGGGGCTCTTCTGTCCAAATTGGTGAGTGCAATTTCTCTTTTCTCTCTTAAACATCTGTTTTTCGCTGTTTTCGCTCTTGTGAGGGGAGAGAAGTCTCTGTGGTGATAGAAATGGAGTTTGATTTGATAATGTTTACCCTTTCTCCCAGCACAGAGGTTTTTAATAGGTGTCGAAAAAAGGATCTGCTCTTGATTGCAGATTTCTTTAATTTTGAGGTACCAAGAGAAGTGGCCAAACGTGTAATTAAAGAGTCTCTTTACGAACAACTGGTGCGCACTGGCATTCTTCCAGGTGGTGAGGAAGTAGAGCGACCTGTAGAGGCAGCAGAGGCTGTGACTGAGGATGTTTTTCCTGGCATAAATGCTATTGAAAAAACAAGGTTCGATCCTGCATTAGCCATTCGTTTAAAAGAGATAGACCTCTCGATTAAACAGCAGGAGAATGAAAATTTGCGTTTAAAATTAAGAGTTGTGGAGGTAGAAGCAGATCGAGACATTAAACTCAGCAGTATAAAGTTGCGAGCTGAGGAGAGGAGCAGAAAACCTGTTCCTGCTTCGCGCTCTAGACTCTGCTCTGTCGTTGTTTCTCTCTCCACACCTAGACTGGTCAATTCGAATGTAGAGAGAGAAAATCATGAATTTGATGTTAGTAAGTATATCAAGCTTGTGCCTCCCTTTCGAGAGTCAGAGGTTGATGCTTACTTCGTTGCTTTCGAGTGTGTGGCGGGTTAGCTTAGATGGCCGAGGGTTATGTGGGCATTGCTGCTACAATGCAGTTTCACAGGTAAGGCTCAAGAAATTTGCACGTCGTTACCAACTGAGCAGAGTCTCGATTATGATGCAGTCAAACCTGCTGTTCTCAGAGCATATGAACATATGAGCATATGAGAGATGCAAGACCCAACACTCTGGATGAGCTTAAGGCCGCTATCGAAGCATCCTGGGCCTCCATAACACCTCAGCAGTGCCACAGGCTGATTGCCTCCATGCCACGCCGCATTGAAGCAGTCATTTCTGCAAACGGATTCCCGACCAAGTATTGAGTGCATAACTGAACATAATTATTTGAAGGTTGAATTTTTTTGTATTAAAAACACTTCTTTTATTGGTCGGATGAAATATGCTAATTTTTTGAGATAGGAATTTTGGGTTTTCATGAGCTGTATGCCAAAATCATCAGTATTAAAACAATAAAAGACCTGAAATATTTCAGTTGGTGTGCAATGAATCTAAAATATATGTAAGTTTAATTTTTATCATTACATTATGGAAAATAATGAACTTTATCACAATATGCTAATTTTTTGAGAAGGACCTGTAAATTCACTGCTGGATGCTGCGGTGTTGGCAGATGAGTTTGTCTTGACACACCGAAATGTATTTCCGTCTATCCGACCATCGAATGCGTCGTTTTCAAATAAAAATACTGTAACACGAGATGCGATGCGTTTGTTTTCACGTGTGCCAAAAGACAATGTTTATTCAGACAGTAAGTCTGCCTCAGGTGGAAGAGACAGACGTGTCTGTTTTTACTGCCTTGAACCGGATCATCTGATTGCTGAGTGTCAGGCTTGGAAACGGAAAGGTGCTGATGCGAAGTCTAAGAAAGTTGCACTTGTCCAGACTGTGCCTAGTTTATGTGGGGTAGAGGATGCATCAATGCATCTCCTGTCTGGAACAGTTTCCTTATCTGACACTGATAGACCTGTCGTAATTCTTAGGGACACTGGTTCAGCTCAGTCCTTCATTTTAGAGGAACTGCTGCCCTTTTCTACCAAATCATACACTGGCACCAATGTTTTGATACGTGGAATTGAAATGGGATGTGATAGTGTACCACTTCATAACGTTTATCTAAATTCTGACCTTGTGACTGGTCCAGTTAAGCTTGGAGTGCGTTCACAGTTACCTATTAATGGTGTTGGCCTTATATTAGGTAATGATCTTACAGGTGGCAAGGTTTTCCCCCGACCAATAGTAACAAGTGAGCTTGTTACGGATGAATTGTACAAACATTTGCATCAGTTTCCTTTAAGTTTCCCTGCACGTGCAGTCACACGTGCAAAGTCTTTGAAGTTTGGTGATGTTGTTGACCTCTCTGACACTTTTTTATGCATCCTGTCAGAACCTCTAGAGTGTAAGTTAACAATAGAACCTGAAGTGCTTACTGGCTCCGGTAAGTCACCAGAAGAAACAGAGTTGTTTCTTAAAGTCGGAAGAGAGCAGCTGGCTGCTGCTCAGAAGGCAGACCCTTCCTTAGTCAGGTGCATCAATGCGGTGGTAGACATTACACATGTGCCTGAGGCTAGAGTAGCTTATTTCTGGGAAGATGGCATACTCCTGCGTAGATGGAAACCTCAGCTCTCTGACTCAGAGGGACGAGACGTACAACAAATTGTCTTACCCTCTGGTTACCGTTCACAAGTCCTAAAATTAGCTCACGAGCATGTACTCTCTGGTCATTTGGGGGTCAGGAAAACATCTCGACGTGTCTCTAAATATTTCTTCTGGCCCGGTTTCAAGTCATCGGTTTCAGAGTTCTGTAGAACTTGTACGGTATGTCAACTAGCAGGTAAACCAAATCAAAAGGTTCCAGTTGCCCCTTTACAACCTATACCTGTAATGAATTAACCATTTGAAAGGTTGATTTTAGACTGTGTAGGACTGTTACCCAAGTCTAAATCAGGGTATCAATACATATTAACGATCATGTGCACCGCAACTAGGTTCCCTGAAGCAGTTCCATTACGAACAATTCAAGCTCCAGCTGTAATTAAAGAACTGGTAAAGTTTTGTACAATGTTTGGGTTGCCAAGAGAAATCCAAACAGACCAGGGTTCGAACGTCACTTCAAAAAAGTTCAAACAGACTTTGGAGGCATTTGGGGTGACGCATCGGTTGTCAAGTGCTTACCATCCTGAGTCGCAGGGTGCACTTGAGCAATTCCACCAAACCTTAAAGTCCATGCTTCATGCTTATTGTGTTGAGACTGGAGGAGATTGGGATGTGGGTCTCCCTTTACTCATGTTCACTGCCTGAGAGTCTGTGCAGGATGCTGTGGGATTTAGTCCTGCCGAACTCCTGTTTGGTCACACAGTTCGAGGACCCTTGAAAATGTTGAGTGAACATATGCTGGCTAAAAACTCCTCGCCCGTGTCTATTTTAGACTACGTTAGCTCCTTCCGAGAACGACTCCATAAGGCCTGGGAGGTTGCTAAGATACATTTGACTAGTTCCCAATCCAAGATGAAAATTTGTTTTGATCGAAAGAGTGTTGAACGAGAATTTAAACCTGGTGATCTTGTTGTTGTTCTTCTGCCTGTTCCTGGCTCAGTGTTTCAAGCTAAGTTTTCTGGACCTTTTAAAGTCGAGAGAAGACTTAGTGACACTGATTATGTGATCTGTACTCCTGATCGCCGACGAAAAACATGAGTGTGTCACATAAACATGCTAAAGCGATATCTGGTACGTGCTGACAAGTCTCTTCCTGTAGCAGTAGTTTCTGTTGCTACACCCTCTTCTGTTAGCTATTGTCTAGATGATGATGGGTTAACTGACAAAGACCCTCAAAATTCTGATAAACATTTACAAAATTCGGTGATATTGAAAGATTTGCCTAACTATCTTTCTCACTTGTCTGACAGTCAACGAGAGGAGGTGATTAGTTTAATGCACACGTACCCTCTCTGTTTTCGGATGTGCCAGGTAGGACCAATGTGGTGTTTCATGATATTGTGGTAGGTGAGTGTACTCCAATAAAACAGCACCCATACAGAGTGAATCCCAGAAAAAGAGAAGTTATGAAGGAAGAAGTTGAATACATGTTGCGTCATGAACTTGCAGTGCCCAGCCAAAGCCCGTGGAGTTCCCCCTGTCTGCTTGTTCCCAAACCAGACGCCTCTTTTCGTTTCTGTACTGATTACCGTAAGGTAAATAAAATAACTAAGGCAGATTCGTTTCCCTTGCCACGGATGGAGGATTGTGTTGATAGGGTAGGATCCTCAAGGTTTGTTACCAAGCTTGACCTTCTTAAAGGATATTGGCAAGTGCCTCTTACCTGCCGTGCTTCTGAGATTTCTGCCTTTGTAACACCGGGTCACTTCATGCAGTATAAGGTACTCGCATTCGGGATGCGTAACGCACCAGCAACGTTTCAGAGACTTATGCAGAAAGTCCTGGCTGAGGTGCAAAATTGTGAAATTTATTTAGATGATGTAGTCGTCTATTCAAAAAAGTGGAAAGAGCATGTGCAAACTCTTAGGTTAGTATTTAGCTGCTTGGCTGAAGCCTCGCTAACTCTGAATCTCTTCAAGTGTGAGTTCGGTAAGGCTGTAGTCACATATCTGGGCAAGCAAGTTGGTCAGGGGTGTGTGAAACCTGTTGCTGCCAAGGTAGAAGCCATCCTTATGTTCCCGACCCCACGTAACAAGCGTGAGTTACGGTGATTCCTGGGAATGACTGGGCACTACAGAGGTATTTGCAAAAACTTCTCTGTGGTAGTCTCTCCCCTTACTGACCTACTGAGTTCAAATACAATTTTCACATGGAGTGATGAATGTACCAAGGCATTTGAAGCTTCGAAAGATCTGCTTTGTAATGCTCCTGTGCTTTCTGCTCCTAATTATGAATTGCCGTTTAAACTGCATATTGATGCAAGCGCTACCGGCGCTGGGGCCGTATTGTTGCAAGAGGGCTGTCAAAGTGTTGATCATCCAATCTCCTACTTCGTTAAGAAGTTCACTAAATGTCAACAGCGCGATAGTATCATTGAAAAAGAGGCTCTTGCTCTTCTGTTGGCATTGCAGCATTTTGATATGTATGTGGGAGGTAGCTCTGTTCCCATTGTGATTTATACAGACCATAACCCCTTAATATTTTTGTCTCAGATGTCTAACTCAAACCAACGGTTGATGCGTTGGGCGCTCATTGTTCAGGAGTATAACCTTGACATCCGTCATATTAAAGGTACCGAAAATGTGATTGCTGATGCGCTTTCCAGAATAGACCATGATGAAAGTTAAGGTGGTATCTATCTGCACATTTTCTTTTACTCTTTGTGGTACATTGGTACTAGTAGAATTTACAACCTATGGTTGTAAACTTAATGGTGGGGGTGTTACGTCCTAAGGGACGTATATTATATATCATTGTGATGGTGATATGTTTAATGTGGTTTATTGTGTGTTGTGTCTCCCTGTGTTTTTCCCTATCACTTTTGCTCTCCATTTAAGCAGGATAATGAGGCCCACCTGTTACTCATCAACCATGATTGGCTCAGCACAGAAATGGAGGGTATAAGAGGCCCACAACTCTCTTCAACAGAGAGAGAGACACTGAGAATATTTTCTCCTGCAATAGTGATTCTAGCTCTTGGTCCCAGTGCTTTTCAGTTGTGTACAAATGTGAGTAAGACAAGAGTCTTGTCAGTTGTCTTTAAATAGAGTTGTCTAACGGAATTGTCATTTGTAGTTGTTTAAGTTGTTTATATTGTGGGTCTATTTAGTAGGGAGGTGGATGCCATTTACTTTGAAGCGTTGTTTTCTCTTGGTTATTGTTTAGAGAGGGAGTTAGGGAAGTGATTTGTATTTTCTTTTCTTTTTCCTTTTTGATAGGTAAGTTACACTCTAAACCCTTTTAAGGAAAGATGTCTTTTGTTTGTTATTTTGGCCTGCTCCACTCCTGAAGTCTTCCATTTATCCCACTGTTTTCTTTAATAAACTTGTTATTTTTTTTACTATATCACGTGTTGTTGTGATCTGTGATTACTCTGGGACCTGGAGACAAGATCACTTCTGCACTCTCTCCAAAAAAACATTTTACACACCTTCCCATACCCCTAGACCAAGGAGGGTGTGCTGTAACACAGATTATAGTTGGGTGCACTGTTTGAAGAAACCTGGCCTTCGCTACAGGAAGAACACCACTTCACTTACATGCCACTTCAGGGAATACAGCTGTCTTGTAGAAGGAGCCCTGGCCTAAGTGATCATGTTTAACACTGAGGGTGGTAGACCACGTAAGTCTTATGTGTCCCTTCCAGGGACCAGACATGGAGCTTCCAGAGGTCTGGGCGTGGGTGCCAGATGATGCCCCATCCCTGATAAAATAGGTCCTTCCTCAGGGGAATTTGCCATGGAGGAGCTGTTGTGAGGAGCATGAGGTCTGAGAGCCAAGTCTGGATGGGCCAGTATGGGGCAACAAGGGTCACTTGTTTCTCGTCCTCCCTGAGCTTGCACAGGGTCTGTGTAAGTAGGCTCACTGGGGGGAATGTGTTTTTGCGCAGCCCCCTGGGCCAGCTGTTTGCCAGCGCGCCTAGTGGGAGGATTCCTGGGAAGCAAACAGGTATACCTGTGCTTTGCTGAATTGACTCAAAATCGGCTGGACCACCTGGGGATGGAGTATCCACTCTCCGCTGAGCGTTGACTGCCACGACAGTGTGCCCGTTGTTGCTGCCTGGGATATGAGTGGCCCGCAGTGACCTCAGACACTGCTGATTCCAGAGGAGGAGATTGTGGGCAAGTTGCAACATGCAAGGAGAACGTGTGCTTGACATGTGCTTGACCTGGATCAATGGCAATAGCCTCTGCAGGGCGAAAAGTACAGCCAGCAACTATAGGCAGTTGATGTGCCAACGCAGCCGTGGTCCTGTCCAGGAACCAGCGGCTGTGTGTTTGTTGCACACGATGCCCCAGCCCGATAGGTAGATGTCTGTGGTGACCACAACATGTCTGGACACTTGCTGTATGGGAACTCCTGCCCATAGATATGCAAGGTCTGTCCAAGGGCTGAATAAGTGGCAGCAGAGGGATGTAACGGCCACGCGATATTTGCCACGACACCATGCCCATCTCAGGACTGGAGTCTGAAGCCAGTGGTGAAGCGGTCTCGTATGCATCAACACGAGTGGCGCATTCGCTGGCAAGGATGCCATATGCCCTAGGAGCCTCTGAAAGTGTTTCAGTGGAACCGTTGTCCTCCGACTGAATGAGTTAGGGCAGTTCAGCACTGACTGCGCATGTTTGTTTGTGAGGCATGCAATTATCGACACAGAGTCTAACTCCATGCCAAGAAAAGAGATGTTCTGAACCGGGGAGAGCTTGCTTTTTTCTCAATTGATCCAATCGGCCTTTCACAGGGGGATGGAGTGTTCTGGATACCAGTCCAACATACCAGTCCAATCTCGCTCCTTGAGTCGTCCATCTCCGGGGCGCATAGGAACCTTCCGAGTCCTCGTGCCGGCCTGTGAGACAGGGGGCATCAGCTTCCTGCAGGGGGCTCTACGCTGAAGCCGAGAGCTGAGCTCGGGCTGAGGCAGAGCTGCCTGGGCCACAGGGGGACAAGCAGGGCAAGAATACAGCCAACAACTCTAGGCAGTTATGTGCCCACATCGCTGCGGTCCTGTCCAGGAGCCGGCTGCTATGTGCTCGTTGCACACGGTACCCTAACCCATTATGGAGGCATCTAGTGACTACAACACATCTGAATACCTGCTGTAGGGGGACTGCTGCCCATAGGAAACAGAGGTCTGTCCATGGGTTGAATAACTGCTGGCAGTAAGAGGTGATGAACACATGGTATATGTGCCATAGCCCCATGCCCATCTCGGGACTCAAGTCTGAATCCAGTGCTGAAGTGGTCTCATATGCATCAACCTGAACATCGCAACCGAAGCTGAGGATGCCATATGCCCCAGGAGCCTCTGTAACTGTTTTAGAGGGACTGTAGTGCCTAGTTTGAAGGAGGTAAGGCAGTTCAGCACTGATTGTGCTCGCTCACATGTGAGGCACGCTATCATTGACACCTAGTCTAAGTCCATGCTGAGAAAAGAGATGCTCTGAACAGACGAGAGCTTGTTCTTTTCCCAGCTGACCTGAAGCCCTAAGCGGCCGAGGTGCCTGAGCACTTGGTCAAAAGAAAATAATGAAAAGCAAGATTTGCTGCCCGGCTCTCCACCAGGGGATGGAATGGTCTGTTCACCAGCTCCAGGGTGGATCTCTCATTCCTTGGGTCGCCCGTCTCAGAAATGCTTGGGAGCCTTCCGGGTTCTCGAAGAATTTCTGGAGATGGGGTCTCTATGCGGGGGCTGAGATCTGGGTCCAGGTTGAGGCGGATTGCCTATTGTTTTGTAGATGCAGGGGGATGCCCTCCGTGAGCAGACGGGGCTCTGGCTGAGGTTGAACAACACCAAGGCTTGATATGATGAATCAACTCCATCTGCTTCTGCAATGCCGAAAAACTGCTGGGCAAAGTCTTCAACGGTAGCGCTGAATAGGCCAAACTGGGAAATGGGGGGATTGAGGAAACGTGCCTTGTCAGTGTCCTGCATCTCGACCAAGTTCAGCCACAGAGGGCATTCCTGGAACATAAAGGTGGCCAATGCCTGTTCGAGTGCGCGTGCTGTGACCTTCGTGGCCCGGAGGGCGAGCTCAGTTCCTGAGCACAGTTCCTGCAGCACATTAGGATCAGGACTACCCAAGTGCATATATTTCAGTGCTTTGGCCTGGTGGACTTGCAGAAGGGCCATAGTATGCAAGGCAGAGGCGGCCTGTCCGGAGGCTCTGTAGGCATTAAACATCAGGGATAAAGTCATCCTACAGGTCTTTGTTTGGAGTATAGTGTGACCCGCTTTGTCCACCTGGGGAACCTCCGTGTACCCGTGGGCCGCCCCGTCGTCGAGGGTAGTAAGAGCGGATGAGCGAGGAGGAAGGTTTCAGGCAGTAAAAGTTGCCATACAAGACCTCGTCAGCTCATCATGCGCTTCCGGGAAGAAAGGAACCGGGCTTTGGGTGGCGCCCTGAACCGAGGAACCAATCATCTACCCATGAGGGTTGAGGAGAGGGTGGAGGGTTCCAGTCCAGCACCACACTCACAGGCCTGGGAAAGCATGTCAGACATCTGCGCATCAGCCTCAGACTGGGCGGGCAGACCCGAAGGTGGCAGCCCAGTTGAGTACTCTGCATCAGATGGTGCACCAATCACCAATGCAGCGGCTACGTCATCATCTACCTGGGGAGGTCCAAAGGAGAACTCAGGCTGGCCCTGAAGCAAGCCGGTCTCACATCGGGTTTGGACGGAAGTAATCGAGAATGCTGGGTGGTGGGTGGTATGTGGGGATGTACCCTGCGAAAACGTGCCCTCTGAAGTCCCCAAATTGCCTCCATCATCAGCCGGGTTGACCTCAATCCTGTGCGAAGAAGGTGCAATGCGTGGGGCGGCTGGAATGGCATTTCCTTTTAGAAAGGAAAGCCGTGACCATAACGATGCCATGGTCAAGTTCTCGCAATGAGAACAAGAGCCATCCACAAACGCTGCCTCAGAGTGATCATGACCCAGACACACGAGGCAACGCCTATGGATGTCAGAGGCAGAGAGATATCTGCCGCATCCAGGAACAACACAGAGGTGGAAAGGCATCTTTATAAAGACGCATCTTTAAAAAGACGTTCAACACCATGTGTAACCTTTTAGAGGAAAATGCTCTTTTAGGAAGCACTGTAGAAGTGCCCTGTAGAATGCTTCTTGTAGAGGTGACTGAACAGTAGTGAATTCAGCTCGCTGATCACACAACCGCTCGGCTCCAAAGAAAGAATCAAACTAACAGATGCACGATTCCATCCTTTTATAACCCGTACGTCCGGGAGAGGGACATGCAAATTCTGTTCGCCAATATCTCATTAGACTTTACTCAAAATCAGAGGTAACCATGGCTTCCGAAAGAAGCCCCTAGTGTCACTACAATCGACACAATGTTGAGTGAGTGACAGACAGGAACGATATGCAAAGATAGCACTTAAATTGTAATACAAGTCATTACAACTAATACAAGTGGGTTGATTTGCCACTGACATGTTGTTATATCTCACATTGGCCATCTTATTTGAAAACAATTATTTGTCTTTCTGATGCATATAAACTTGCAGATCTCTAAAATATATCTATTAACAGACAGATATCACTGAATTAGGTGTAAAAAAAAATATCACACCAGTCTCTGTAACATCGCTAGGCTGTAAACGACAATATAAAATGTGAAACATTTTTAGTCTGCCAATCATTTAGGCCACTTCATATATGGGCAGCAGGAAAATGAGAGAGTGGAATGCGGAATATTGTTGCTGGGTGTATACTGTAAATTCACATTACAAATATGTTACATCCAAACTTAAATGTATATTATTTCAATATTATTTGAGCAGTTTACATGAAAGAAACCATCAAAAAAGCTCCTAAAGATCAGTTAATACAGTAGGGGCTTATTAGGGTCTTATATATTCTTTTTCATCAAATAATTTTTTTCTCTGGTCATTTTGTGTGTATGTATGTATGTATGTATATATATATATATATATATATACACACATACATATATACATATACACATATACATACAGGTGCTGGTCATATAATTAGAATATCATCAAAAAGTTGATTTATTTCAGTAATTCCATTCAAAAAGTGAAACTTGGATATTATATTCATTCATTACACACAGACTGATATATTTCAAATGTTTATTTCATTTAATTGTGATGATTAAAACTGACAACTAATGAAAATCCCAAAATCAATATCTCTGAAAATTAGAATATTACTTAAGACTAATACAAAAAAAGGATTTTTAGAAATGTTGGCCAACTGAAAAGTATGAACATGAAAAGTATGAGCATGTACAGCACTCAATACTTAGTTGGGGCTCCTTTTGCCTGAATTACTGCAGCAATGCGGCGTGGCATGGAGTCGATCAGTCTGTGGCACTGCTCAGGTGTTATGAGAGCCCAGGTTGCTCTGATAGTGGCCTTCAGCTCTTCTGCATTTTTGGGTCTGGCGTATCACATCTTCCTCTTCACAATACCCCATAGATTTTCTATAGGGTTAAGGTCAGGCGAGTTTGCTGGCCAATTAAGAACAGGGATACCATGGTCCTTAAACCAGGTACTGGTAGCTTTGGCAATGTGTGCAGGTGCCAAGTCCTGTTGGAAAATGAAATCTGCATCTCCATAAAATTGATCAGCAGCAGGAAGCATGAAGTGCTCTAAAACTTCCTGGTAGACGGCTGTGTTGACCTTGGACCTCAGAAAACAAAGTGGACCAACACCAGCAGATGACATGGCACCCCAAACCATCACTGACTGTGGAAACTTTACACTGGACTTCAAGCAACGTGGATTCTGTGCCTCTCCTCTCTTCCTCCAGACTCTGGGACCTTGATTTCCAAAGGAAATGCAAAATTTACTTTCATCAGAGAACATAACTTTGGACCAGTCCTTTTTGTCTTTAGCCCAGGCGAGACGCTTCTGACGCTGTGTCTTGTTCAAGAGTGGCTTGACACAAGGAATGCGACAGCTGAAACCCATGTCTTGCATACGTCTGTGCGTGGTGGTTCTTGAAGCACTGACTCCAGCTGCAGTCCACTCTTTGTGAATCTCCCCCACATTTTTGAATGGGTTTTGTTTCACAATCCTCTCTATTGCTTGTACATTTTGTTCTACCACATCTTTTTCTTCCCTTCGCCTCTCTATTAATGTACTTGAACACAGAGCTCTGTGAACAGCCAGCCTCTTTAGCAATGACCTTTTGTGTCTTGCCCTCCTTGTGCAAGATGTCAATGGCCGTCTTTTGGACAGCTGTCAAGTCAGCAGTCTTCCCCATGATTGTGTAGCCTACAGAACTAGACTGAGAGACCATTTAAAGGCCTTTGCAGGTGTTTTGAGTTAATTAGCTGATTAGAGTGTGGCACCAGGTGTCTTCAATATTGAACCTTTTCACAATATTCTAATTTTCTGAGATACTGATTTTGGGGTTTTCATTAGTTGTCAGTTATAATCATCAAAATTAAAAGGAATGAACACTTGAAATATATCAGTCTGTGTGGAATGAATGTATACATTATACAAGTTTCACTTTTTGAATGGAATTACTGAAATAAATCAACTTTTTGATGATAATCTAATTATATGACCAGCACCTGTGTGTGTGTGTATATATATATATATATATATATATATATATATTTTATTTTTTTCTCCACCTTGCATCCTCTGTAAAATTATTTTCTGAAAAAACTGGAAGAAAATAATTTATTATAAAACTAAGAAAGGGAGGAAGTATCAACCTGAAATAAAGAGTGAAATTTTCATTGAAGTAACCATCTATAAATGACTGTTACAGTGTATGCCTTTTTCTCACTTTAAATCTCTGTATATTCATCTTGTACATGTATATACATTTATTTCAAGTTGTTTGTAAAAATTGCTCAAATGTTGGTCAAGACTATTCTGATTTAAATCTACACTTGTCATAGATTAAGTGGTGTTAACTGAGGTCACCTCTTGCATGCAAAACTGCATGGAACATTCATCATTTGACTTGACTCATTTATTCCGTCTAGCACTTAGGAAAAAGAGTGATTTGTTTTAAACTCATTTGTTAAGAAGATAAATTCAAAACAAGGATGCACCCTGTCCTTTATTTGTGCAAACACAAAAAATACTGTAAAATAAAAATGTATTTTAGTTAATTGTTTTGTTAGTCTTTAATCTTTAAGGATCCATAAAACAAACATAAACTCATTTGTTAAGAAGATAAATTCAAAACAAGGATGCACCCTATCCTGTATTTGAGCATATACACAAAATATTACATTTAAATATTATAAAAATTAAATAAAAATTAATTTTAGTTAATTGTTTTGTTATTCTTTCCTTTTTAAGGATCCTTAAAACAAACACATTTTCATCTTTAAAGCAGTGGAAGATTAATAGTTAAAAAAAATGGATTGGATTTAAAGAAAAATGTCATGGTATATCAATCTATGAAGTTGTTTCAATTTACTTGACTTTTGACTTGCCGTCTACTGGGTCGTGGTGAGCTGCAATAGTGGCAACATACACCTTCAAGGTGGAAGGGGACAGCCTCCCCTCCAGCCTCTCCTGTAGAAACAGGAGTACTGACCTAACTGCGCACCTCTCTGGGTCTTCTGCCAGGGAAGAACCCCAATGCCATTTCAGGGCGTAGAGTTGCCTGGTAGAAGGGGCTGGCAGAACCGTTCGCAGATCAGCTGAACCTAGTGGGGGTGAACCCTCCACTCTCTGCCAGGCAAGCGTTGTCATGACAGGGGTCATCAGGGATGTGAGTGGCTCGCAGCGACTTGAGTCTCCTCCAAAGGAGGAGACGCCGGGCGAGTCATGACATGTGGCGGGAGCGTAGGCCGCCTTGGCGATTTATGTACGCTACTGCAGTGGTGCTGTCTGACCTGACCAGGACATGTTTGTCTCGAACTAACGGGAGAAACTTCCGCAGTGCAAGAAAGACAGTCAACAACTCCAGGCGGTTGATGTGCCAACGAAGTTGGGCCCCTTTCCAACGGCCTGCTACTGCGTGCCCGTTGCGCACTGCGCCCCAACCCCAACCCGCAACATTGCCATGGTCATGCTGTCGCAGTGAGAGCATGAACCATCCACAAACGCTGCCTCGGTGTGATCGGTGCCCAGACACATGAGACAACGCCTGTGGCCGTCTGAAGCGGAGAGCACTCTACCGCATCCAGGAACTACACAGGGGCGGAATGGCATCTTTAAAAAGACGCGTCCTGAAAAGTATGTTCAACGCCGCTTTGTATTGCTCTTTCAGAGAAATAAACTCTTTTATAAAGAAAATTACTCTTTTAATAAACTCTTTTAGAACTCTGCGCTGTCGAAGCGCCCAGGGGCAAACTGCACGCCGTGCAGAGAAGGAGAAAGCCGCTGAAGTGCGCCATAGATCCAACAGCAAAACAGAACAGAGGATAGAAGCAGGAAACTGGTGTGTCACTCGCAGCTGGCTGCATACACGACCATCGTCTCCGAAAAAAATTTCTGAATGAACGTGTGTATTTCCGGGGGCGGGGTATGCAAATACTGTTTGCCAACTCTCATTGGCCTTTTTTCATAGATAAGAGGCATATTCGGAGCTTAAGAGAGACCCCTAGTGTCGCTTCTTCGACACGACGTTGAAGTGAGAGACAGACGGGGAATCTTTTTTTTCCTTTTCTTTTGGGGGAACATTTGTCTTATGCTTTTAGCTGGTGGCTGTTTGTGTAATTCATGATTTGCAGCAAGATTATAGTAACTGTTTGAAGCCAGATTTACAATTTCAAAGTAAACTCTTGTGTTTGTAATTCATGATGACACCACAAGCTCTTTTAATGGTTAAGCAGCGAGTCCTTGTTTTTAAAAGATTTTCTTTTAATTTCACTGCAAACTCTTAACTAACATATTATTTTACAGCCATCCTATCTGGTTTGTTTGAGATCATTGAGCAGTTCACTCGTACAAAACTATGAGCAAACCTGGTGACATACAGTATGTAAACTTTTTTTTTTAATTCATTTATTTTTGCATTCACATAACTGCTTTTCAGGACATCCCAGAGTTCCAGGCTATTATGTAGTTCGCTCTCGGTAGGGCGCGTGGTGAGTTGATTAAAAACAAGAAAACTTGTAATCACGAATAGCACTGATAAGCTAAAGCCTTCCGACTCCACTCCCTTTAAAATTTGCTCAACCGAAACACTGCTATGACTTACTCACTGAATTGCTGCTATTCTTAAAGAGACAGTACCGGTTTAGCATGTGTCCTTTATATGAATATAAACACTTAAACACGTAAATAGTCAATTATGCACGTAAACAATATTAATTAAAATATATACTATGTTTTATGATGTTTTAAGCAGGGACTGAATAAGTTCTAAGAAACAAATAAAAACTGAAATTGAACAGCCCCCCCCCCCCCCCCCCCTCTTTTTAGATAAACAAGATCATCATGAGTTTGAATTCTGAAGTAAATTGCTGCATCACACGTTTCTTTGTTTAATGCATGTTTTCTTTAATGCATGTTGTGGATGAAGCCTTCTTTGACACCCTGAAGACCTTTTAAACAAATATGTATAATTACTACAAATACTGCATCATTTTTGTTATTTTGACCAGTTGTCATTTTCTGCTAATAAAGATTTATTTAGAATTGGGGATAAATGTTGTCAGTAGTTTATCGAATAAAACTAAAATGTTCACTTTTCTCGAATACTGTACATACCTAGAAAGATTAAATCCAGAGTCTCACAGAGTTCACTTAATTTTTCCAGAGCTACATATGCACGATTAATCCTGATACAAGGAAAAACGTCCAGGATACTGTTGTAACCGCCATTCCCTGATGGAGAGAACGAGACGTTGTGTTGAAGAAACGACACTAGGGGTCTCTCTTGAGAGCCATTCGCATCTCTGAACTTTGTGAAAAAGGCCAATGAGAAATTGGCAGACAGAATTTGCATGTCCCACCCCTACACATGGGTATAAAGGAAGGACAATATGTCCGTTTCATTCAGGATTTGTCTGAGGAGCAGACAATGAGGTTTGGCCGCAACAGTGGTTCGGTTCAGCGACATGGTTCGGGATGACACAACATCTTGTTCCCTCCATCAGGGAACGGAGGTTACAACAGTAACCTAGACGATCCCTGTCTGTCGCTCACTTCAACGTTGGGTCGAAGAAGCGACACTAGGGGTCCAATTAAAATCATGCCATGCACTGAACATGTACGTGCGCTGCTGACGCAGTGCGGGCAGGTAGCTTGCGTGCCAAAACGACAGGCTGTGCCAGACTGCACGTACCCTTCCCCAATGCCCCATAAAATTGTCAAAACCTTCTGATTATTTACACCCCGATAGGGGGAACAAGTTGACGTTGCCAAGCATGGGAGCAAGCCACACCTACCACGCCTTTTCTCTCTCTATGTTTTTCGCATAGAGTTAAAGCGGCTGGGGCCATCTTAATGCTATCAAACTCACCGGGGAAGGTTATGAAATACATTTCTTTTAGGTCACATGTGGAGAATGGTGCGGTGGTAGATCCTACCTCATTGGGAGATAGGAGTTGCTACAAACACGGCGACCGGGGGTCCGTGACGACTGCCCAAGGGAGACGCGAGTCCGCTCGCAAGGGGACTGTACCATGGAAAATACACACAGGGGGATAAGTCCACGTAGGAGCCCATCCTGTGGAGGTGTTCTACCAGCTCAGACCTGAGAAAACACAGGACGAATCCGACTCAACCCCGAGATTGTAAATTCTCGTAAAGGTATTGGGTGTTGCCCAACCCGCTGCTCTGCATATGTCTGCTAGGGAGGCGCCTTTTGCCAGTGCCCATGAGGATGCCACACTTCTCGTTGAGTGTCCTCAAACCCGCAAGGGGATGGGCATGGCCTGGGTGTGATAGGCCAATGCTATGGCATCAACTACCCAGTGGGAAAGCCTCTATTTGGAGACAGCGTTCTGAAAGCTCTGCTTGCAGTCCAAATAGATATGCAAAGCATGTACCTGACACAGCAACGAAGGGGCTGGGTCTGCCTCCTCCCGGAGCAGCGCTTGCAGGTTCACTACCTGGTCTGTGAAGGGAGTCGTAGGAACCTTGGGCATGTAGACCGGTCACGGTCTTAGGATCACATGAGTGTCTGCCAGACCGAACTCCAGGCAGGTGTCGCTGACAGAGAACCCTTGCAGGTCCCTGACCCTCTTGATGGAGGCCAGAGCTATCAGGAGGGCCGTCTTCAGGGAGATGGCCTTGAGTTCGACTGATTCTAGTGGCTCGAAGGGGGGTCTCTGAAGGCCTGAGAGGACCACTGTGAGACCCCAGGAGGGGAACAGGCTTGGTTGGGAGAGATTCAATCTCCAGGTGCTTCTTAGGAACCTGATAATTAAGTCGTGCTTACCCAAAGACTTACCGTCTACTGCGTCGTTTTTGGCCGCAATAGAAGCTACATACACCTTCAAGGTGGAGGGGGACAGCCTCCCCTCCAGCCTCTTCTGCAGAAATGAGAGCACTGACCCACGGCCAAGAACCAAGTCCGATAGGGCCAGTAAGGGTACACCAGAGTGACTTGTTCCTCATCCTCCCTGACCTTGCATAGCACCTGTGCAAGAAGGCTCACTGGGGGAAATGCATACTTGAGCAGCCCTGTGGGCCAGCTGTGTGACAGAGCGTCCAGGCTGTGGGGAGGATGGAAGATTCCAGTCCAACCCCATGCTGATGGCAGCCTGGGCAATTTCTCATTGGCCTTTTCTCAAAGTTCATTGATGCAAAAGGCTCTCAAGAGAGACCCCTAGTGTGGGTTCTTTGACACAACGTCGAAGTGAGTGACACACGGGGAACATCCAGTTAAAAGGTGAATTTTTTAGTTGTTTCTAAGTCTTTATTGAAATATTGTTTTATATGATGCATTAAAACAGATTTGATGCTAACCGAAAAGCAGACCTGAAATCAAAACCAACAATTTAATTAAAATCATTAAATAAGTATTACATTTTTTTAATAAAATAATTTGGCCAACATAAAATGAATTTAAGTCCAAACACGGGCACACATTTTCAAATATTTTGGGAGATACAGTATATTTTTAAGAATACATTTATTGAAAATATGTTATTTTATATACAATGCTTGTTATGATTTCTATGCCGATAATTCCCCCACATGGGGAAAAAAATGCTTATTTTCATTATTTTTGTTGAGGCAAGTCCCTTATTTTCAGCTTGTTTTCCAGAACAGGTACATTTGTTTTTCTTGTGAGATCTGGCCACACTGCAACTGGTATATCATCCACTCTTAGCACAGAGTAATGTCATTTATAAAATAATGTTATTAACCGTTCTTTTATTTAGTTCTAACCGGTTACCAACTGAAAAGGAAACAGCAGAATGAAGGTGGAATGAAAAAATACAATTCAGAAAGAATTGAAAAATAAACATGTTTTTGTTTTTAATCCCTGGTTTCAAGACATCACATGCATTGATGGAACACATATAGATTTGAACATTTTTAAAAAACTACAATTTGTCTAAAATGGTAAAAAACTATTAATAAAATTAGCAAAATATTTTCGTAATGCATCAAGTAAGAAGTGTCCATTTATAATTCATATGTAAGCACAATGGACATTATATTCTGTAAAATAGGCATATGTATAAACACCCAGCCTTAATAATTTAGATTAATAATAGTTATTATTAATACAGTAATAATGAGAACTGGCCACCTACGTTACTGTCTTTTGCCTTTTGTATGCCAAAATGAAATGGTTCAACTCCAATAATACAGCCATGGCTTTGATTCCCGGGGAACACACATACTGATCAAATGTGAGGCCCTTTCCCATCTGCCAAATGAACAATGTTAAAATAAATAAAGTAATAAATTGTGTCAGCTGCACAATGACTTTGTTTAATTGTTTGCATAAAGGGCACATCATGTGACAGGAAAATTGTGTGTAATCCATCATGACATCATGTAATCTGAGTAGAAAGAGTGGTTTGCATAGAGGGTTGTGACAAACATTAAACCTATAAAAAGACAGAATCAGGAGAAATCCACATCGGCAGGTTTCTCAATCACAGGTAAATTGTTTGTCATTTTTGTCATCTTAATTCTGTATAACTTGCCACCTAAATGATCTTTATCACCTTTAGAATGTTTCTGTATTTCTTATAATAATAATAATAATAATAATAATAATAATAATAATAATATTAATAATCTGTGTAAAAGTGTCGTGGATTTAATGTGCTGTGAGTTTTCTAAACTTTTACTTCTGCTGAAAATAAAAACTGATTATAAATGCATTTTAAATGTTCTTGTTGCAACTATACGCTTCAGTTCAGCAAACAACACTTTTCTGGATTCTTGAATTCTTGAGTTGATTATTATTTTTCTGATGTTACATGTTATATATTTAATTCAATATTTCTTGATTACATGTACAATATATGAGTGTGACATCAATCTAAACTATTCTAAAACTTTTATTATTATTATTATTATTATTATTATTCATGTGACTTTTAAGACAAAAATTATGGATTTTGTACTTTAAAGAAAAACAAATCTCAAAATTATTTATATTTATATTTATCAAAAAATGTTAACTTAAATCTTGATGATGATCAGAATAAAATAAATAATCCATTAAAAAGTTATTTTGAACAGGTAATTATTTTATTTCAGTAGTTCTTGATTCTAGGTATGTAACTGTGCAGTTAATATCGATTAAAGTTCTTGATGTTTCATTAAAGGTTCTTCAGATCAGTGTTTTGGTTTCTGGGTTCTTTAAAGCATCAGTTCATACAATCCAAACAATATTTTAGCATATTTTTAACATTTATGCATTTCAATTTCATAACAAATTTGTGTATTTTTTTAAATTAATTATATATATATATATATATATATATATATATATATATATATATATAGTTAAAGATAACTCATTTTAATTGAATGGAAATTTGTCATAAAATTGAAAGAAGTAGAGAATAGGCAAGGCAAGTTTATTTATATAGCACATTTCATACACAATTGTAATTCAAAGTGCTTTACATAGAAGAAATTAAAAAGAAAAAAAGAATAAAAAAAAATAAGAATAATAAAATAAGAATAATTAAAACAGTTTAGAATAAAAAAAAAAATCTAATAAAATGTTTTTCAGGAATGTAAATGTGCTGTAGGCTTGTAGTTTTCCTGCTTATTTGCATCTGATCCAGTATCAGATGTACTGCACAATCAGACTTGATTTGCCATTTATATTGAACATTAATATTTGACATTTACATTTTCTTCTGTCCTTATCCGACTGTTTGTTCTGTTCTGACAAACCTCAGATGAAGGACTCAAATCACCACAAGATCAAATCAATCTCTCTTTTTTCAGTTTGAAGGAACAAGAGACGCTAAAATGATGAATCTCATCTTGTTTATATTCGGTAGGTACCGTGACTGTGTTTTAGAGCACTTCAGAAGACTGGGGCTAGTTGTCACACTTTTAACTCTAGTGAATATTTCTCAGGGTCTAATCTAATCTAATGTAATCTAATGTAATCTAATCTAATGTAATCTAATGTAATGTAATGTAATGTAATCTAATCTAATAGAATATAATATATTTACTCAGTGTATATTATATGGACACAGCTGAAGATCTTTGTTTGATTGAACCAAACATGTTTTTTTACTATAGGTTCATGCATCTCATCGGGTCTCTCCAAACAGTTTGTCTTTGTTAATGAACTAAAAACATATGATGATGCCCAGAACTTCTGCAGAAAACATCACAATGATCTGGCCACTATTGAAGACATGACAGATCTGAATGATCTCCAGAACACTGTGAGCGGGATTACAGAACCATCTGTTTGGATCGGACTGAAGAAAGAAGGTCCTCCTCTCTGGTATTGGTCCCTTTACGACAGGGAATTCTACAGGGAAGGAGAAGCCGGATATAGAAACTGGGGAACTGGAGAGCCGAGTAACTGGGGAGGAATTGAAAACTGTGTTGCGATCGGTTACGATGGGAAATTCCAGGATTGGTCATGTTCTACCCAATATCAGTTCATTTGCTATGATGGTAAAGACACAATACATTTATAAAATAATGTGTGCATGTCAAACTATTTCCAATATGAAACCTGTTTTAATCAACATTTAGATTTTTTTGCATTGTATCATTATTTTCATGCAACTAAACACTTCTTTATTTCTCATTTCTGTCATGTGACATTTTAATAGTTTAAGTATTTAAAAAACATATTACTTTTAAACATTTGTATGAATAAATGCAAACATGATATACACCGTAACAGAGTCATTTATAGATGATTACTTCAATGAGAATGTCACTCTTTATCTCAGGTTGATATTTTACTTCCTCCCTTTCTTAGTTTTATAATAAATTATTTTCTTACAATTTCTGCAGAGAAAATCATTATACAGAGGATGGAAGGTGGAGGAAAAAAATATATACAGTATATTAGTGGGATCACCTGGGATGAGTGCATGATTTTACCTCAGCAGAGGGAAAGGGCGCCTGATGCAAGCGATCCACCCGGTCAGTTTGTCAGCGTGTTACCGAGATCTACAGGCTCGGACCTGAGAAAACACAGGATGAAACTGACTCAAACCTGAGATTGTAAAATCTCGTAAAGGTATTGGGTGTTGCCCAACCCGCTGCTCTGCATATGTCTGCTAGGGAGGTACCCCTGGCCAGTGCCCACGAGGACGCAACACTTCTTGTTGAGTGTACTCGGACCCGCAAGGGGGTGGCACGGCCTGGGTGTGATAGGCCAATGTAATGGCGTCCACTACCCAGTGGGAAAGCCTCTGTTTGGAGACAGCGTTCCCTTTCCGCTGTCCGTCAAAGCAGACAAAGAGCTGCTCAGAACATCTAAAGCTCTGTGTGCGGTCCAAGTAGATACGCAAAGCACATACCGGACACAGCATGAAGGGGCTGGGCCTGCCTCCTCCCGGGGCAGTGCTTGCAGGTTCACTACCTGGTGTCTGTAGGGGGTGGTAGGAACCTTGGCACGTAGCCCGGTCACAGTCTTAGGATCACATGAGTGTCTGCCGGCCCGAACTCCAGTCAAGTGTCACTGACAGCGAATGCTTGCAGGTCCCCGACCCTCTTGATGGAGGCTAGCGCAATCAGGAGGGCCGTCTTCAGGGAGAGGGCCCTGAGTCCGACTGATTCTAGCGGCTCAAAGGGGGAGGTCTCTGAAGGCCCAAGAGGATCACTGAGAGATCCCAGGAGGGGCACAGGCTTGGCTGGGAGGGATTTAACCTCCGGGCATCTCTTAGGAATCTGATAATTAAGTAGTGCTTACCCAAAGACTTTCCGTTTACTGTGTCGTGGTGGGCCGTGATAGTGGCTACATAAACCATCAAGGTGGAGGGGGACAGTCTCCCCTCCAACCTCTCCTGCAGGAATGAGAGCACTCCCCTAACTGGACACCTCTGAGGCTCTTCAATGTTCAGTGTTACGTTAGTTAAAAATATTGTTGTGTCATTATGGGAGGGATTGAAGTTATGTGGGAGGAAGGGAGTTTGGCAGAATGTTATCAGTGCTGTGAAAGAGAATGGTGACTGAGACGTTTGGGTTTGAAACTACATGAGTGTGAGTTGATGATGACAGAATTGTCATTTTGGGATGAACTATACAAATAAACCCAAGAACAAGATCCTATTTGGAGTCATTAGAAGCTTAATTAAATTCTTATAAATACATATAGATCATATACTGATTGCGTTGTATTTAGCAGTCTGTCATGAAACATTTAGAAAAAAATTCAGTTTATCTCACACTACATGTGTAGCTAAATCACAATAACATAAATAAAATGCTAAGTACAGAAACAATGTGCAAAGATAGCAATTAATGGTAATACAAGTCACATAAATGGGTTGATTTGCCACTGACATCTTATTTGAAAACAATTCTTTGTCTTTCTGTTGCATATAAACTTGCATATTTCTAAAATATATCTATTAACAGAAAGATATCACTGAATTATGTGTCCTGAAATATCACACCTGTCTCTGTGACAGCGCTAGACTGTAAACAACTAATAAAATGTGACAATTTTATTAGCCAATCAGAAGACTTTGAGGTGAATTTAGTCTGCTGATCATTTTGGCAGCATCCATATATGGGCAGCAGGAAGCTGAGAGAGTGGAAAGCAGATTATTGTTGATTATTTCAATATTATTTGAGCAGTTTACATGAAAGAAACCATCAAAAAAATCTCCTAAAGGTCAGTTCATACAGTAGGGGATTATTTGAGTCTTATATATTCTTTTTCATCAAATAATTATTTTTATCTCATGTTATATAGTAATATAGTAAAATATCAACCTGAGAAAAAGAGTGAAATTCTCATTGAAGTAATCATCTATAAATGACTCTGTTACAGTGTATGTGTTTTTCTCACTTTAAATCTCTGTATATTCATCTTGTACATGTATATACATTTATTTCAAGTTCAAGTTGTTTGTGAAAAATTGCTCAAATGTTGGTCATGATTATTCTGATTTAAATCTACACTTGTCATAGATTAAGGGGTGTTAACTGAGGTCACAGTTTGCATGTAAAGACTGCACGGACCATTAAACATTTGACTTGAATCATTTATTCTATCTTTCACTTAAGCAAAAGAGTGATTTGTTTTAAACTCATTTGTTAAGAAGATAAATTAAAAACATTCTTATGAATAAATATGAACAAGGAAGGAGAAAGTTCAATCTTAGAAAGTTCAACTATATGCAGATTTATTTTTATTACTTACTGTAAAAATACATTTTGTAACATATTTTAATTCTCTCTGAATTTTGCCCCAGTTTGGAAACTCCTGGTGTAATAAATAAAGATTCAAAAACAATTATAATGTGTCACGACACAGAACACGTCAACTTCTCAAAAGTATTTCATGTTAATATGATCTCTTATTGTTATTAGGAAATGTGAATGTTACACAGAGGTACGTGTTTATCAATCAAAAAATGACCTGGAATGACGCTCAGATGTACTGCAGAACGACACACACAGATCTGGTCAGTATCAGGAACCTGGAGGAGAACCAGCAGGTCCGGGCACTAGTACCAGCAGGATATCTGGTCTTCATCGGCCTCTATAAAGAATCTTACAGATGGTCAGACAACAGCAGTTCTTTATTCAGACGCTGGTCTTTAAATGAGCCTGACAACAGTGGACTGTGTGTTGAGCACATATTTCAGCTGAACGCATGGAGAGATCAGAACTGCAGCACAGCAAGACCGTTCATCTGCATCAGTGGTGAGATGCTTTTATATCAGTTTCTGGTTGTGTTCCCATTCTACTATCAGAACAGTTCAAGTTTGAAGTACCACCTGAATGCAAAGCGAGATCACAGACAGAACAGTCGATAATATTATGGATAAATTTGCCTATATAGAATAGAGTGAAACATGGATATTACTAAATTTACACAGTAATCACAATCATGTGTATTAAACCCCCAAATGTTGATTATTGATTCTCATGCAAAGCAAACCAAAGACTCATACTGACCCAACGGAGGGAATATTTCTGCACAGATTAGGCAAAAAACAGCAAATATAGTAAAGATGGATAAATTGGCTAAAATAAGGCTACATCAATGAGGCATTTACATACACACCAATACCCTGATAACTCCCAAATATCAGCTTTTAAAACAATCCAACTAAGAAATCCATGTTAACATGACATTTAAAATAATCCTGTTATTCTCTCCTCCTGACATCAAATCTTGAAGAGGCATGCGTACAACACTTGTGCACATTGGATAAGATGAGTTTAGGTGTTTACATGCAACGTCAAATCAGTGTAATGGGCAAAAATCTACCAATGTTGAGATGTTTATTCTTATATTGTTTATGACACTTAAACTGATAAAGGAACACGTTTAATGCATTTACATGAACATGCACGTAGTCAGTTTATTTAGCATAATCGTGTAAACAATGTAAACGTGCTCATTTTCTGTCTTTATCAGCAATCCTACTTTAGCCCCAACCCCAATCAAAGGCTTGTGCATAATGTCACCACACCATCTCATGATTTTCTAAGAATGCATCAATGTACACATGCGTCATACGGATGCTTTGAGCGTTTCACTTTGGTTGTGTTGCCTCATAAATTATGTTAGATTTAAGTTCGCTGTGTCAAATAAAAAAAATTGTTTGAAATTTTAAAAACATGTCTTGAGATCCTTGCTTTCACAATTGTATCTACTGTTTGTTTCCAGTGTTGAAGATGCAGATATTGAAAGTGAAGGTGAAATCCAGTCTGAATGTAAATGATCCTGCAATGATGACGACTGTCTTACAGAAGGTGAGTTTTATAAAGTGTGCTCATCTTCAGAGTAGGGCTGTCAAAATGGCTGAAAAACTAAATTTGAATTTCTTAAATAATAGTAATATTTTAATTATATTGGAATTCTAAACACTGTAAAAAGGAATTCTAAAGGAGGAAAAAAGTACTGTATTGTCTCCTAAACCCACAAGAGGGCGCAAGTGAGCGCAATGAGCAAATATAATCAAGTCAAGTGGTTTCTATTGTTGTTTCAACCATATACAGTTAGTACAGTACACAGCGAAACGATGACCATGTTCCTCCAGGAACAAGTCACAAGCTCCACCAGCGATGAACAGTAGCTAGAGACTAGCATAGAGTTCTTGCACCATTCCATATTGATGTAAACACACAAGCCACAACCGCAAGTCTTACCGCACAGAGCTGGATTTCTACCGGCACGAAACCAGGCGAGCCCGTCTAGCTGAATGGCGGCATCCGGAACTCTGTTGCTGAGCCACGTCTCGGTGAAAACAAAGACGCAGTAGTCTCTCAACTCACGTTGCGTAGCCTGCTGGAGTCAGATGTAGTCCAGTTTATTGTCCAGGGAGCAAACATTAGACGGGAGAGCCGGCCGGCTAGGGTTTGTTTTTAGCCTAGCATTGACCCCCGTGCTTCCGCTTCCTCACACACCGCTTACGTCATCCTCTTCCCCGGCTACCGGCATCAGGCAACACAGCAAGCAGAGTTCGTGTAGCGCCTCCTGCAGGTCATCATGCAGCTTGGTTTTTGCATGAGTCCTATATTTGAGCAGTGTCTGGCGATGGTAGACATGAACACCGGTTGCTCTGATGTCCATGTGCCGCAAAAGTCTGTTTTATTAACAAAAAAAGCACCATTTTGGATCCGGAGCGGCCGCTGCATGCTACCACGCCACCATCTTAGACCATCTAAATCAAGCATTGCATTTTTCATTGAAATTAAATATTACGACTTTGTTCAATGTGCATAACATTTTAAACAATCGTTCATAGATTCAAATATAATTTCCTAAATGTGCACGCAAGGAAATTGAGCTAAAAAAAGTGCAAATAAGCGGAAGAGCAATATGAGAAAACACAATTCAACAGTGTAATATATTATGTTAAAACAAAATGGCAAACTGTTATACTGAAACTATCCACTCACTCATACATCTACATATTGTTTGTCCAAAACACCAGATGATCAACTTGATCTGTAGCAAGGGCTGAGCGTTTTTGTTGACAATGTATCCAGCTGATGAAAACACACGCTCAGCTGTGACCGATGTGCCAGTAATACCTGGACTGTTTTAGTAATGGCCGCTCATCACGACACTCTCGAGAAATCTCTTCGGGATGAGAAAACTTTTTGGGATGAGAAGACTGCATGCGTGTTCTCAAATTAGATGTTGTGAAGTGATATAGCAGCAGTTTCTTACATAACTTACAAATGACGTTGGTTTTGTCAACAATCTTGCCTTCGATACTCCAGAAACTGAAGCAGCACCACACAGCACTTTTAAGATATTTTGGTGCAAGTAAGAACCTCTCGGACTCCCGAGTCCTTACTCTCTTTTTCAGCATTTTTCAAATTATCAATGCAGCCGTGCTGCATCTAACTGGATAGGCTAACAAAAGCATGTCTCGCGCTTGTAAGGTGGGTGCCAGCGAGTCTGGGCTGTTCCTCGACAAGACAAAAGGCTCTCATGAGAATTAACATCATCTCCCCCTACTCCCCCCTTCACCTCCTCACTTAAAGCTCACTAAAAACTTGTGCAATGTTAAGTGTGTACAAAAAGTAACTATAACATGTTTGGTATCATTTAAAATGTCTCAGTGTGCCTGGTAAACTGGTCTCATCCTCCCAGCCATAATGAAAAGCAAAAAGAAGTTATAAAATATGAGAGATGTGGTGTGCCCCTTAAAGGTGTGCCCTCCCCCAGATCCTCCATACAAACTATATGTAAATGTACAGGAACCCCCTCAACAGGTGACCCAAATCTAATTAGAAGGTCAGACACCACCATTTGGTTAGCCTATTGAATTATTTGGGTATTTAAGGAGATGTGGCACATCGTTCGTGATTCTCTGTAGTCAGACGATCCCGCACAGTTTACTGTGTGTAGTTTATATCTGGTAACTGCGATGAACTTGTTATGTTACCTGTCAATAAATTGTAAACATTTGATTTTATTCTGACTGACTCTGAAAGTGTTTCTTCCCAAACAGATTAAGCGATTCGTATGTTACCGCAAGTCTGCATCAGATTAGTGACGACTAATATTTGGCATCAGTTCAAGTGTACTTGGTTTGCAAAGACAGAAAGTGTATTTCCGTTTAGAACAGCTAAATTCTGCTTGATCAATCTAAATTCGGGTGTGTCTTACTTCTGTTTTAATTTGATGTTTCTTCAGATAAGTGTATGCGGGAAACCACGGCATGTCCAATCCAAAGCTATTATAAGAGAAGTTATGTTGGTCAACTTACATCTGTAATAGTGGCCGTGACCTCTACTGAAGAAAACATTAAGTTCCATTCAAGTGTGTGCAATTCCATGGGGGCTATACTGAAGTATCTTTGATTGTGTATACGTGAACGTGACCGATCTCAGGTATATAGCAATTACCTCTGTTTGATGATCAAAGACTGATGAGCTTGTGATCATGAGACCCGCAGTGTAGAGAAAACACTCGAGGACCTCAAAGCGACATAGTTTCCTGATCTGAACGGGTAAAATATAATTAAAGAGTTAAAAAGAATAATCAAACATTCGCCCACTTTTAATGATGCTCAGATATCATTAAAACCTTTTTCATTTATGGAGTCAGATGAAATAACGAGGTAATACAAGAGAGAAAATGTATTTCATTTAATCTGGTTGTGTTGCATAAAGGTAAAGACAGTAACGCGCAGAGACGTTCACCCGTATTATTGGAGACCCCCATTGGACCGATAAACGGGCTTACACACTTATAATGGGAGTGAATGGGGCTCAATTAGTTTAGCTGGTCCTCCAGCTGTTCTCTCAGAATAACAAACTGAAAAGTGCCCAAAACCCCTCAAGAACCATCAAACATTGGAACCCATTCTGAGACCAGCGATCCACCTTAGGCTGGTTTAAGCTGTTTTATTCATCAGGGAATGCAGATAATGGTCCAGACAGACTATGGGTAACTACATGATTTAGTAACGCAAGATTGTTCTATCCTCAGATTCAACAGAAACTAGTAAATCTGGGAATGTCAAAGGACGCCAAACTGGTGTGGAGAGTTCAGTCAGACGGAGCCGTCTTCCACACGGTGCAGAATAAAAATGAGTCCGCATTGTCAGTGGGTTAGAGGGATAGTTCTCCCACAAATGAAAATTATTTCACCATTTAGGATACTAACATTTATAATATTCCAAAATCACACTGTATGCCTTTATTAGTTGAATGGAAAAGGAGATGTTGAGCAGAATGTTAATCTTCACTTATATATTCTGATAGATGAAAATCAAAGGAAATTTAGTCTGTAATCTTAATCTTGTTCTTTAATCTTGTTTTAATTACACCTGATCACTTTAAAATATCCTGTGATTTTGCATTAAGTAAATAAGTACAAGTTCTACTCTTTTATTTACATTGTGAGGGGAAGATAGCAGAGATAGAACAATCAGCTCTAGTAGTGAAGTAGGTACATTTTTAACCATTTAAACTTCTAAAATTTAAAGAAAATGCTTTTGTGTGTGTGTGTGTTTGTGTGTGTGTCTATCATGTCATTGTCAAATGTAATGGATGGTTACATTCTCAACATGTACATTAATTTCAATAAAACATTCACACCAGCACTCTTGTATTACTCTTTCATCTTGGTTTAACCATCATCCATCCATCCATCCATCGACAACCGCTTATCCTGTACAGGGTCGCGGGGGGCTGGAGCCTATCCCAGCTAACTTTGGGCGAAAGGCAGGGTACACCCTGGACAGGTCGCCAGTCCATCGCAGGGCCACACATAGACAAACCACCATTCACACTCACATTCACACCTAGGGCAATTTTGGAGACATCTGGTTTAACCACATACAGTGAAATATATTTGGACACAAAATTAACAACATTTTATAATTAAGACAATAATTGCAAATCCAGTAGGTGGCGCTGTCATCAAAATTATTTGATTTTGTTAGGGCATGGTCGCAATGACATATTCAACTTTGCATATGTTAAAGCATTGCTGAGATACAGCCTTAAATGGGACATGTTAAGCCCCTTTTTACACGAGGTGTCCCCAGAATGTTCAGCTCAAAATACCTCACAGATCATTTATTCTGCCATGCCTTTTTACCCCTGTTTTGTAGCCCTGTTCCAAAAGGACTGTAGCTTTAAATGCAAAGGAGCTGCTGCTCCCCACACCCCTTTCTGGAATTGGGCTGTGCCTTTCCTGTTGCTGCCACGGATACCCCAGTGAAGTCAATCATCTTATTGTATTGTGCATACCAAAGGTTGAGTTTTGAAATATGAAAAACAGCTATAGTTGTTGAAAATAGTTTCATAATTGTTTTTGAAAAAATGACCGGTTTTATTACACGTTTATATTGTAACCGAAACAGAGCTACAGCTTCATTGTTATGGAATAATGTAGTTAGCAACTAGTTGCTATATTACAAAAAGCAAAATGTTTTCACAACAAGTATTTTTCACACAACGTGCAAACAAGCAAATTCAGAAAGACAATTTGCAAACAATAAAAAGTTTAAAGGTTCAAAACTTACGACTTGCAAATCTGAAGTTGGGTCACATAGAGTTGGCATTGATCCATCCTTGATCCTTAGCTTTGAAGCAAATCCAGCCTTGTGTTGACCATTGTTGATGAAGCAGTCCAAGTTAGCACAAGAGGCTCTTGCGAGGAGATAAATATGGCGGCTGTGCAATGCTCCCTCAGGTTTTAATGAGGGCAGATCTAAGCTACTCAGTCAAATCTCTTCGCCAGCCGTGGGCGGTACTTTTCCCCTTTTGATGTCATAAGGGGCTGCAAACCTGAACGGCTTGTTCGGAGACACTGTTTTTTTATTGATGGGGAAAGGAAAGAAATGAGGGGATGGTCTTATACCATATTTTCTGGTACTCTACACACAATTGGTACACATAATTATGTTAAAAAAAAACTCAAAAGTGGACTTTGCATAATATGTCCCGTTTAAGGAGGTTGCACACCAGATGCCTCTGGCATGGTGCATTCTAAAATTTGAAACAAATGTTTTCAATGAAGGTACACACACCACCGCTGCCACTCGGCAACATTGCATACGCCATTGCGACCATGCCCTAACAAAATCAAAAAAGTTGTTTGCTACGACTCCAGAGGCTGCTCAAATTTCTGCCATGCCACGGAGCAAAACTTGCATAAATTCAACCCGAATCATTATCAAAGGACATATATTATTTACTTTAGCTTTCTTCATTCTTGAACAAGGGAAAAACCTTGTGTAGCAGGGCGGTGGGCGGGGCCGGGTCGTTATTCTGCACGACCTCCGCACCAATTAGGCTGATGAAGCCGAGAGGGATAAAGGCAACCGGAGATGGCAGTGCAACAGAGAGAGAGAGTTACGGGCAGTGGTATGTCTATGTGTCTTTTGGTTAAGTTTATCATTAAATAATCATTGATATTGTCAAGCCGGTTCTCGCCTCCTCCTTTCCATTGAGGGCCTAGGCAGAGTCGGAGGGTCGAAAGTTCCCCTTGTACGAGATGTCACAGATGGTCAAGCCAGTGACTTGGGGGGAACCAGTTGATCAGGAGGAGGAGGAGAAGCTAATGTCCTGGGTAGAACCTGAGGAGGACAAAGGGGCATAATTCTGAATGGAACCAGCAGTGGAGGAAGGGCCATCGTGCTGGATGGAACCATTGTGCGAGACGGGACCAGTGGAGGAGGAAGGGCCATCGTGCTGGATGGAACCAGTGGAGGAGAAAGGGCTAGGTTACTGGACAGGATCAGGGAGTTCATGATGCTGGACAGAACCAGTGAAGTAGAGGGCTGGACAGAACCAGCTGAGGAGGAAGAGTACTCAGGGTGGGCACATGGGTGGGAACCAACTCCAGGTCTAATAGCTCAGTGAGAGCTGGCTCTGGGATGGTCGAGGCTTGCAACGCTAGCTCTGGGACGAACAAGGTGAGCTGGTTCGTTGGCCATGGCAGGCACGGACGTTGGTTCATTGGCTGCGGAAGGCATTGAAACAAGGGGCCACGGATGGCTGTGGGGGGTTCACTGTGGGAGGTGAATCAATCTCCTCATCCTCTTTACCAACAGTAAAAGGTGAGCCACAAAGTTCCAGAGCCTCATCCACGTATTCACCCAGTGTCCAGTGAGGATCTGGCGGAGGCATCTGTGTCTTTAGTGCACTATTTAGGCTCTGAAGAAATTCAAGAGTGCGGTCATCATAGTGCACTAAATTAGCCAGTTTGAGAAACTCACAGACATGATCCTCCACTCGACGGTTCCCTTGTGTGGGAGGAGAATCTTAACAGCCACTAGATCCATTTGGGGTCAGTTCTTCTGTCACGATTTGTAGCAGAGATGATGGATCTACACGCAAGCTTTTAATGAAGGTGAGGAAGGTGATACAACACAACATGGAGTTAAACGAAGAACCAAACAATATCATTAACAAATTAACCACAATAACATGAACATACTAGAAAACATACTACTGTAGGTAAGATAATAAATGACAAAGAGTGATACAAACTAGAGGGTTTATATACAAACTGGTGGTTGATGATGGAATAGGGAACAGGTGAGGAAGATGGGGAACAGATAGCTGTAACGAGGGCAGTGCAACATCAGAGATGTAGTTAGGGGGAAACTAATAACAGAAGACATTAAGCATATCAAAATAACAGTCCTTATGAACAGAACAGTGACTAAATGTGACACCAGTCATATCAATAACCTAATAAAAGCTTCTTTATTCTGCATTGACTTTAAATGATGCTGCATCCAAGCCATTAGGTGTCAGTGTAAGTCCAAAATGACACAAAAAAAGGGGGTTAATATCGCCACCTCTTTGTCAAACTTGGTATGAGTGCCTCAAAGAGCCATTGCAACATAAACACGGAGTGACAATTAAGAAAAAAATACACACACACAAAAAAAAAAAAGCACAACAAATTTTACCAAACATTATGTGTACAGTGGGGATAAGAACGCAAATGGGTATTTTGCCATGGACATAAAAACAGTTCAACACAACAAAATGCACATGAACATTGCCCAGCACAAAAGTTTAGTGATGAGGGAGCAATTTGGAAAACACGATTCATTCGACGGCAAACATGTGACCAAAATATTTCAACACAATTCTAAAAAAAATACGTACAATAGAGTAGCGACTCGTATGTTTTAGAAGATTTTTAATAATAAATCTCTGCAACTTTACCTCAGAATTTCTTATCAAATCCCAAGATGCACCTTATTCACACTAAACATCTTTGATGGAATGAAAACGAGGCTGTGATGGACAGTCTCTTCAATGGGCATAACAAAGGTCGAGTTATGAAATATGAAAAACAGCTATAGTTGTTGAAAATAACACTATCATTTCATAATCATTTGTGAAATAATGACCGGTTTTATTACACGGAAAATCATTATTGTATGACTGTGGAGGAGGCTAGTCAGTTTATATCGTAACCGAAACAGAGCTACAGCTTCATTGTTATGGAATACAGTAGTTAGCGACTAGTTGCTACATTATACAAAGCACAATGTTTTCACAACAAGATTTTTTTGTACAATGTGCAAACAAGCAAATTCAAAAAGCCAAATTGCAAACATTAAAAAGTATAAAGTGTGAAACTTACGACTTGCAAATCTGAAGTTGGGTCACTATGAGTTGGGATCGATCCATCCTTGATCCTGATACTTCCCTGTCCTGATTTTATTTTTATCTATCAACATGATTTGCTAGGGAGAGTCTCGTGACTCCCGTCAAATCAAATTACATATAAAAAACTTGAATGGCAGCTGTAGATCTGTCAACAACTGTTATGGATGTGGTGGGTGCCTCAAGCACAGTTCAACACCTGAACATCACGGCCGCACCTGAAAGGGATTTTCACATGGAAAAGGCCAGTTGCTTGATTGTGTCATGTGAGTTTAACTTGCTCAAGCCAGATATCAGCATTAATCCTGCCTCTAATTTTCAGAAAACTATCAAGGTAAATTTCATATTTCTGCTTATTAGATTCTGTGTCTATAACGTAGCTTGTAATTTAACTATCACTGAGATTATTGGGCTGCTGTAAGAGATTAATGCGATGTTATCAGTAGGGCTCTGTGATAAAACAGTCTTGATGTTTATCTGAAAAAAAAGGGAGATGTCCTCGATACTGATGATAAAATTTAGAGTAATTTTCTACACTTAGGCTATGTTCTACATCTAGAACATGTGTGTTCATTACATCAATCACTGGTTGGTTGATCTAGATAAAATATAAAATATTGTCTTTTTATATCCTGACGTCTGTCGCTTTTTGATTGACAGGCGCTTTATGTTTGTGCGCTAATGCGGGTACATGCCCAAACAATAAATTACACTTCATAATTCCGCCAATGCCTGTCTTGGTGAGGCATTATTGTAAATGCAGTCGGTTTTGTCTAAAGAGAACATAAACAGTGTGACAAAATGTGTATTTGCATCAAAATGTTGGACTTGAAGTGTACATATAAACGAATAGAGCACACTTTAGTCATAAATAGACTATTAATCAAACAACAATAACAAGGAAATTAGAAAATCACTCACTACTTTTGGAATAACTTGAGTAGCTTTAAAAGTATTAATGTAATAGAATAAAACAGTGACATTTTTAATAATAATATTTTTTTAATAATATTGTTAGTTTTTTTAAATAATACTAACCCCTGATGTAGAGATTGTGTTCATTTTTATAATACATTACCAGGAAAGTAGAGATGATAAAATATTTTATAATAATGCTTAGCCTTTATCATGATCTTTCTAATGCCTGATAGAAAAGCATCAATCTTTTTAGAGCAATATTTCAGGCTGAACATTCCCCAAGTAACAAACTTCAGACAATTGTGCATCATGCATTAGAATGAGAACACAACTATTGCTGGACTTAAAAGATAGAAAAACTAAATCAATATGGAACATGTGCTACTTAAAGAAATAGTTCACTCAAAAATGAAAATTCTCTCATCATTTACTCACTCTCATGTCATCCCAGATGTGTATGATTTTCTTTGTTCAGCAGAACACAAATTAAGATATTTGGAAGAATATTTAAGCTCTGTAGGTTCATACAATACAAGTGAATCGATGCCAAAATATCGATGCTCCAAAAAGCACATAAAGACAGCATAAAAGTAAACTATATGACTCCAGTGGTTTAACACTAGAAGAGTGTGGTCATTTGACCATTGTGCTTTAAGAATAAAGAAATCTTTGCACTCGATCAAATTCCAGGGCCCTACTTTCTTGACCTTTCCTAGATATTTGAGTTTTATTGCCCAGTGCACTTACATTTTAAAAATCGAGCCAGGAAAAGCTAGTTTAAAGGTATTTTGATTCTAATTCTGTGAATCGACTGCCGGGCCATATTTATTCGTGCCATTCAAGGCTTTTACTCTATTTTCTCCCAGAAGATGGCGCAGGGGCTCACTGTAGTCCTACAATAAATCTGTATATATGTGTGTAGAATATATATATATTGACAATATAGAGAGTAGGCCTATAGTCTATATATTTCAAATAAGGCAAGTATCTACATGAATATATTGTGTTCATACATTTTTGTACTATATATATACACTCACCTAAAGGATTATTAGGAACACCATACTAATACTGTGTTTGACTCCCTTTCGCCTTCAGAACTGCCTTAATTCTACGTGGCATTGATTCAACAAGGTGCTGAAAGCATTCTTTAGAAATGTTGGCCCATATTGATAGGATAGCATCTTGCAGTTGATGGAGATTTGTGGGATGCACATCCAGGGCACGAAGCTCCCGTTCCACCACATCCCAAAGATGCTCTATTGGGTTGAGATCTGGTGACTGTGGGGGCCATTTTAGTACAGTGAACTCATTGTCATGTTCAAGAAACCAATTTGAAATGATTTGAGCTTTGTGACATGGTGCATTATCCTGCTGGAAGTAGCATCAGAGGATGGGTACATGGTGGCCATAAAGGGATGGACATGGTCAGAAACAATGCTCAGGTAGGCCGTGGCATTTAAACGATGCCTAATTGGCACTAAGGGGCCTAAAGTGTGCCAAGAAAACATCCCCCACACCATTACACCACCACCACCAGCCTGCACAGTGGTAACAAGGCATGATGGATCCATGTTCTCATTCTGTTTACGCCAAATTCTGACTCTACCATCTGAATGTCTCAACAGAAATCGAGACTCATCAGACCAGGCAACATTTTTCCAGTCTTCAACTGTCCAATTTTGGTGAGCTCTTGCAAATTGTAGCCTCTTTTTCCTATTTGTAGTGGAGATGAGTGGTACCCGGTGGGGTCTTCTGCTGTTGTAGCCCATCCGCCATTCACAAATGCTTTGCTGCATACCTCGGTTGTAACGAGTGGTTATTTCAGTCAAAGTTGCTCTTCTATCAGCTTGAATCAGTCGGCCCATTCTCCTCTGACCTCTAGCATCAACAAGGCATTTTCGCCCACAGGACTGCCGCATACTGGATGTTTTTCCCTTTTCACACCATTCTTTGTAAACCCTAGAAATGGTTGTGCGTGAAAATCCCAGTAACTGAGCAGATTGTGAAATACTCAGACCGGCCCGTCTGGCACCAACAACCATGCCACGCTCAAAATTGCTTAAATCACCTTTCTTTCCCATTCTGACATTCAGTTTGGAGTTCAGGAGATTGTTTTGACCAGGACCACACCCCTAAATGCATTGAAGCAACTGCCATGTGATAGGTTGATTAGATAATTGCATTAATGAGAAATTGAACAGGTGTTCCTAATAATCCTTTAGGTGAGTGTATATATATATATATTGACAATATAGAGAGTAGGCCTATAGTCTATATATTACAAATAAGGCAAGTATCTACATGAATATATTGTGTTCATACATTTTTGTACTATATATATATATGTGTGTGTGTGTGTGTGTGTGTGTGTGTGTGTGTGTGTGTGTGTGTGTGTATTATAGCTGCTAGACTGCCCTGGACTGCCCCGGAAGGTGTTTGCCTCACTTTGTGTCCGGCAAGTTTTTAACCACAGTGAAAGTCTAAACGCCAACAAACATGGATTGTGCAGAATATTTCGTTAGATAAACATGTTGTGAATCTTTTTTCAATAATTTTATTTCTTTTGGACTTTAAATCGCTCTCGAGTTATTGGAAATGTTTGAACAACATGGAAACAATCCTCTGCAGCCACACTGGAATCAAAATCCACGAATAAATGAATCTGTTATAATAATAATAAACACCAGGACACGAAATTTAAATTCTAATGAATGTGAAAATGTATCAGTTCATGGACAACCACAGAACCTGCTATTGTAGCGGATTACAGATACACATTTGATTATTTATATTCTATTATTTTCTTTGTAAAATAAAAACAAAATGCTCTTTTTTACGTGCTCTAAATGGCAAGATTTAAAAAATAATAATAATAGAGTCACTGTGGCTATCATTTCCCCAATTTTGTTCTCTTGAGCACATGGGACGGAAATGCTGCTTTATTCACAAAAAAATGTTTTTGCAGTATTTTGATGTTTAGCATAAATTACAGAGAATATGAATATAATTAATCACACTGATCTACTGACACACAAATCATGGTTAGTTCTGACAATGATTGGCAAGTATATAGAAATGCACTGATAGTAGAATTGGAACACAACCAGAATCCACCAGAAACTGATATAAAAGCATCTCACCACTGATGCAGATGAATGGTCTTGCTGGGCTGCAGTTCTGATCGTAAGTAAAAAATGAAATCTGCATATAGTTGAACTTTCTAAGATTGAACTTTCTCCTTCCTTGTACATATTTATTCATAAGAAGTTTGTGAATGTTTTGTATCTTTCTAATTATTTATCATTATGGCTTAAGCTTGCTTACTGGTTATGACACTATCTCCTGAAAGCAGCTTTAGAACATAATTATTGTGACCATAAAACAAATTAAAATTGCTCAACTATTTCTTACATATTCTAATATTGGGTAGAAAAAAAAGAGGAAATATTTTACAGATAATATTCTAATAATTGACTTTGGCTTTATTACATTTACAGATTAAAACCACTTATTTAAATTTGGAAACATGTTGTATTTTTAATATCATGTTTGCATTTATTAATACAAATGATTAAAAGTAATATGTTTTTTAAATACTTAAACTATTAAAATGTCACATGACAGAAATGAGAAATAAAGAACAAATTAAAATTGCTCAACTATTTCTTATATATTCTAATATTGGGTAGAAAAAAGAGGAAATATTTTACAGATAATATTCTAATAATTTCCTTTGGCATTAGTACATTGACAAATTAAGTTCAAGTTCTTTTATTTATATAGCACATTTAAAAACAGCATCAAGGCTGACCAAAGTGCTGTACAATCCAAAATTAGAAAACAAATAACAATTTAAGACCAGGACATTACATGCAATTAAAAGCCAGTGAAAAGAGATGAGTTTTAAGGGAAGACTTAAAAACAGATATCGAAGGTGAAAATCTAATACTTATAGGCAAAATATTCCATAAACTAGGACCCACAACCAGCCTCTCTACACTTTAGCCTTGAGTGTGGGACATCGAGGAGATATTGATCAGCGGATCTCAGACTTCTAGGTGGATTGTAGGGATAGAGTAAGTCTGATGAGTTACAGGGATCTTGGTTGTGTAATGATTTATAAACACACTATAACATTTGAAAATCAATTCTAGGTTGAACCGCCAGTGAAGTGATTTTAAAATGGGTTTAACATGATCGTACTTCCGACCTGCTTTTAGAAATTTTGCTGCTGCATTTTCAACTAATTGGAGACGAGCAATAAGAGATTTGGAAATTCCACAATAAAGATAATTACAAGTGATGAAAGCATGAACTGCTATTTCCAACGTTTTCTCCAACAAAAAGTATTTAACTTAAGAGATTAGACGTAGCTGGAAGAAACTGGAACCTATGACAGCACTAATATGTTTGTAACATTTCAGCTGACAAACTGGACACCCAAATGACTGACATCAAAATTATCTGTTGGACCAAAGACAATCACTTCTGTCTTATCTTTATTCAGAAACAAAAAGTTTTTGGTCAGCCAACCTTTTATTTCCTCCAGGCAAGCTAGTAGAGACTGTAATGCAATGTGATCATTTCATTTAACTGGTAAGTAGATTTGAGTGTCATCAGCGTAGAAGTGGTAGGAGATCCCATGCTTTCTGATAATGTAACCCAGAGGGAGCATGTAAAAAGAACAGAACTGGCCCAAGAATAGAGCCCTGAGGCACACCACAGGTGAGGCGGGCCACAGAAGAGGTACATTTGCAGAGCTTAACAGAGAACGACCTATCAGATAAATAGGATTAAATAGGATTTAAACCATTTAAGAACATTCCCTTTAAGCCCACATGATTCTAGTCTGGAGAGCAGTATAGCATGATCAACAGTATCAAATACTGAGGTCAGATCTAAAAGAACTGAAATCACAGTATCACCTGAATCTGTAGCTAATAAAATGTCATTTAAAACTCTAAGAAGAGCAGATTTTGTGCAATGTGAAGATTTGAAAACAGACTGAAAGTTTTAAAATATTTCGTTTTTCTTAAGAAATACAACAGAAGCACAAACTTCTCAATTATTTTGGAAATAAAGGGTAAGACAGAGATTGGTCTGAAATGATTTAAAACAGATGTATCTAGTGAAGGCTTCTTGAGCAAAGGAGTGGCAGCTGCAATTTAGAGGCAGTCGGGGATGGACCCTGTAAGTAGACATTTGTTCAGAAAGGACACCAGACCAAAATGGCCCATGTCCAATGAGTCGGAGGGATTTAAAAAAATTTAAAGTCTACAGGAACAAGATCATTAAAAGGAATAAAATCTCCCACCTTAATCCAGGTTTCAGTAATGAACATGAAGTCCAACTTGTGAGTGGATAAGATGTCATTGAGTAAAAATGTCTTATTGACCAAGGAACGTGCATTTATTAAAGCCATTTTTGAAGGAGAAATTAAGCTGGAGGAGTCTGTGCCTTTATCCAAGGAGCGGAGGTTTCCAGGAGTTACTCCGCCCTGACAGAAGCGAAGACCAATCCAGGGAGAAGATATTATTTTTAATATTATGTTTGCAATTTTTCATACAAAGTATAGGAATGTTTAAAAGTAATATGCTTTTTAAATACTTAAACTATTAAAATTCCACAGTACAGATATGAGCAGGGGTGGAAATATTACTGAAAAATAAGTATTGTTACTTCATAAAAAATGTAGTTTGAGTAGAGTAAAATTACCTGTCCTAAAAACTACTCAAGTAAGAGTAAAATAGTAGCTCATTTAAGTACACTATTTTTTTTTTTAGATTATGATTTTTTTATTTTCAATCAATAAAAACACATATCATACAGAGAGAACATTCGGATGCGAATAGAGATAAAATTAAAATAAAGTAAAAAAAAAAATAAAAAAATACATACATACGCACAGAACACAACACACTTAACAAACACTGGCAGCAAACTCATATTAACTGTAGAATATTCAAAGAAGCTCTTTAAGGGCAGAGGCTATATTCATCCAGGCGTTTACAGTGGTTGACTTTGCCTTATTGATCTTTGCAGTTGTACACTCAAGGCAAACTATGTAATGAAATGAGACTATCCAAAATTGCTTCAAGTTTGTATCTGGAGTTATCCACTGCTGTAAAATAGCTTTTTTTGCAGCTGTGAACCCTGCCATCAACACTTTTTTGTCACGTAATGAAAATTGGTACTTTGAATCATCATTCAATAATAGTAAACAGGGGTCCAAATCCAAATTTAGACCTGTAAGATCATGTAACCGAACAGTCACATACTTCCAGAATAGTAGAATCATTGGACAGTCCCAAAACATATGTAAAAATGTACCAGTGGCGCCAGTGTTACAGAAACTGCAGTATGGATTGGGTATAAGTTTCATGCAATATCGCTTGTAAGGTGTATAATAGAAACGATGGATAGTATTAAAATGAATAACTACATGACTAAGGTTTTTAGAGGTAAGGCCAAGGTTTGACCACACTGTTTCCCAGTCTGGGTGGAATCCTAACCAAGAAAGTTCCAAATCCCACTTTGATAGTATTTTTAAAGGCTTGTGAACACTACTGAGTAAAGAATTATAGATTACTGCGACCGCCCCACTAGGAACTTTGACAGGATCAATCCAGCTAAACATTGGGTGGTCAGTCAAAACAGAATTCCATGGCACATAGACTCCCCATAGACTTCATAGACCAAACCGACTGCATTTACAATAATGCCTCACCAAGACGGGCATTGGCTGAATTATGAAGTGTAATTGATCGTTTGGGCACATACCCGCATTAGCGCACAAACATAAGCCACCTGTCAGTCAAAAAGTGCACAGCGACAGACGTCAGGATATAAAAATTCAATATTTTATATTTTATTTAGATCAACCAACCAGTGATTGATGTAATGAACACACATGTTCTAGATGTAGAACATAGCCTAAGTGTAGAAAATTACTCTAAATTTTATCATCAGTATCGAGGACATCGCTCTCTTTTTTTCAGATAAACATCAAGACTGTTTTATCACCCAGCCCTACTGATAACATCGCATTAATCTCTTACAGCAGCCCAATAATCTCAGTGATAGATAGTTAAATTACAAGCTACGTTATAGACACAGAATCTAGTATGCAGAAATATAAAATTTATCTTGATAGTTTTCTGAAAATTAGAGGCAGGATTAATGCTGATATCTGGCTTGAGCAAGTTAAACTCACATGACACAATCAAGCAACTGGCCTTTTCCATGTGAAAATCCCTTTCAGGTGCGGCCGTGATGTTCAGGTGTTGAACTGTGCTTGAGGCACCCACCACATCCATAACAGTTGTTGACAGATCTACAGCTGCATTTAAGTTTTTACATGTGATTTGATTTGACGGGAGTCACGAGACTCTCCCTAGTCAATCATGCTTATAGATAAAAAATAAAATCAGGACAGGGAAGAAGTGAACACAGACGATGAGAAAATAGCGCATTAAAAGTACAGTTACAGCACTTAAAATTTACTCAAGTAAAAAGTAAACTACTTTAAAAAGTACAATGCTTGTTTGCACGTTGCATGAAAAACTCTTGTGAAAACATTGTGCTTTGTGTAATGTAGCAACTAGTCACTAACTACATTATTCCATAACAATGAAGCTGTAGCTCTGTTTCGGTTACGATATAAACTGACTGGACTCCTCCTCAGTCATACAATGACGATTTTCCATGTAATAAAACCGGTCATTATTTCACAAACGATTATGAAATGATTTTTGACAGTTATAGCTGTTTTCATATTTCATTACTCAATCTTTGTTATGCACAAGACAGTAAGATTATTGACTTGTTCTCTGTGTTATTTATAATTTTTTAACTGTTTAAGTTCTCCTGCATTGTTGTCGCTGGGGTATTCATTGCACCTGCAGGAAAGGCACAGCCCAATTCCAGAAAGGGGTGTGGGGAGCAGCAGCTCCTTTGCAATTAAAGCTACAGTCCTTTTGGAACAGGGCTACAAAACAGGGGTAAAAAGGCATGGCAGAATAAATGATCTGTGAGGTATTTTGAGCTGAAACTTGACAGACACATTCTGGGGACACCTCGTGTAAAAAGGGGCATAATATGTCCCATTTCAGGCTGTATCTCAGCAATGCTTTAACATAACTTTGCATGTGTCACCGTGACCATGCACTAACAAAATCAAATAATTTTGGTGACAGCGCCACCTACTGGATTTGCAATTATTGTCTTAATTATAAAATGTTGTTAATTTTGTGTCCAAATATATTTCACTGTATGTGATTAAACCAAAGATGAAAGAGTAATACAAGAGTGCTGGTGTGAGTGTTTTATTGAAATTAATGTACATGTTGAGAATGAAACCATCCATTATATTTGACAATGACATGATAGACACACACACACACACACACACACAAACACACACACACACACACACACAAAAGCATTTTCTTTAAATTGTAGAAGTTTAAATGGTTAAAAATGTACCTACTTCACTACTAGAGCTGATTGTTCTATCTCTGCTATCTTCCCCTCACAATGTAAATAAAAGAGTAGAACTTGTACTTATTTACTTAATGCAAAATCACAGGATATTTTAAAGTGATCAGGTGTAATTAAAACAAGATTAAAGAACAAGATTAAGATTACAGACTAAATTTCCTTTGATTTTCATCTATCAGAATATATAAGTGAAGATTAACATTCTGCTCAACATCTCCTTTTCCATTCAACTAATAAAGGCATACAGTGTGATTTTGGAATATTATAAATGTTAGTATCCTAAATGGTGAAATAATTTTCATTTGTGGGAGAACTATCCCTCTAACACACTGACAATGCGGACTCATTTTTATTCTGCACCGTGTGGAAGACGGCTCCATCTGACTGAACTCTCCACACCAGTTTGGCGTCCTTTGACATTCCCAGATTTACTAGTTTCTGTTGAATCTGAGGATAGAACAGTCTTGCATTACTAAATCATGTAGATACTCATAGTCTGTCTGGACCATTATCTGCATTCCCTGATGAATAAAACAGCTTAAAAAAGCCTAAGGTGGATCGCTGGTCTCAGAATGGGTTCCACTGTTTGATGGCTAAACCTGCTGAACACTAGCTTGCTTGGAGACCAGCGAAGGCCAGCAAACCACATTAGGCTGGTTTAATATTGTCTTTCTGCAGGTCTGTACAGGAACTAACTCTAAAGATGAGCACACTTTATAAAACTCACCTTCTGTGAGACAGTCGTCATCATTGCAGAATCATTTACATTCAGACTGGATTTCACCTTCACTTTCAATATCTGCATCTTCAACACTGTGGAAACAAACAGTAGATACAGTGAGGTGCAAAAGGATGCATCCTTAACAGGGCTGTCAATTTAACACGTCATATAAAAAATATTGTATGAAATACAATTAATCATGTGTCCGGACCGTAATTAGGAATATTCCTACTATTGGAGTAATTCAAGTACCAGCTGTTTTCAGCAGGGGGCAGTAAGCGAAACTCCTGCTGTATAGACAACATGCTGCTGTACAGAGAACAAACCACACACAGGCATCTTTGACACTAGCATAAACACACGATTAGGACACGTTCTGCTGGATGGAGTGCAATTCTGAAAGCAAGGATCTCAAGATGTATTTTTAAAGTTTCAAAATATTTTTATTTGACACAGCGACCTTAAAACCAACATCATTTATGAGGCAACACAACCAAAGTGAAATGGTCCAAAAGCATCCGTATGACGCATGTGTACATTGATGCATTCTTAGAAAATCATGAGATGGTGTGGTGACATTATGCACAAGTGTTTGATTGGGGTTGGGGCTAAAGTAGGATTGCTGATGAAGACAAAAAATGAGCATGTTTCCATTTTTACACGATTATGCTAAATAAACTGACTACGTGCATGTTCATGTAAATGCATTAAACGTGTTCCTTTATCAGTTTAAGTGTCATAAACAGTGTATAAGAATAAACATCTCAACATTGGTAGATTTTTGCCCATTACACTGATTTGACGTTGCATGTAAACACCTAAACTCATCTTATCCAATGTGCACAAGTGTTGTACGCATGCATCTTCAAGATTTGACGTCAGGAACAGAGAATAACAGGATTATTTTAAATGTCATGTTAACATGGATTTCTTAGTTGGATTGTTTTAAAAGCTGATATTTGGGAGTTATCAGGGTATTGGTGTGTATGTAAATGCCTCATTGATGTAGCCTTATTTTAACCAATTTATCCGTATTTTACTATATTTGCTGTTTTTTGCCTAATCGGTGAAGAAATATTCCCTCCGTTGGGTCAGTATGAGTCTTTGGTTTGCTTTGCATGAGAATCAATAATCAACATTTGGGGGTTTAATACACATGATTGTGATTACTGTGTAAATTTAGTAATATCCATGTTTCACTCTATTCTATATAGGCAAATTTATCCATAATATTATCGGCTGGTCTGACTGTGATCTCGCTTTGCATTCAGGTGGTACTTCAAACTTGAACTGCTCTGATAGTAGAATGGGAACACAACCAGAAACTGATATTAAAGCATCTCACCACTGATGCAGAAGAACGGTCTTGCTGTGCTGCAGCTCTGATCTCTCCATGCGTTCAGCTGAAATATGTGCTCAACACACGGTCCGCTGTTGTCAGGCTCATTTAAAGACCAGCGTCTGAATGAAGAAAAGCTGTTGTCTGACCATCTGTAAGGATCTTTAAAGAGGCCGATGAAGACCCGATATCCTGCTGGTACAAGTGCCTGGACCTGCTGGTTCTCCTCCAGGTTCCTGATACTGACCAGATCTGTGTGTGTCGTTCTGCAGTACATCTGAGCGTCGTTCCAGGTCATTGCTTGATCGATAAACACGTACCTCTGTGTAACATTCACATTTCCTAATAACAATAAGAGATCATATTAACATGAAATACTTTTGAGAAGTTGACGTGTTCTGTGTCGTGACACATTATAATTGTTTTTGAATCTTTATTTATTACACCAGGAGTTTCCAAACTGGGGCAAAATTCAGAGAGAATTAAAATATGTAAAAAAATGTATTTTTACGGTAAGTAATAAAAATAAATCTGCATATAGTTGAACTTTCTAAGATTGAATTTTCTCCTTCCTTGTTCATATTTATTCATAAGAAGTTTGTGAATGTTTTGTATCTTTCTAATTATTCATCATTATGACTGTCTTAAGCTTGTTTACTGGTTATGACACTATTTCCTGAAAAGCAGCTTTACAACAGAATTATTGTGACCATAAAACAAATTAAAATTGCTCAACTATTTCTTACATATTCTAATATTGGGTAGAAAAAAAGAGGAAATATTTTACAGATAATATTCTAATAATTGACTTTGGCTTTATTACATTTACAGATTAAAACCAATTATTTAAATTTGGAAACATGTTGTATTTTTAATATCATGTTTGCCTTTATTCATACAAATGTTTAAAAGTAATATGTTTTTTAAATACTTAAACTATTAAAATGTCACATGATAGAAATGAGAAATAAAGAAGTGTTTAGTTGCATGAAAATAATGATACAATGCAAAAAAATCTAAATGTTGATTAAAACAGGTTTCATATTGGAAATAGTTTGACATGCACACATTATTTTATAAATGTATTGTGTCTTTACCATCATAGCAAATGAACCGCAATTGGAAAGAACATGGAATGTCCAGGAATTTTCCCCCGTCTTCGATCACAGCACAGTTTTCATTCCCTCCCTGGTTATTCGGCTCTCCAGTATTCCAGTTTCTATATCCGGCTTCTCCTTCCCTGTAGAATTCCCTGTCGTAAAAGGACCAATACCAGAGAGGAGGATCTTCTTTCTTCAGTCCGATCCAAGCAGATGGTTCTGTAATCCCGCTCACAGTGTTCTGGAGATCATTCAGATCTGTCATGTCTTCAATAGTGGCCAGATCATTGTGATGTTTTCTGCAGAAGTTCTGGGCATCATCATATGTTTTTAGTTCATTAACAAAGACAAACTGTTTGGAGAGACCCGATGAGATGCATGAACCTATAGTAAAAAAAACATGTTTGGTTCAATCAAACAAAGATCTTCAGCTGTGTCCATATAATATACACTGAGTAAATATATTCTATTAGATTACATTACATTAGATTAGATTACATTACATTAGATTACATTACATTAGATTACATTACATTAGATTACATTACATTAGATTAGATTAGATTAGATTAGATTAGACCCTGAGAAATATTCACTAGAGTTAAAAGTGTGACAACTAGCCCCAGTCTTCTGAAGTGCTCTAAAACACAGTCACGGTACCTACCGAATATAAACAAGATGAGATTCATCATTTTAGCGTCTCTTGTTCCTTCAAACAGAAAAAAGAGAGATTGATTTGATCTTGTGGTGATTTGAGTCCTTCATCTGAGGTTTGTCAGAACAGAACAAACAGTCGGATAAGGACAGAAGAAAATGTAAATGTCAAATATTAATGTTCAATATAAATGGCAAATCAAGTCTGATTGTGCAGTAAATCTGATACTGGATCAGATGCAAATAAGCAGGAAAACTACAAGCCTACAGCTCATTTAAATTCCCGAAAAACATTTTATTCTCTAGTTCTTTCAATTTTGTAACACATTTCCATTTATTTAAAATGAGAAATCTTTAACATATATATTCATATATATAAAGTATATATTCCATTTTATTAATTAATTAAAAAAAATATGCTAAAATATTGTTTGGATTGTATGAACTGATGCTTTAAAGAACCCAGAAACCAAAACACTGATCTGAAGAACCTTTAATGAAACATCAAGAACTTTAATCGATATTAACTGCACAGTTACATACCTAGAATCAAGAACTACTGAAATAAAATAATTACCTGTTCAAAATAACTTTTTAATGAGATTTGTTTTTCTTTAAAGTACAAAATCCATAATTTTAGTCATAAAAGTCACATGAATAATAATAATAATAATAATAATAATAAATAATAAATAATAAATAATAATAGTTTGTCTAGAATAGTTTAGATTGATTTCACACTCATATATTGTACATGTAATCAAGAAATATTGAATTAAATATATAACATGTAACATCAAGAAAAATAATAATCAACTCAAGAACTCAAGAATCCAGAAAAGTGTTGTTTGCTGAACTGAAGCGTATAGTTGCAACAAGAACATTTAAAATGCATTTATAATCTATTTTTATTTTCAGCAGAAGTAAAAGTTTAGAAAGGTCTGAAAGTATAACTCACAGCACTTTAAAAGTTCAAAAAACAAACACAGATTATTATTATTATTATTATTATTATAAGAAATACAGAAACATTCTAAAGGTGATAAAGATCATTTAGGTGGCAAGTTATACAGAATTAAGATGATAAAAATGACAAACAATTTACCTGTGATTGAGAAACCTGCCGATGTGGATTTCTCCTGATTCTGTCTTTTTATAGGTTTAATGTTTGTCACAACCCTCTATGCAAACCACTCTTTCTACTCAGATTACATGATGTCATGATGGATTACACACAATTGTCCTGTCACAAATACAGGATAGGGTGCATCCATGTTTTGAATTTATCTTCTTAACAAATGAGTTGAGATGGAATAAATGAGCCAAGTCAAAAGTTTAATGGTCCGTGCAGTCTTTACATGCAAGCTGTGACCTCATTTAACACCCCTTAAACTATGACAAGTGTAGATTTAAATCAGAATAATCATGACCAACATTTGAGCAATTTTTCCCAAACAACTTGAACTTGAAATAAATGTATATACATGTACAAGATGAATATACAGAGATTTAAAGTGAGAAAAATGCATACACTGTAACAGAGTCATTTCTAGATGATTTCTTCAATGAGAATGTCACTCTTTTTCTCAGGTTGATATTTTACTTCCATCCTTTCTGAGTTTTATAATAAATTATTTTCTTAAAATTTCTGCAGAGAAAATCATTATACAGAGGATGGAAAGTGGAGGAAAAAAATATACACTCACCTAAAGGATTATTAGGAACACCTGTTCAATTTCTCATTAATGCAATTATCTAATCAACCTATCACATGGCAGTTGCTTCAATGCATTTAGGGGTGTGGTCCTGGTCAAGCCAATCTCCTGAACTCCAAAATGAATGTCAGAATGGGAAAGAAAGGTGATTTAAGCAATTTTGAGCGTGGCATGGTTGTTGGTGCCAGACGGGCCGGTCTGAGTATTTCACAATCTGCTCAGTTACTGGGATTTTCACGCACAACCATTTCTAGGGTTTACAAAGAATGGTGTGAAAAGGGAAAAACATCCAGTATGCGGCAGTCCTGTGGGCGAAAATGCCTTGTTGATGCTAGAGGTCTACTTGGCTACTTCCAGCAGGATAATGCACCATGTCACAAAGCTCGAATCATTTCAAATTGGTTTCTTGAACATGACAATGAGTTCACTGTACTAAAATGGCCCCCACAGTCACCAGATAATAGAGCCCAATAGAGCATCTTTGGGATGTGGTGGAACGGGAGCTTCGTGCCCTGGATGTGCATCCCACAAATCTCTATCAACTGCAAGATGCTATCCTATCAATATGGGCCAACATTTCTAAAGAATGCTTTCAGCACCTTGTTGAATCAATGCCACGTAGAATTAAGGCAGTTCTGAAGGCAAAAGGGAGTCAAACACAGTATTAGTATGGTGTTCCTAATAATCCTTTAGGTGAGTGTATATACATTTATTTCAAAATCAAGTTGTTTGGGAAAAATTGCTCAAATGTTGGTCATGATTATTCTGATTTAAATCTACACTTGTCATAGATTAAGGGGTGTTAACTGAGGTCACAGCTCGCATGTAAAGACTGCACGGACCATTAAATTTTTGACTTGACTCATTTATTCTGTCTAACACTTAAGCAAATGAGTGATTTGTTTTAAACTCATTTGTTAAGAAGATAAATTCAAAACAAGGATGCACCCTATCCTGTATTTGAGCATACACAAAAAATACTGTAAAATAAATGTTAATTTTAGTTAATTGTATTGGCAGTCTTTAATCTTTATGGATCCATAAAACAAACACATTTTCATCTTTAAAGTGGCGGAAGCAACCCTTTCCTGCCCGAGCCCAAAATTCCCAAAATTCCATTCAGTACCAGAATATGATATTCATATCCAAATTCATATTATATTCATATTCATATAACATCATGCACCTGAACTGTATATACCATATTGAAGAGAAGAACTGGGGCTTTCAAATGTATAAATATATGTATGATTATTTAAGACTAATCATCCTTTAGTAATAAGATTTCACACAGCATTTTTTACAAAAAACCACCATACTTCATCAGACATCTGATTTTTCATCCATTTTAAATACAAGCTAGAGGGAAACTTAGAGTGTTTGAAATATACATCCTTTTGTGGGCAATGTAGAATAGCAGACAGATTAGAAATATAATTTATCGTTTAAAAGTTATGACCATTCTAGAGATTATTGGGAAAATGGAATAAAACAAACATTTAGATTTTTTAGATATATTTGGACCTCCCTTGTGATTCCAATTCGTCCGCTGTTGGATAGCATGGTTTCATGTTGCACACATGGATTGTGCGGACATCTTCTCCTGTAGTCTCCAGTGCCACATGATAATTAAGAGGACCCAACTGTTTTATCACACGGTAAGGACCTCTCCATTTCTCTGCTAATTTAGCAGTAAATTTAGTTTTTGCACTAGATTGGGGGAAGTCTTTTTCATTAAATTAGAGTTCGTGTCTGTGTTTGTTATAGTTTCTTAATTGTCTTATAAGAGCTTTTTTATTGTTTTCCTCAGCTTTGGACTGAAGTTGTTTTAAATTGTGAACAATGTCATACACAGGAATATCAGGAGTGAGATTTTTCCTGTGGAGAAGTTTGTCCATTGGGCCTTGCAGCTTTCATCCAAGTTGTGGTTCGGTTGGGGTCATTCCTATTGTCTCTTGGACAGCAGAATTTAGGGCAAATCTGAACTCAGGTGCGTATTGATCCCATTTATTGTGATTTTTATTTAGGTATGTGGCGATCATGTATTTAAGTGTGCGGTTTGCTCTCAGTCATATTGGTCTGAGGATGGTAAGCAGTAGTTTAAGTGTTACATTCCATTTTTTGCAGACCTCCTTAAATACAGATGACACAAATTGCGTACCTCTATCAGACAGCAGGAAATCAGGCACAACCTATCTTGTCAGAATCTCCTTCTGGAAGATGGTAGCAGTGGTTTGGGCAGTGGCATTACGCATGGGGAACATCTGGACCCAGAAAGTAAAGTAATCAATGAACACTTAGAGGAGCTCATTTCAATTGGAGCTACGTAGTAAGGGACCCATTATGTCCACATCCAGCATGTCATTGGGGTGCGTAACGGTAGTGTGTTGCATTTTTCCAGCAGGTTTTCTGTTATCCTTTTTAAGTTTTTGACATTTTACACATCTCTTTACTCACTGTTTGACATCAGTCCACATTCCTGGCCACTTAATGTGCTGGCATGATAATGCTGAAGAATGTGTGGGATGAGGCTGCTAGGAACACAAACATGGTAGAACCGCTCATTGTCAGCCTGATAAGTTTTATGGTAAAGCTTGTCTTCCAGTATTTTTCTTTCAGATAAACATCTCCTTCTGCCAGGGTTTGTAATATTTTTATGATTACTATAAAATCTTTATGCTGTTCCTCCCAGATCTTGTCCAGAGTGATTGGGAAATCTTCTGGCTCCTTTTGGCTGGTATACAAATTGTAACCACCACTGATGGGGATTTGTGAGAGGGCGTCTGGTGCCACATTTAGTTGTCCTTTTCGGTATTCGACAATTAAATCAAATTCTTGCAGTCGCAAGGCCCATCTGATCAGACGACTTCAGGTCTTGGTAGAACCCATCGCCCATTGTAGTGCAGAGTGGTCAGTTACAACAGTAAACAACTTGTGTTCCAGGTAATACTGCCATTACTTGTCTCACTAGCATCTGTGTAGACAATGAAGGAGTGTTGTAAATTGGGATGCCCCAAAATGGGAGGTGACATCAAGCTTACTTTCAGCTGTTCAAAAGCCTGCTGACATTGAGGGGTCCACTGCAAAACTCTGCCCTTCTTTTTCAAGGCATTGAGGGTATCAGCAATCTGCAAGAAATGTGGGACAAACCGGTGGTACCATCCGGCTAAACCAAGAAAGCGCTGGACCTCCTTGAGGTTTCTGGAGACTGGCTAAGAACGAATAGCCTCCACTTTGCTGGGATCAGCAGAGATGCCTTGAATACTCACAACATGGCCTAGGAATGCTATTTCCTGTAGACAATATTTGCTTTTATTAAGCTTAATTGTCAGATCAGCCTTTTGCAGCTTGTGGAGAACACTCTGGAGGTCAAGGAAGTGCTGTTCAATGGATGGTGAGTGGATGATAATGTCATCTATATACACAAAACAATTTTGACCACATAGTTCACCCAAAACTGTTTCCATTAACCTTTGGAAGGTAGCTGGGGCATTTTTTTTTTATCCAAATGGCATAACATTGAACTGAAATAATACATATGGTGTAAAACATGCCGTCTTTGCTGTACTTTCAGGGTCCATGGTCACCTGCCAGTATACACTATTCAGGTCGATGGTGGAAAAGATAGCTGCTCCAGAGAGTTATTCCAAGATTTCTGCTATGTTTGGCAGTGGTTAAGTATCACTCTCTGTAATAGCATTGACCTTGTGGTAATCTACACAAAACCGGAGGCTCCCGTTTTTGTTTGGAACTAGGACGACAGGTGAGGCCCACCCTGAACGGGAGGGTGTCACAATGCCCGCACTGAGCATCTCTTCTAGTTGCTTTTTTACCACATCTTGTTTTGCAGGGGACATGTGATAGTGTCGCTGTTTTAATGGTACTTGCTGGGTGGTATAAATACGGTGTTGAAGAACATCAGTGCGACCTGGACGGGGTGCACACACCTGTGTGGCACCCTCCAAAACCTGACATGGCTGGAGTTGTCATCAGCAGATAAATGGGCTTCATTCACAGCAGTGACAATGAGGTTTTGAATGTCCATGTCATCTGAGCCTGACGAAAGTTGGGTCGAGGGGGAGGAATTGAACTCAAGAGAAAGAGACTTTGGCTTGCATTCTCTTTGTGTTTTCCTTTTCACAAGTGGGGTCTGTTCTCGGGTACGCTCGCACTGCCTGGTTAGAGTGGGTAATCCACATCAGGGTCCGACTTGAAGGTATACTTTTTGTCAATTACATTTATCTGCAAGCCACTAAAGAAAATAAAATCCAGGCCTAGGACTGCTGCATATGCCAGAGCTTTGAGTGCTAGAACTGTAGCTGGTATGGTGAACACTTTGTCATGGATGTTAACAGAGACATTCAGCCACCCGAGTGGAACCTCTGCTTCACCATTAGCTAGATACAAAGGTCCGAGTAAGGTTATTTTCGTAAACGAAAACTGAAACTAAGACTAAAACTATCAGTTAAAAAACATTTTCGTTAACTGAAATAAAATTAAAAATGTATAATAAATGAAAAACTAAAACTAAACTAAACTACCAAAAGTTATTGAAAAACTAACTGAAATAAAATAATAATTATCAAAAATAAGTATTCGTTTTCGTAATTAATAAGCTCTCATGCCGTGGCGGAAAATCTGATATGGTTTAGTTTAAAACTAAACAGGCTGTATAATATATGCACATATAGATGGCGCTTAATGCATGGGCGGTGAGCTGTGGCTGACAGAAACATCAGTTAACTGATAATTATGACAGACTGAATGATGGCAGCAGGTAGGAAACGACAGAGTCCAGTTTGGGACTATTTTGAATTTAATTCTGAAACAGGAAAAAGCAAATGCATTGTCACGCTGAACAATACAATTTGTGGTGTTGAAATGAAGGGGAAAAATCCCACAAACCTTAAAGTACATTTGCAAACCAACCATCGTGAAGAATACAAATCCTTCATGGCGAAAGATTCGGCAAGGAAGACTACCATCGGTCATGATAAGGTCAACGAGGGTGCTAGTAGTTCTCAAACTCAATTGCAGCAGCAGACTCTGACATTATGCTTCCAAAAATCTGAGGTTTGGCCAACAAATTCAAATGAACATATGAAACGAGAAAAGGCACTGGTAGATTTGTTTGTTGAGACTGGCATGTCCACTAGACTGTGTGATTCGGTAGCCTTCAAAACTTTTAATGCTGCCCTTGACCGCAGATTCATCACTCCCAGTGCTGCACGGATCAATTCCTTAATTGCGCTAAAAATGCAAACTGCATCTCAGCGAGTAAAAGAAATGCTGAGAGAGACCCGCAAAGTCACTATATGTGTAGATGGATGGAGCAAAAAAGGTTTGAATGCTTCGTTTTTGGGTATCTCTGCATGTTTTTATCATTGCCCATCGAATCAATCGCAGCATGCTTTGCTAAATTTGCATCGCATTTGCCATCCGCACACCGGAGAAGCAATAGCCAATTGCATCGAAAGCACCCTGGACGAATGGGGTATACCAGAGAGCAAAATATTGCTCATTGTAACGGATAATGGCTCAAACATGATCAAAGCCGTGGAGCTTCTAAAAAAAAGCACACAGCGACAGCACAGCACAGAATGATGCTTTGGATAACGTGGATTCTGAATCTGAATCAGATTCAGACTCAGACTCCCAGGATGAATGTGTTGCTGATGAGGATCAAGGTAAGTTTGTTGCTTTTTTACATTTATTTTTTATTAATTGCATTCAAATTGTAATGTTTATCTTTATTGCCATGCAGTGAGATTACATTTGTAGGGTTAAAATGTCCATAGAAAAATCATAGAAAAAAAACATGTGCAAAATACATGTATAGTATAGCCCTTAAATGTTTTGAACTTTCTTTTATGACAGACTTGTTTCAAGATGGGTTCTCGAAATTCCAGCGCATGCCATGCATGGCACATACCTTGCAGCTTGCAGTTAAGGATGCATTGAAAGTTCCTAGTGCAAGTAATGTTCTCAGCAAAGCAAGATCAATCGTTCATGCTATACGGAAGTCCTCGGTGGCAAATGAACGGATGATTCAAAGGTATGGTTTGTGTTTCATATATATATATATCCAAACTGGGATATATGGATTATGAGGACTCTCCATAGACTATATTTCATCCCTCTGCAATCGCTGTAACAAGAGCAGACAACAGTTAGAGATGATGAAATCCAGGTTTTAATTTAATCCAGACAAACCACCACACACCCATCTCCACAGAGGACATTTGAGGTGTCATCATAAACCACATTCATAGCATAATACACTTGTTAATGCTAATTAAAAATGTAACATGAACAAAGTGTCCTTACAGATAACATAAATTTACTTAAGTTGCTTAAATAATTTTAAAGTTTAAAAAGTAAATATATACAATAACTGATAAGCGTCAGAAAAAAAACCTTAGACAGTCATTAGTTTGTGGAGGGGAAAGATGATATTCTTACATTATTTTATTTTTTTAAAGGTGTGGACGAACACTGATCCGTGATTGCCCCACATGGTGGAATAGTTCGTTTGAAATGATCAAAAGACTGATTGAAATCAGACCTACTCTCAATGAAATCCTAGAAGAGCTTGGGATTGACACTCTTTTGAGCAGTGAATGGACAAAGCTAGAAAATATCATGAAACTACTGGAACCATTTGCTGCACACACTGATCAACTTCAGACAGATAGCCAGTCCCTATCTGAAGTAGTCCCAGCCCTGCTGAATCTGGAAGCACATCTGCAGCAGACTACCATGGAAAAGAAAACTGTTCAAGTCCTTCTGAGTTCAATACGGCAACGCTTTGCAGGCATACTTGATCCTACACATGCAAAGTTTGATCCAGCAGCAGGTGCAGCATCTCTTATGGACCCATCTGTCTCCCTAGCTCTTGCATCTCCAGAGATGCAGCATCTAAAGAGAGCAGCAGAGATATTTGTCTTGGATCAAGCTTTAAGATATAGCCAAACTTCAACCACAATGACAGATGATGCATGTGAACTACCATCAACTTCTGGAGGCACCAACAAAACCCTTCAGAAATACTCGTTCCTCGCTACAAAGATCTACAGCACTACTACTAACCAGGTGAATCCAGTTGATAACTCTGGCAGTGCAGTGCATGAAATGCAAAAATACCTAGATGAAGTGAAGCGAGACAACATTGGAGTCACGCCACTAGAGTACTGGCAAGGACGGGTAGCTGTGTATCCAAAGCTTGCACCTGTTGCAATAGATTTGGTCAGTGCCCCTGCATCTCAAGCCTTTGTAGAAAGAATATTTTCTGTTTGCGGACAGCTTTCATCTGGACTTAGAAACAGAATGACCACCTCCCTGGAACAAAGAGTCTTCTTAAAAGTTAACAGAAAATTTTGTTACTGAACTGATTTGAAAAATGAAAGTAAAATTGAACACTACGCACACACTTGAAGATTGTTCTAGTCTGTTAGTGCAAGTAATATTAACACTACACACATTTGCAACTTTTAAGATTGTATTAGTTGAGTATTAATATTCAACGCATACACACAAACTCAAAAAATTTCATCTTTAATATGTATGTTTGTTCTTGCATGTTCATTGTGTATTTTGTAAATTTAAAGTGCATTTGTTTGGTTCTTTTGCATCTCAAACCCTTGTTATGTTTTTCAAGAGTTAACTGTAAATGGCAAAAATTACATTTTGCTGAAAATAAATATCTTGCTTTGCTTTCTTTGGTCTTCACTGTAAGTGTTCTGTTAGCTGCCAAACTGTAATTACTAAAACTAAAACTGAAACTAAATAAAATAAAAACTAAATAGAAATGTGTTTGCAAAATAAAAACTAAACTAAAACTAACAAACCATTAATGAAACGAACTAAAACTAAACTGAAATTTAAAGCAAAATTGAAAACGATATTAAAATAAAAACTAAATTAAAAAAGCAAAACTATAATAACTCTGGTTCCGAGTGTCCAAGGTTGGAGAAGTTCATGGGGTAATTGAGCAAGGTTCTTCCAGAGCATCTTGTGGATGAGGGTAAAACATGCTCCAGTGTCTACAATAGCCTTCTCCTGCCATGAGCCAATACTGACTGGCACAATTAATGGTTGAGGTACACTAACAGGGTTTCTAGGAGTAGCTGGATGAATGCTCGGCAGTGCTGTTCTAACGCCGCGCTGACGGAGTTTAACCAGCGCGCCAGCTCATTTCCCTCACCTGCGTCTCGTAGCGTGTTTAAACAACACAGCTGCGCCTCCGACTAAAATGTCCAGCAAAACGTACGAATATTCAAAAACCGGGAAAAAATTATCTGGTATGTGCTGCCGAATGTTCAACAGTTCATCCCTGGTAAACCAGACTGGTAAAATATTACTAAACACAGGACAAACAAACAAAAACAACAAAAGAATTGGAGAGCTCCACACCGAGGCAGCCATCTGCGGCACCATCGTAGTATATATGGATGGATGGCTCCATATCTCCATAGATGGATCATATATGGATGAATGGATGTTCTGTTTCTCCTCAAGGTGTGAAGTCCTCTACATCGCCAACATCGTACGGTAGGTTGGGTGGATGTAGCCCCTCTGGGTGGTACAGCACTGGTTTTAGGTACAACATTGCTATCACATTGCTTTTGTTGTTCATGGTCTTTCTCCAGCTCGTGTCCAAGTGAAACCAGCTCATCAACAGTGTTTACATGGCTACAAAGGAAACTGGCAAGTTAAGGTTTTACATTTTTAAGAATCCCCTTAACTATGTCTTTTTCAGATAAGCTTGCTTTCCATCTTTTACAGAGGGCTCTGTAACTAAAGGCAAAATCTCTAATGGAATCCCTTTCTCCTTGAAACCTCTTGCACGCACGCTCGGCCAACTCATCCTCATAGTCCTCAGCATGAAAAGTGGAGAGAAATGCAGACTGGAACTCACTCCAGCTTTTCCCAGATGATCGTGCTACTTCACACCAGTCATAGGCAGTGCCAGATAAAACTGAAGGAGGCCAAGATGGCTGTGTTAGTTAGAGTGTGTACAGCAAGAAAGTCTTGACAATGTGTTATGTACAGCGCCAGATCTGGGTCATCTGCTGGTCTTCCAAATGTGGGAAATGTTAGTTTGATGTGGCCACTTTTAACCACAGTAGCAGGGGCTGGAGAGGTTACTGATAAGGGAGGTAATGTGTTACGAAGGGGTACACTTTTCCCTGTCAGGTCAGCTATTACTTTTTCTTGAATGTCAAACTTGGCTTCCATTTCAGTTTGCAATTCTTTCATGTTTGTGGACAATTTACCAATGTGTAAGGTCAGTTCATCGTAAGCCCTCTGGGAGTGCCGCTGAACCGCTTGGATGTCCTGTTGAACCTCCAACTGCAACTGTTGCACCATGGAGCGCACTTCTGACACCAAGGTATCCTCTAGTTTTCGAAGTTCCTCTGTCATCATCAGTTTCATGGCTTTAATTGTTTGATCTGCCTCAGTTTCTGCTTGTCGCTTATTTGTAGATAGGGTGGTGAAGGATCGAGCTGGAGTGCTACCAACTAATGGTGAGGTTGCAAACTGCACATGAATTTCTGGTTGCACCATGTGGCTGAACTGTGTGGGCATGATGCAGAAGGTAGGGATACAGGATACTTGAGGAGCTTGGCTTGGTAGTGCACAGGTGGCCAAATAGGAGTGGCCACATCCGGAGCCTTTATCTCCACAAAGGTCGATTGTGGGGAATGTTGATTTGCCATGGTTGAGTATATAAAGGAAATGGATGAATCGTTAAATTCAAAATGAAAGTGTAGCAAATCAATATTATGTGACAGTCAGCGTATTTAAACAAATTACAATGCCTTTCAATTCAAAAATAAAGTTCCCAATTCACACGGTTCAAAAACCTCAAAACAATTGTTCACTATAACCCACAAGTCAATCAGTTTCAATAGAACAAAGAAAAATGAACAGCGAAAGCACAGAGTAATTAATCCTTAGGCCCTGCTCACAAACTTCAGTAATCTATACTATACTATTCAGTGGCATCCCACCTGATTCATTATCACCTAATAAAAGTTAACAAAAGTTGCTTTTCATTGCCATTCCCAAGAATGGTGAAAAAAAAGTTACTTACACAGATTTCATGAAGTCCACATGTTTTGTCAATTAATAGATTTCCCCACACTTAAATTACAAAATTAAAAAGCCCAAATGACTCTCCCTCAAGAAAATAATATAATACAAGTAACAAATTCCAAAAACACACTCACAAGTTCTTACATCCATCTTGGTTACACAGGTTTTTATATATATATATATATATATATATATATATATATATATATATATATATATATATAAAAAATCTGAACTCAGAATGAAAACTCAAAATGTATTTTCGGGTGGCAGGCAGGTTAGGTCTGCCAATATAATAACAGTTTTAACTCAAATAAACTCAAAAAAAAAAAAAAAAAAAAGAAATAAGAAGACACTAAATACTGCTACTATCATATTTTGTTTGTCAAATATTATTAATCAAACACTCTTTAAATTACCTATTGTCAATTGATCAAATTATGTTCTAATACAAGGAACACGTTTCACCAGCAGGGTTGCAGATGAAATTGTGTTGTATTGAACAAAATTAAATAATTCCTCATAAGCAAACTCAATACAGATAATCAGTTCATAAGTCAGTCTGCTCTTGGAGTCAGCAGCAATAGCAATACTCAGCAGATTCAAAACTACAGACAGGTGAGATAAAAAAATGAAGAAAAAGTTGTTACAACACAGAAACATGTAATTCACCCTTGCACTATATTGAAAGCATGTATGTAATGTCAGTGTAGATGGGTGTGTTAGTAATCCACTAAGCGCACTCCAGTAAATAATCCAGTAATTGCCACATCTTGACCTCTCCTTTTGGGCAGGATGAGGTCTATGTGGGGTCTTTTCCCCCTGAAAGAATAGGAAAGGAAAACAACACCTTCCCCGATACGTATGATGGTGTTAGATTTCCCCAGCCAAATCTAATACTCTGTGGAGACTTCACACTGAGAGGGTGAGATTCATCATGGCGGCGGCCAGTCACTAAGGAGATTGCATTACTCGAACTGTACAAACAACTTTATTTATTTTTTTTAAACTATTACAAACAATACTTCCGATAACCACGGGTACATACACATTGTATTCTGGTGGAATTAACTAACCTAGAAGCATACATCGATCACTACTACAACCGCTACGAAATGGATACAACTACCACCACAACTCCGCAAAATACTCCGAAACCAAACAAACGGAAAAAGACATCATCTACCGACACAAACGATCTACAGTCTACAGAAATCGAGGTCAGTGTACTTACTTCAATCAACAACAAACTAAAGTTATTGGTCACACTACACAACAAAATAAAAGAGCTCCGGTCAAGCCTGGAATTCGCCTATAATCACATTGAAAAACTAGAACAATCCAACAACTCCCTTCAAGTTACTGTCAAAACATACAGCGAAAAAATGGACTTGGTCATAAAAGAAAACAAAACGATGAAAGAAACAATTTTGGACATTCAATCTAGAAACATGCGTGATAACCTGATTTTTTTTTTTCTGGTATTCCCGAAAATCCGGCCGATAACCCCAAACAAATGATCAGAGATTTTATGGGAATTCAACTCAAACTCCCACCGGACACTGTAAAGCAAATCACCTTTCACGGAGTCCATCGCCTCGGATTACGTTCAAATAAAACTCCCCGTCCCATCATAGCTAAACTGGAACATTACAAACACAGAGTTTATCAAAAGTAAAGGCAAAGAATTAAAAGGCACGAACTATGGACTGAATGACCAGTTTCCACGTGAAATAAACGACCGGCGCAAAATCCTTTACCCCATCATGAAACGACACAGACAAAACAATAAACGTGCATATATAATTGTGGATAAGCTGTACATAGAAGGACAACTCTACCGCGATACCAGCATCACTCCATGGCTCTATTAATTCACCACGCTACATCAAACATACAGTGACTATCAGATTATACATTAAAACAAAACTCCCTCACCCCTCTTTAAACAAATTCCTGTCATGAATATTATCCCATACGGTGATCCTCAATCAATCCCTAATATAAGTTTTGTCTTACTGTATTGTATCTGTTTGTTTATATATGTCTAACTTTATACCCCACACCTTGTCACACATTGACACATGGGCTACACACACCATCTCTATCCAGACCCGTACTTCACTAAACATGTATGTAAGACAATTAATAAATACAAATGCAGAAGCTTAAATTGGTATCGTGGAACATGCGTGGCTTCCGGACCCAGGAAAAAAGGATTACAGTAATTAACCACCTGATGAAATTGTGGGCAGATATATGCTTCTTACAGGAAACACACATCTCAAACTCAGAACTTGAAAATTTTAAATTTAAGCAATTCCACCTCATATTCTCATCAACGTACAATAGCAAACAAAGAGGAGTATCAATATTAATAAAAAAGATTCCACTGATTATTAACACGACCATCACTGATCCAGATGGAAGATTCGTTATTATCAATGTATCCATTAACCACATAATATACACACTAGCTAATATTTATGGGCCAAACAATGATGATCCATCCTTTTTTCATAATTTTTTTTCATTACTACATGACACAAATAATATTATTATAGCTGGAGACTTCAATACTATCGTTAACCCACAAATGGACCGATCAAATGTATCAAATTCTTCAAGAAATTGGAATTCTACAGAAATAATAAAACAATACATGACTCATTATGCACTTGGCGATTGTTGGAGAGTAAATAACCCGTCACTTAGAGAATATACTTACTTCTCTTCTTCTCATCAATCCTTTTCTCAAATTGACCTTTTTCTTCTCAGTAAATCACTCGCCCAACACGTAAACGAGACTACAATTCACCCAATCATAATCAACGATCATGCTCCCATCTCTCTCACACTTAACACTCAATCTTATGTTAAGCTCCACAACAGATTCAATACTTCATCACTTCACGACCCAGACGTTGATAGTTTCATTAAGAAAGAGTGGGCATTCTTTCTGGAGATGAATGACTCCACAGAAGTTTCACCATCACTATTATGGGAAACAGGCAAAGCAGTAATTACAGGAAAGATAATATCATACTCATCATACAGAAAAAAGCATAAACAACATCAGGAAAATAACTTGGAACAAAGAATTAAACACCTCACAAATATTAATTCCACTAACCCCAGCGAACAAATACAAAGCGAACTGAACCATCTCAAAATAGAACTCGACAGCATCATACACCAAAAAACACAATTCATTATCCAACAACTTAAATACCAACAATATCAATATAGCAACAAAACAAGTAAATAACTAGCAAATCAATTAAAGCATAAAAAAGAAAAAGCAATTATTTCATCCTTAATCAATCAGGCGATATAGTTCAGAATCCACAAGAAATTAATAATGTATTCCAAACATTTTATAAAAAATGATACACCTCAGATCACAAACCTAATCAAACAGAATATAAACGTTTTTAAAAGAAGTACAATTACCAACTATAGCAAAAGAACAGGCAAATGCATTAGATGCACCCCTCACCCCTGAAGAACTCTACAGAGCACTAGATAAAATCCCTAATAACAAATCACCTGGACCTGATGGACTACCAGCCGAATTTTACAAACACTTTTGGCAAATTGTATCCCCGTTATTTCAAAAAGCAATTATAGAAATAAAAACTTCATCCACAATACAACACATATGAATACAGCTGCAATGACACTCTTACTAAAACCAAACAAAGACCCAATTCATCCATCTAGTTAGTTTCATGTCTCTTTCAACACATTGGCTGACAGAATGGATATATGCAAGTGCACCAACTCCAAAAGAGTTTGTGAGTGACTTTTCTCTGGCTTTGCTCGGAGCTCTGGTCAAGGCTTTTACTCCTCATCCTCCTCACTCCTCTTACTCTGTAAACAGTCAGCAAAAGTACCACCTTGTTTGATCTGCCAGTGGGACTGCTTGAAGAAAAGGGCAATGGCAGTCCTCAGGCCAATACAAAGTCTGTCACAGTGTCCCTCTGCATTCAAGACAGATACCTCAGGAAAAGTGCTCAGTTACAGTCTGGGATAACTTCTGACCTGGAGTCTGATTGACACTGACCTGGGAAGCAACGCCACAAAATTTCCTTTGTGTGAATGTCCCTCCAATCTGATGCTCCAAGGAGAGAGATTTGCTTAAAGGACAATCATTGCCTTCAAAAGAGCCTGAACTCAGGATGCTCTTGGACATTATGTGGCCTACTGCAGGAGGCCTCCATGTGTCTGGGAGATGTATGACAACCTGAGAAGTGGAGTGACACAGTAACAATTCAACAGTAATTCACACAGTAATTCACACAGTAATTCAATTTCAAAAGTGAAATCATTTTGGCTACTTAATTCATTGAGTCACAAGTTTCCACATACACACACACACACACACACACACATATATATATAGTCAAAAGTTTGAAAACATTCAGATTTTTTTATGTTTCTGAAAGAAGTCTCTTCTGCTCATCAAGGCTGCATTTATTTGATTTAAAATTCAGTAAAACACTAATGGTGTGAAATATGATTCCAATGTAAAACAGTTGTTTTCTATCTGAATATGTTATTTGTCTTTAATTTATTCCTGTGATCAAAGCTGAATTTTCAGCATCATTACTTCAGTGTCACATGATCTTTCAGAAATCATTCTAATATGCTGCTCAAGAAAAATTAATTATTATTAACAGTTGAAAACAGTTGTGATATATATATATATATATATATATATATATATATATATATATATATATATATATATATATAAAATACTTTTATTCAGCAAGGACAAATTAAATTGATCAAAAGAGAAAGTATAAGACATTTATATGGGTAAAAAGATTTTACCTTTACCTTTTTACCTTTCTATTCATCAAAGTTTCCACAAAAATATTAAGCATGCAAAAATTGTTTTAAACATTGATAAAAAAAAATAAGAAACATTCTTAATAATTGAGCACCAATAATAATGATAATAGCTCAAAATCAACATTTTTCTATGATTTCTGAAGGATCATGTGACATTGAAGACTGGATGTGTTTTTATTATGTCAATCATATTGTATCCAACACATATAAATCTGAGCATATATAGACTACAAATAGGAAAGACAAAACAAAAACGAAATTAAAAACAAACAAACAAACCATTGAAGACTGAAATTCAGCTTTGACATCACAGAAATAAAATTGCATTTTAAATTACATTAAAACTAAAGCTATTTTAATGTGTATTCTTTCACAATATTACTGTTTTTACTTTTTTTATCAAATAAATACAGCCTTGGTGAGATTACGAGACTTCTTTCAAAAACATTTAAAAATCTTAATGTTTCCAAACTTTTGACCTGTACCGCACACACGCACAGCCAATGTGTGTGTATAAACACAGAGCTACAGCAAACAGATTAAGGTGCCTATATTCATGACAATGTTAATATTACTATTGTTATTCACAATAACTACATAGAGTAACAAGTTCAAACACTTACCTTGGAGTTTGTGTTACATTCCACTCATCCTGTGATCCGCTGTGTCCCGTTACAAGTTGAAAACGAACAGTGGATAGGTAACAGTTAAGTGAATTCAACTATTTATGGGATTTAGTTTGCCATTTGACTGACCTCAGATTGACCTATAAATATTCTTTTAATATCTAAAAAAACGAAGCAGCACAAACTAAAATTTTTACAGCACAAACGAAGCACAAACGATTGAGACAATTTTGCCGACGTTTTGCGTTGGGTGGGGGGCCAACTTCACGTAGGTTAGAGATTGTAATGCAATGTGATCATTTCATTTAACTGGTAAGTAGATTTGAGTGTCATCAGCGTAGAAGTGGTAGGAGTCCCATGCTTTCTGATAATGGAACCAAGAGGGAGCATGTAAAGAGAACAGAGCTGGCCCAAGAATAGAGCCCTGAGGCACACCACAGGTGAGGCGGACCACAGAAGAGGTACATTTGCCGAGCTTGACAGAGAACGACCTATCAGATAAATAGGATTTAAACCATTTAAGAACATTCCCTTTAAGCCCACACATGATTCTAGTCTGGAGAGAAGTATAGCATGATCAACAGTATCAAATACTGAGGTCAGATCTAAAAGAACTGAAATCACAGTATCACCTGAATCTGTAGCTAATAAAATGTCATTTAAAACTCTGGCGACACCTTAAAACTCTAAAACAACTGGCAGCTGCAATTTTGAGGCAGTCAGGGATGGACCCATTAAGTAGACATTTGTTCAGACAGGACACCAGACCAGGACCTACTGAGTCTGCTAGTTGTTTGAAGTACCAAGGATGAATAATATCAAGGGGGCAAAAGGAAGGTTTAAGACTGGCAGTTATTTCTATAACTGTGTGTAATGTGATAGGGTCAAAGGCATCCCAAGGGGCTAGTGACTGAATTTAATTTAATATATCCTCAACGCAAGGCATTAACTACAAACTTAAATTAGTTATTTTGTCACCGAAAAATCTCAAGACACCTTCACATAGTACAACAGAAATATTAGGTATAACATTAACAGGGGGGTTCAAAACAGAAGTTATAACAGAAAACAAAACCTTAGGCCGATTGTGATTATTTGTTATTAAATTTGAAGAGTAAGCAGCTTTTGTTGATTTTACTGTTCTCTGATATGCCAAGAAGCAGTCTTTCAATATTTTGTAAGAAACTTGAAGTTTGTCCTTTTTCCAATTATGCTTAGCTTTTCTGCACGCTTGTCTAGAAGAGCGAGTTATGGAGTTGAGCCATGGTTCAGATCTACATTTAGATTTACATTATTTTAGAAGTGCAGTAGCATTTAAATTGTCCAACCATGCAGAGTTTAGTAACCTGAGGTGGCGGTCAGCATCCAGAAACATTAATGGAGATTCAAGGGACAGTGATGTCACTGGTCATTTTAAAACACTGATTAAAATCCTCACAGAAATGAGGGGAGTAATAACGGACCAGTTCTTCAACATGAGTTGCTCTTTGAGTGAGCATAGGGAGAGACATATAAAATAATATCGACTGGTGATCATATAACAATGTATCTGAGACTTCTATATCAGCAAACGACAAACCATACGAAAGAACCAAGTCTTGAGTATGACCATTAATGTGTGTGGGGTCCTTATCCACTGGAATAAATTAAGAGTCAATAAGGCTGAGGAACTCTTCTCTAAAGGTTTAGACTGACAGCACACATGGATGTTAAAGTCACCAACCAGTACAAAGCAGTCACATTTAGTAGTAATAAATCCCTCGAATTCTGTGAATTCATGTTTAAAGTCTTTCACTGACTGTGGAGGTCGATAAACCACAGCTAGCATCACCGGTCCATTCCACTCCAGCCGTAATAGCAGCACTTCGAAGCTAGAATACCCACTACACGATACAGCAGAGAGCCTTAAAAGAGTCTTTTAAAATGGCCACTAATCCACCCCCATGTCCAATGAGTCGGAGGGATTTAAAATATGTAAAGTCTAAAGGAACAAGATCATTAAAATGAATAAAATCTCCCACCTTTATCCAGGTTTCAGTAATGAACATGAAGTCCAACTTGTGAGTGGATAAGATGTCATTGAGTAAAAATGTCTTATTGACCAAGGAACGTGCATTTATTAAAGCCATTTTTGAAGGAGAAATTAAGCTGGAGGAGTCTGTGCCTTTATCCAAGGAGCGGAGGTTTCCAGGAGTTACTCCGCCCTGACAGAAGCGAAGACCAATCCAGGGAGAAGATATTATTTTTAATATCATGTTTGCATTTTTTCATACAAAGTATAGGAATGTTTAAAAGTAATATGCTTTTTAAATACTTATGTAGCCCTCCCACCGGGTAGATTGTTGTGACTCACAACATAGGAGTCTGTCTAGGGGTTATTAAGTTTACTCCCTAACTCGGTGAAAGCACATTTCCCATAAATTACAATTTTAACATAAGAACCAGATCTCAGATTGTCACCTAATAGGGTCAGAAGTGTGTTTCGACTTGTGTGCACGAAATACACTTCTGTGTTTACCTTCAACTTTGAATTATAAATCCCTCAATGGGGGGGAAAAAAAAAACACAATTCAATAAATAATACTTCCCAGAGGAAATTAAACAAAATTACATCAGAGAAAAAAAACATGTATTTATTCTTCTCATTTATCTGATTTGATGTTAGTTTGAATAATTAATTTAAATCAATAAAGTCTTAAACGACAACCATAAAACAAACACCATAACCCCAAAAGAAAAAAAAACAAATATCAATGTAGTATTTTGAATGTACACCCAGCTGGGATTTTTAGTACATAGATGGCGTGCTAGTTGGAGCTCTTTGATGCAAAACTAGTGTACTCACGAGTCAGGAAAATCAACAAGAATTCCACTGGTAAGGTAGGATTTCAAGCTCAGTTCCCAACACGATGATGAACCGCATTCCTAATGTAATCCACACCGGCGCTGAGCGAAGCGTGATGAACTCCTCCCTCTTCGGACTTGTAGATGCATCCGCGACGATCCACACGGATCTTCTGCCTTCGATTTCTCCGTGTTAAAACAATAAACACGCACTTGACACGGCTCCCAACTACATATACCACGTCAATACTTTGACATAACATAAATCAAATGAAACACGGGTATAGTCTTTCGGATTTCAAATGAACGATACCACTTATTGTTCAAACTGTTCCTCGGGCTGCTCTTGAAATCCCGTGGGTGAACGATGACTGCAGTTAGCGTTCTCGATGCCGAACTTCACTCTTTCATGGCCAGAGAAAAGAAGACCTCGAACAAACGCTCGCGTTGCTTTTTTTATCCTCTCCCCTTAAACTTCCGGGGCTGACGTACACAGTTCTCCTAATTAACGTGATTCGCTCAAAAGACATAATAGCAAAACAGCAGTGTATGATCTGTTTTCCCTTACACACGTTTAAAACAAAACAAAAACTTTTATATAAACAAACAGCAATTATACGTTTGGAAACCCAACATTTAACCAGGTCTCTACATTCTCCCCCCACCAGAAATCGTTATGACCCCATAACAAGGCAAAATTGAGGATATCTTCTACACATATTTAGACACATTATTTGTCAAATAAATGAACAAAATAATACAGCAATAGACCCCTATTTATACTGAAATAAGTCACTCAAATTAGTGTTCAGTAGTTAAGTCATCGAAATAAGTACTTAACCTTCTTGCAGCCACATTCAACCACAAAGATGGTAGAACAGTATCTAACAGGACTTATATTCTTAGAGTGAGCAATAACAGGCTCAAATTTTGGCTCTCCAAGAGTCTCATAAGTAAACCTCTTGGGCACAGTTCTCACTCTTTGAGACCTTCGCTCCTGTTTAAATACCTCTGTAGGGATACCTTGATTTGTTTCACTCTTCTTCACATTTGAAAGGTCTTGCTCCTGACTTGCCACATCATTACAAATGTCTAACAATTGGCTTATGCTTGGCAAGTTATCAAAATTACTTTCTGGTAACAGTCTTGAAACGGACTCTACAGATTCATCTGTCTCAACTCTTTGAGAAATCTCAAATTTTGCTTCAGAATGCTCGGAATTCTCAGGAACACTCTGCTCCACAGTCTCTAGGACAGTATTATCAAGAGCTCCTGCATCGTTCTGAGGAATGTCTCTTCTTCTGAGAGTCAAAGGAGGATTTTCGGGTATGTAATACCACACTCCATACATTTCATCCTCAGTTTCTGAACTCACATCATAGTTCTGATCAACTCTGACTTCTGTTTCCTGTCTTACAGGTGCATTCTCACTTTCCTGTTCTGAACTCTGTGTCTGTCCAGTGTTCTTCCTTTTCCTCAGAACTCTCTTCCTGAATGTCGGAACACTGTCAGGAACTTGTCGCTGTCTCAACCCTTGTCCAACAGGAAGAATGTGATTCCTATGCAGAATCTTGACAGGACCGGTTCCACTCTCTGGCTTAAGTCGAAACACAGGTAAGTGAGACATCTGGCTCTGGACAATGTAAGGCTCAGCACTCCATCTGTCTGCCAACTTGTGCTTCCCTTTCAATCCAAGATTCCTGATCAACACTCTATCTCCAGGAACAAGATGCGAGTAATGCAGTTTCTGATCATATCTTCTCTTATTTCCTGCATTCATCTTTCCAGCTTTTTCCTCTGCCAGCTTGTAGGCAGACTTCAGCTCTTGCTGCATAGTCTTTACAAACCGCTGGTACGACTTAATGGAAGTTCCATCACTAGACACTCCAAAACTCAGATCTATGGGCAATCTGGCTTCCCTTCCGAACATAAGGAAGTAAGGAGAGTATCCTGTGGCTTCGTTCAAGCTGCTATTGTACACATGTACCAGATGTCCAATGTGACGGCTCCACTGCGGTTTTTTCTTCGGATCCAAGGTTCCCAACATATCCAACAGAGTCCGGTTAAACCGTTCGGGTTGCGGATCACCCTGGGGATGGTACGGCGTTGTACGAGATTTCTCCACTCCTAACAAGTCAAACAACTCATGAATGAGCCTGCTTTCAAAATCCCGACCCTGATCCGAATGCATCCGTCTAGGCAGACCATAATGAACAAAATACTTCTCCCACAATACTTTTGCAACTGTTCCTGCCTTCTGGTCCCTAGTCGGAAACGCTTGTGCATACCTTGTGTAGTGGTCAGTGATGACTAAGACATTTCCAATGTTCTGGGAATCTGGCTCAATAGATAAGAAATCCATACACACAAGACCCATAGGTCCATCACTGGATAAGTGTGACAATGGTGCAACTCTCTTTGGCAAGGTTTTCCTCTGAACACATCTGGCACATGTTTGGCAGTACTTCTCCACCTCCATCTTCATCCGTGGCCAGTAAAATCTCTCTCTCACCAAACCATAGGTCTTGTCAAAACCCAGGTGACCAGAATCATCATGAAGCAACCGAAGAACTACTTCATGGAACTGCCTTGGCAAACACAATTGCTTACGACAGGGTTTATCTGGAACTTGAGTGCAACGAGACATCACTCCATTCTCCATTACTAATCTCTCCCACTCCCTCATGATCAAGGAACAGTCCTTGTGAGACTCCTTAGCCTTGGACTGATCTCCTACTTTAAGAGCTCTCCATATCTCTCCAAGACAAGAATCCTCCTGCTGAGCACGAGACATATCTGCAGAACTCAATTTTGGAATCATGGAAGTATCCAGAGTGGCTAAGTTGCAATAAGCTCTAGGGACTGACTTAGGAGATCCTCCCAATGACGTGACAATCCCACTTGTATTTATGAAACAGTTGGACTTGTCTTGCACTGGCAGTTTACACAGGGATCTCACTCCAGAGGATGATATATTTGTCCATTCCTGGGCTTTCATTTCCCTATGAGGACGACGAGACAATGCATCAGCATCAACATTTTGTCTCCCAGGCCTGTACTTGAGACTGAAATCATATACAGAGAGAGCCGCCAACCACCTATGTCCCGTGGCATCCAATTTGGCTGTGGTCAGAACGTAAGTTAGCGGATTGTTATCCGTCTGCACTTCAAACTTTGCTCCGTACAGGTAGTCATGCAGTTTGTCAACAACAGCCCACTTCAATGCCAAGAACTCAAGTTTGTGAACTGGGTAGTTCCTTTCAGAAGGCGTCAAGCTTCTGCTGACGAATGCTACAGGCTTCAACCCCTGTCCTTGATCTTGATACAGCACTCCACCCAACCTTCACAGCAGGCATCAACATGTAAGACGTATGGGTGCTGAGAATTAGCAAAGACCAACACAGGAGCCTGAGTAAGTCTCACCTTCAACTCATTGAAAGCAGCTTCACAAGCATCAGTCCATCTACTTCCGAATAGATCCGAGGCTTTATATATAACTCGGTCTGGATAGTCTCCAGCCTTGATTTTCTTCCAACTCTTGTTAGGAAGACAACCTTGCAGTAACTGATTTAATGAATAAGACACTTTAGAATAGTCTTTCACAAATCTTCTGTAATACCCACAAAACCCTAAGAAAGAACATAGCTCTGTCACGTTCTGAGGTCTGGGCCAAGACTTTACAGCTTCAATTTTGGAAGGATCAGTCGAAACACCATCTTGAGACACGATGTGACCAACATACTTGACTGAAGTCTGACAAAAGATGCACTTGTCCAGGGACAACTTCAACCCTTCACTCTGCAAACGGTCCAACACCTTGAGCAACCTTTCCTCATGTTCTTCAAGAGTCCGTCCAAAAATAATAAGGTCATCCAAGTAGACCAACACTTCCAACAGATTCATGTCTCCCACTGTCTTTTCCATCACTCGTTGAAAAGTCGAGGGAGCTCCACAAATCCCCTGTGGCATCCGCTGGAATTGGTAAAACCCCACTGGGCAAATGAAAGCGGTCTTTTCTTGGTCTTCTTCACTCAAAGGAATCTGATAATATCCACTCCTAAGATCCAATACACTGAACCACTGACTTCCATTTAAACAGGCCAGAGCATCTTCAATGCGTGGGACAGTATATTGGTCAGGAATCGTGCGACGATTCAATGTTCGATAGTCCACACACATCAAATCAAATCAAATCAAATCAAATCACTTTATTGTCACACTACTGTGTACACGAGTGCAACAGCAGGTGAAATTCTTGTGTGCAGTTCCGATCAACATAGCAGTAATGACAGTGACTAGACATAAACCACTTTACAATAACAACATATATACACAAAACAATTTACATAACAAATGTACACATACCTACACAACAATTAACATATCAAATGTACACAATACACAGTGTAGAATACACATACACTATGTAATGGTATAAATATATATATATATATATATATATATATACACATTAACTGAATGGGAGCGAGAATATATTGACAAATGAGGATTAATAAAGTGCAGTGCTGATTGTAGATCGTGAGAGATCATGTGTTCAAAAGTCTTATTGCTTGTGGGAAGAAGCTGTCATGTAGTCGGGTGGTGCGGGTCCTGATGCTGCGATACCACCTGCCTGATGGAAGCAGTGAGAGCAGCCCATGACTCGGGTGGCTGGAGTCTTTGATAATCCTCCGAGCTTTCTTCACACACCGTCTGTTATATATATCCTGGAGGGAGGGAAGCTCACCTCCGATGATGTTTCTGGCAGTTCGCACCACCCTTTGCAGGTCTTTGCGGTTGTGGGCGGTGCTATTGCCGTACCAGGCGGTGATGCAGCCAGTCAGGATGCTCTCAACAGTGCTGGTGTAGAACCGTGTGAGGATGTGGTGGTTCATTCCAAACTTCCTCAGCCGTCTCAGGAAGAAGAGGCGCTGGTGAGCCTTCTTCACAACGGCCTCAGTGTGGACGGACCATGTGAGTTCCTCAGTAATGTGGACACCGAGGAACTTGAAGCTGCTGACTCTCTCCACCGGTGCTCCATTAATGGTGATGGGGCTGTGTTCTCTGTCTTTCTTCCTGAAGTCCACCACAAGCTCCTTGGTTTTACTGACGTTGAGGAAGAGGTTGTGCTCCTGACACCAGCGTGTCAGAGTGTGCACCTCCTCTCTGTAGGCTGTTTCATCATTGTCAGTGATCAGACCTACAACCGTCGTATCGTCAGCAAACTTAATGATGGCATTGGAGCTATGTGTCGCCACACAGTCATGTGTGTACAGGGAATACAGGAGTGGGCTGAGAACACAGCCCTGCGGGGCTCCAGTGTTGAGGGTCAGTGATGAGGAGATGTTGCTGCCCATTCTAACCACCTGACGTCTGCCTGACAGGAAATCCAGGATCCAGCTGCACAGCGAGCTGTTTAAGCCCAGAGCCCGGAGTTTCACATCAAGCTTGGAGGGCACTATGGTGTTGAATGCTGAGCTGTAGTCTACAAACAGCATTCTCACATATGTGTTCTTTTTTTCCAGGTGGGAAAGAGCAGTGTGTATTGTAGATGCAATGGCATCATCAGTGGAGCGGTTGTTGCGGTAGGCAAACTGTAATGGGTCCAGAGAGGTGGGCAGAACAGAGCAGATGTGATCTCTGATCAACCTCTCGAAGCATTTGCTGATGATGGGGGTGAGGGCAACAGGACGCCAGTCATTTAAGCAGGTGATTTTGGCTTGCTTCGGTACAGGCACAATAGTTGATGTTTTGAAGCATGTGGGGACTACAGACAGGGAGAGGGACAGGTTGAAAATGTCCGTAAAAACACCAGCCAGTTGGTTCGCGCATGCTCTGATGACGCGGCCCGGAATGCCGTCTGGACCCGCGGCTTTGCGAACGTTCACCCGTCGGAAGGATCGGGTTACATCCACAACAGAGACGGAGAGTGAATCATCGTCTGTAGTATCGGCCGCGAGTGCTCTCTCCGCGAGGGCGGTGTTGTTGTTGTCCTCGAAACGAGCATAAAATGTATTAAGCTCGTCCGGGAGAGAGGCAACGGTGTTCATGGCGGAGTTTTTATTCTGTTTATAGTCCGTGATGATGTTAATTCCCTGCCACATACTTCTAGAGTCAGTGGTGTTGAACTGTTCTTCAATTTTGTGCCTGTACTGGCGTTTGGCTGCACTGATGGAGTTACGGAGGGCATAACTGGCTTGTTTACGCTCCTCCGCGTTCCCGGAATTAAAAGCGGTGGTCCGCGCAGTAAGTGCCGCGCGAACATCGCCGTTAACCCAGGGTTTCTGGTTGGGGTAGATTCGTATTGTTTTGGTTGGAACAACATCCTCTACGCACTTCCTGATGAAACACGTTACGCTATCAGCGTAAACCTCGATGTCGTCATCTGAGGCGGACCGGAACATCTCCCAGTCCGCGTGATCAAAACAGTCCTGTAGCGCAGAGTCTGATTGGTCCGACCAGCACTGGATCGTCCTGAGGGCGGGTGCTTCCCTTTTCAGTTTCTGCCTGTAGGCGGGCAGAAGCAGAACGGAGGAGTGGTCAGATTTGCCAAATGGTGGGCGGAGGAGGGATTTGTAGCCATCCCGGAAAGGAGAATAGCAATGATCCAAAACCCGGTCCCCTCGTGTGTTAAAGCTGATGTGTTGGTGGAATTTTGGTGCTATTGTTTTGAAGTTGGCTTTGTTGAAGTCCCCGGCAACAATGAACGCGGCCTCAGGGTGCGCGGTTTCCTGCTCACTTATACTGCCATACAGTTCCCTAAGTGCCCGGTCTGTGTCGGCTTGTGGGGGGATGTACACAGCAGTGATAATGATTGCTGTGAATTCCCTCGGTAGCCAAAATGGTCGACACAGAAGCATGAGAAACTCCAGATCAGGAGAGCAGAAAGACCCGATAAAATGTACATTCCTCTGATCACACCATGATTTGTTGATCATAAAACATACACCTCCACCTCTGCTTTTGCCTGAGAGGTCTTTCGCTCTGTCCGCTCGGTGCACGGAGAAACCCGTGGGTTCGATGGCCGAGTCTGGAATTTCCGCGGACAACCAGGTTTCCGTAAGACAGATAACGCAGCATTCTCTCGTCTCTCGTTGGAAAGAGATCCGCGCTCTCAGCTCGCAGAGCTTGTTGTCCAGAGACTGAACATTTGCCAGTAGTATACTGGGTAGTGGGGGGCGATTTGCGCGACGTCTTACTCTGATGAGAACGCCGGCTCTTTTTCCTCTTTTCCGTCTGCGTTTCCGCGGCCGGGCAGCCCAAACAAAGGGCTCCGCTGGCGTGATTGTAAACCGCGGGTCGGCATTGAGGAATGTGAAGTCCGGATTTCGGTGTGTGATTGCCGAACCAATGTCCAAAAGCGTTTGTCTGTCGTACACAATAAGGCAGACAGCATCCATGACAAAAAAACACAGAACTGTAAACAAAACAAACAATAAACTGCAGTGTTTTGACGGAGCTCGCGACGCAGCAGCCATACTCGGCGCCATCTTGAGATTTTTTTTTTTCTTCTCTTCAATATGGTATATACAGTTCAGGTGCATGATGTTATATGAATATAATATGAATTTGGATATGAATATCATATTCTGGTACTGAATGGAATTTTCGGAATTTTGGGCTCGGGCAGGAAAGGGTTGCTTCCGCCACTTTAAAGATGAAAATGTGTTTGTTTTATGGATCCTTAAAGATTAAAGACTGCCAATAAAATTAACTAAAAATCATATTTATTTTACAGTATTTTTTGTGTATGCTCAAATACAGGATAGGGTGCATCCTTGTTTTGAATTTATCTTCTTAACAAATGAGTTTAAAACAAATCACTCATTTGCTTAAGTGAAAGATAGACAGAATAACTGAGTCAAGTCAAAAGTTTAATGGTCCGTGCAGTCTTTACATGCAAGCTGTGACCTCATTTAACACCCCTTAATATATGACAAGTGTAGATTTAAATCAGAATAATCATGACCAACATTTGAGCAATTTTTCCCAAACAACTTCATTTTGAAATAAATGTATATACATGTACAAGATGAATATACAGAGATTTAAAGGGAGAAAAACACATACACTGTAACGGAGTCATTTATAGATGATTACTTCAATGAGAATGTCATTATCTCAGGTTGATACTTTACTATATTACTATATAACATGAGATAAAAATAATTATTTGATGAAAAAGAATATATAAGACTCAAATAATCCCCTACTGTATGAACTGACCTTTAGGAGATTTTTTTGATGGTTTATTTCATGTAAACTGCTCAAATAATATAGAAATAATATACATTTAAGTTTGGATGTGACATATTTGTATTGTCCATATACAGTATACACCCAGCAACAATAATCTGCTTTCCACTCTCTCAGCTTCCTGCTGCCCATATATGGAATCGGCCAAAATGATTGGCAGACTAAATTCACCTCAAAGTCTTCTGATTGGCTAATAAAATTGTCACATTTTATATTGTTGTTTACAGTCTAGCAATGTCACAGAGACAGGTGTGATATTTCAGGACACCTAATTCAGTGATATCTGTCTGTTAATAGATATATTTTAGAGTTTATATGCAACAGAAAGACAAAGAATTGTTTTCAAATAAGATGTCAGTGGCAAATCAACCCATTTGTGTGACTTGTATTAACATTAATTGCTATCTTTGCATATTGTTTCTGTACTTAGCATTTTATTAATGTTATTGTGCTTTTAGCTACACATGTAGTGTGAGATAAACTGAATTTTTTTCTAAATGTTTCATGAAAGACTGCTAAATACAACGCAATCAGTATATGATCTATATGTATTTATAAGAATTTAATTATGCTGTTAATGACTCCAAATAGGATCTTGTTCTTGGGTTTATTTGAATAGTTCATCCCAAAATGACAATTCTGTCATCATCAACTCACACTCATGTAGTTCCAAACCCAAACGTCTCAGTCACCATTCTCTTTCACGGCACTGATAACATTCTGCCAAACTCCCTTCCTCCCACATAACTTCAATCCCTCCCATAATGACACAACAATATTTTTAACTAACGTAACACTGAACATTGAAGAGCCTCAGAGGTGTCCAGTTAGGGGAGTGCTCTCATTCCTGCAGGAGAGGTTGGAGGGGAGAGTGTCCCGCTCCACCTTGAAGGTTTATGTAGCTGCTATCACGGCCCACCACGACACAGTAAACGGAAAGTCTTTGGGTAAGCACTACTTAATTATCAGATTCCTAAGAGGTGCCCGGAGGTTAAATCCCTCCCAGCCAAGCCTGTGCCCCTCCTGGGATCTCTCAGTGATCCTCTTGGGCCTTCAGAGACCCCCCCCTTTGAGCCGCTAGAATCAGTCGGACTCAGGGCCCTCTCCCTGAAGACGGCCCTCCTGATTGCGCTAGCCTCCATCAAGAGGGTCGGGGACCTGCAAGCATTCGCTGTCAGTGACACTTGACTGGAGTTCGGGCCGGCAGACACTCATGTGATCCTAAGACTGTGACCGGGCTACGTGCCAAGGTTCCTACCACCCCCTACAGAGACCAGGTAGTGAACCTGCAAGCGCTGCCCCGGGAGGAGGCAGGCCCAGCCCCTTCATGCTGTGTCCGGTATGTGCTTTGCGTATCTACTTGGATCGCACGCAGAGCTTTAGATGTTCTGAGCAGCTCTTTGTCTGCTTTGACGGACAGCGGAAAGGGAACGCTGTCTCCAAACAGAGGCTTTCCCACTGGGTAGTGGACGCCATTACATTGGCCTATCACACCCAGGCCGTGCCACCCCCTTGCGGGTCCGAGTACACTCAACAAGAAGTGTTGCGTCCTCGTGGGCACTGGCCAGGGGTACCTCCCTAGCAGACATATGCAGAGCAGCGGGTTGGGCAACACCCAGTACCTTTGCAAGATTAAACAATCTCAGGTTTGAGTCCGTTTCATCCCGTGTTTTCTCAGGTCCGAGCCGGTAGATCTCGGTAACACGCTGACAAACTGACCGGGTGGATCGCTTGCATCAGGCGCCCTTTCCCTCTGCTGAGGTAAAATCATGCACTCATCCCAGGTGATCCCACTAATATAATGTATATATTTTTTTCCTCCACCTTCCATCCTCTGTATAATGATTTTCTCTGCAGAAATTGTAAGAAAATAATGTATTATAAAACTAAGAAAGGAGGAAGTAAAGTATCAACCTGAAACAAAGAGTGAAATTCTCATTGAAGTAATCATCTATAAATGACTCTGTTACAGTGTATGTGTTTTTCTCCCTTTACATCTCTGTATATTCATCTTGTACATGTATGTACATTTATTTCAAGTTCAAGTTGTTTGGGAAAAATTGCTCAAATGTTGGTCATGATTATTCTGATTTAAATCTACACTTGTCATAGTTTAAGTGGTGTTAACTGAGGTCACAGCTTGCATGTAAAGACTGCACGGACCATTAAACTTTTGACTTGACTCATTTATTCCATCTCAACTCATTTGTTAAGAAGATAAATTCAAAACAAGGATGCACCCTATCCTGTATTTGTGACAGGAAAATTGTGTGTAATCCATCATGACATCATGTAATCTGAGTAGAAAGAGTGGTTTGCATAGAGGGTTGTGACAAACATTAAACCTATAAAAAGACAGAATCAGGAGAAATCCACATCGACAGGTTTCTCAATCACAGGTAAATTGTTTGTCATTTTTATCATCTTAATTCTGTATAACTTGCCACCTAAATGATCTTTATCACCTTTAGAATGTTTCTGTATTTCTTATAATAATAATAATAATAATAATAATAATAATAATAATAATAATCTGTGTAAAAGTGTTGTGGATTTAATGTGCTGTGAGTTTTCTAAACTTTTACTTCTGCTGAAAATAAAAATAGATTATAAATGCATTTTAAATGTTCTTGTTGCAACTATACGCTTCAGTTCAGCAAACAACACTTTTCTGGATTCTTGAGTTCTTGAGATGATTATTATTTTTCTTGATGTTACATGTTATATATTTAATTCAATATTTCTTGATTACATGTACAATATATGAGTGTGACATCAATCTAAACTATTCTAAAACTTTTATTATTATTTTATTATTATTATTATTATTATTACTGTTATTATGCATGTGACTTTTATCACAAAAATGATGGATTTTGTACTTTAAAGAAAAACAAATCTCATTAAAAATAGTGACCAGTTAGATTACACTTTCTTAAACTTAAATCTTGATGATGATCAGAATAAAATAAATAATCCATTAAAAAGTTATTTTGAACAGGTAATTATTTTATTTCAGTAGTTCTTGATTCTAGGTATGTAACTGTGCAGTTAATATCGATTAAAGTTCTTGATGTTTCATTAAAGGTTCTTCAGATCAGTGTTTTGGTTTCTGGGTTCTTTAAAGCATCAGTTCATACACTCCAAACACTATTTTAGCATATTTTTAACATTTATGCATTTCAATTTAATTTCAATTAAAATATTTTCATCAATTTCAATTGTGTATTTTTTATTTATTGATTAATAAAATGGAATATATACTTTATATATATTAATATATATGTTAAAGATTTCTCATTTTAATTGAATGGAAATTTGTTATAAAACTGAAAGAACTAGAGAATAAAATGTTTTTCAGGAATTTAAATGTGCTGTAGGCTTGTAGTTTTCCTGCTTATTTGCATCTGATCCAGTATCAGATTTACTGCACAATCAGACTTGATTTGCCATTTATATTGAACATTAATATTTGACATTTACATTTTCTTCTGTCCTTATCCGACTGTTTGTTCTGTTCTGACAAACCTCAGATGAAGGACTCAAATCACCACAAGATCAAATCAATCTCTCTTTTTTCAGTTTGAAGGAACAAGAAACGCTAAAATGATGAATCTCATCTTGTTTATATTCGGTAGGTACCGTGACTGTGTTTTAGAGCACTTCAGAAGACTGGGGCTAGTTGTCACACTTTTAACTCTAGTGAATATTTCTCAGGGTCTAATCTAATCTAATGTAATGTAATGTAATCTAATGTAATGTAATCTAATGTAATATAATGTAATCTAATCTAATGTAATCTAATCTAATAGAATATATTTACTCAGTGTATATTATATGGGCACAGCTGAAGATCTTTGTTTGATTGAACCAAACATGTTTTTTTACTATAGGTTCATGCATCTCATCGGGTCTCTCCAAACAGTTTGTCTTTGTTAATGAACTAAAAACATATGATGATGCCCAGAACTTCTGCAGAAAACATCACAATGATCTGGCCACTATTGAAGACATGACAGATCTGAATGATCTCCAGAACACTGTGAGCGGGATTACAGAACCATCTGCTTGGATCGGACTGAAGAAAGAAGATCCTCCTCTCTGGTATTGGTCCCTTTACGACAGGGAATTCTACAGGGAAGGAGAAGCCGGATATAGAAACTGGAATACTGGAGAGCCGGATAACGCGGGAGGAATTGAAAACTGTGTTATGATCGATGACGGGGGGAAATTCCGGGATATTCCATGTTCTTTCCAATTCCGGTTCATTTGCTATGATGGTAAAGACACAATACATTTATAAAATAATGTGTGCATGTCAAACTATTTCCAATATGAAACCTGTTTTAATGACCATTTAGATTTTTTTGCATTGTATCATTATTTTCATGCAACTAAACACTTCTTTATTTCTCATTTCTATCATGTGACATTTTAATAGTTTAAGTATTTAAAAAACATATTACTTTTAATCATTTGTATGAATAAATGCAAACATGATATTAAAAATACAACATGTTTCCAAATTTAAATAATTGGTTTTAATCTGTAAATGTACTAAAGCCAAAGTCAATTATTAGAATATTATCTGTAAAATATTTCCTCTTTTTTTCTACCCAATATTAGAATATGTAAGAAATAGTTGAGCAATTTTAATTTGTTTTATGGTCACAATAATTCTGTTGTAAAGCTGCTTTTCAGGAAATAGTGTCATAACCAGTAAGCAAGCTTAAGACAGTCATAATGATGAATAATTAGAAAGATACAAAACGTTCACAAACTTCTTATGAACAAATATGATCAAGGAAGGAGAAAGTTCAATCTTAGAAAGTTCAACTATATGCAGATTTATTTTTATTACTTACTGTAAAAATACATTTTTTTTTTACATATTATAATTCTCTCTGAATTTTGCCCCAGTTTGGAAACTCCTGGTGTAATAAATAAAGATTCAAAAACAATTATAATGTGTCACGACACAGAACACGTCAACTTCTCAAAAGTATTTCATGTTAATAGGATCTCTTATTGTTATTAGGAAATGTGAATGTTACACAGAGGTACGTGTTTATCGATCAAGCAATGACCTGGAATGACGCTCAGATGTACTGCAGAACAACACACACAGATCTGGTCAGTATCAGGAACCTGGAGGAGAACCAGCAGGTCCGGGCACTAGTACCAGCAGGATCTTTTGTCCACATTGGCCTCTATAAAGAATCTTACAGCTGGTCAGACAACAGCAGTTCTTTATTCAGACGCTGGTCTTTAAATGAGCCTGACAACAGCGGACTGTGTGTTGAGCACATATTTCAGCTGAACGCATGGAGAGATCAGAGCTGCAGCACAGCAAGACCGTTCATCTGCATCAGTGGTGAGATGCTTTTATATCAGTTTCTGGTTGTGTTCCCATTCTACTATCAGAGCAGTTCAAGTTTGAAGTACCACCTGAATGCAAAGCGAGATCACAGTCAGACCAGCCGATAATATTATGGATAAATTTGCCTGTATAGAATAGAGTGAAATATGGATATTACTAAATTTACACAGGAATCACAATCATGTGTATTAAACCCCCAAATGTTGATTATTGATTCTCATGTAAAGCAAACCAAAGACTCATACTGACCCAACGGAGAGAATATTTCTTCACAGATTAGGCAAAAAACAGCAAATATAGTAAAGATGGATAAATTGGTTAAAATAAGGCTACATCAATGAGGCATTTACATACACACCAATACCCTGATAACTCCCAAATATCAGCTTTTAAAACAATCCAACTAAGAAATCCATGTTAACATGACATTTAAAATAATCCTGTTATTCTCTGCTCCTGACGTCAAATCTTGAAGAGGCATGCGTACAACACTTGTGCACATTGGATAAGATGAGTTTAGGTGTTTAGATGCAACGTCAAATCAGTGTAATGGGCAAAAATCTACCAATGTTGAGATGTTTATTCTTACACTGTTTATGACACTTAAACTGAAGTCAAACGTGCTCATTTTCTGTCTTCATCTGCAATCCTACTTTAGCCCCAACCCCAATCTAACACTTGTGCATAATATCACCACACCATCTCATGATTTTCTAAGAATGCATCAATGTACACATGCGTCATACGGTTGCTTTGAGCGTTTCACTTTGGTTGTGTTGTCTCATAAATGATGTCAGTTTTAAGGTCACTGTGTCAAATAAAAATATTTTGAAACTTTAAAAACACATCTTGAGATCCTTGCTTTCAGAATTGCACTCCGTCCAGTAGAACGTGTCCTAATCGTGTGTTTATGCTAGTGTCAAAGATGCCTGTGTGTGGTTTGTTCTCTGTAGAGCAGCATGTTGTCTATACAGCAGGAGTTTCACTTACTGCCCCCTGCTGAAAACAGCTGGTACTTGAATTACTCCAATAGTAGGAATATTCCTAATTATGGTCCGGACACATGATTAATTGTATTTCATACAATATTTTTTATATGATGTGTTAAATTGACAGCCCTGTTAAGGATGCATCCTTTTGCACCTCACTGTATCTACTGTTTGTTTCCACAGTGTTGAAGATGCAGATATTGAAAGTGAAGGTGAAATCCAGTCTGAATGTAAATGATCCTGCAATGATGACGACTGTCTTACAGAAGGTGAGTTTTATAAAGTGTGCTCATCTTTAGAGTTAGTTCCTGTACAGACCTGCAGAAAGACCAGATTAAACCAGCCTAAGGTGGTTTGCTGGCCTTCACTGGCCTCCAAGCATGCTAGTTTTCAGCAAGTTTAGCTGGTCATCCAGCTGTTCTCTCAGAATGACAAACTGAAAAGTGCCCAAAACCCCTCAAGAACCATCAAACAGTGGAACCCATTCTGAGACCAGCGATCCACCTTAGGCTGGTTTAAGCTGTTTTATTCAGCAGGGAATGCAGATAATGTTCCAGACAGACTATGTTTATCTACATGATTTAGTAATGCAAGACTGTTCTATCCTCAGATTCAACAGAAACTAGTAAATCTGGGAATGTCAAAGGATGCCAAACTGGTGTGGAGAGTTCAGTCAGATGGAGCCGTCTTCCACACGGTGCAGAATAAAAATGAGTCCGCATTGTCAGTGTGTTAGAGGGATAGTTCTCCCACAAATGAAAATTATTTCACCATTTAGGATACTAACCTTTATAATATTCCAAAATCACACTGTATGCCTTTATTAGTTGAATGGAAAAGGAGATGTTGAGCAGAATGTTAATCTTCACTTATATATTCTGATAGATGAAAATCAAAGGAAATTTAGTCTGTAATCTTAATCTTGTTCTTTAATCTTGTTTTAATTACACCTGATCACTTTAAAATACCCTGTGATTTTGCATTAAGTAAATAAGTACAAGTTCTACTCTTTTATTTACATTGTGAGGGGAAGATAGCAGAGATAGAACAATCAGCTCTAGTAGTGAAGTAGGTACATTTTTAACTATTTACACTTCTAAAATATAAAGAAAATGCTTTTGTGTGTGTGTGTGTCTCTCTCTCATGTCATTGTCAAATATAATGGATGGTTACATTCTCAACATGTACATTAATTTAAATAAAACATTCACACCAGCACTCTTGTATTCCTCTTTCATCTTGAATTAATCACATACAGTGAAAATTATTTGGACACAAAATAACAAAATTGTAAAATTGTATAATTCAGACAATAATTGCAAATCCAGTAGGTGGCGCTGTCACCAAATGTATTTGATTTTGTTTGGGCATGGTCAGAATGACACATGCAAAGTTATGTTAAAGCATTGCTGAGATACAGCCTGAAATGGGACATATTATGCCCCTTTTTACACGAGGTGTCCCCAGAATGTATCTGTGAAGTTTTAGCTCAAAATACCTCACAGATCATTTATTCTGCCATGCCTTTTTACCCCTGATTTGTAGCCCTGTTCCAAAAGGACTGTAGCTTTAAATGCAAAGGAGCTGCTGCTCCCCACACCCCTTTCTGGAATTGGGCTGTGCCTTTCCTACAGGTGCAATGGATACCCCGGCAACAACAATAAAGGAGAAATTAAACAGTTAAAAAATTATAAATAACACAGAGAACACATTAAGTCAATCTTTTATCAGGGAACAGGGGTTACACCTAAGTAACCCAAGACATATTTTGCATAACAAAGTTCGAGTTATGAAATAAATTTATAGTTGTTGAAAATCGTTTCATAAATGTTTTTGAAATAATGACCGGTTTTATTACATGGAAAATCATCATTGCATGACCACACAAGCGGGACTGTGGAGGAGGCCAGTCAGTTTATATCGTAACCGAAACAGAGCTACAGCTTCATTGTTATGGAATAAGGTAGTTAGCGACTAGTTGCTACATTACACAAAGCACAATGTTTTCACAACAAGAGTTTTTCATGCAACGTGCAAACAAGCATTGTACTTTTTAAAGTAGTTTACTTTTTACTTGAGTAAATTTTAATTGCTGTAACTGTACTTTTATTGTGCTATTTTATCATCGTCTGTGTTCACTACTTCCCTGTCCTGATTTTATTTTTATCTATCAACATGATTGGCTAGGGAGAGTCTCGTGACTCCCGTCAAATCAAATTACATGTAAAAACTTGAATGGCAGCTGTAGATCTGTCAACAACTGTTATGGATGTGGTGGATGCCTCAAGCACAGTTCAACACCTGAACATCACGGCCGCACCTGAAAGGGATTTTCACATGGAAAAGGCCAGTTGCTTGATTGTGTCATGTGAGTTTAACTTGCTCAAGCCAGATATCAGCATTAATCCTGCCTCTAATTTTAAGAAAACTATCAAGGTAAATTTCATATTTCTGCTTACTAGATTCTAAACATCTTGATGTTTATCTGAAAAAAAACAGAGAGATGTCCTCGATACTGATGATAAAATTTAGAGTAATTTTCTACACTTAGGCTATGTTCTACATCTAGATCAGGGGTGTTCATTACATCAATCACTGGTTGGTTGATCTAGATAAAATATAAAATATTGACTTTTTATTTCCTGGCGTCTGTCGCTGTGCGCTTTTTGACTGACAGGTGGCTTATGTATGTGAGCTAATGCGGGTATGTGCCCAAACGATCAAATTACACTTCATAATTCAGCCAATGCCCGTCTTGGTGAGGCATTATTGTAAACACAGTCGGTTTGGTCTAAAGTGAACATAAACAGTGTGACAAAAAGCATATTTGCATCAAAATGTTGGACTTGAAGCGTACACGTAACACACTTTAGTCATAAATAGACTATTAATCAAACAACAATAACAAGGAAATTAGAAAATCACTCACGACTTTTGGCTGAATAACTTGAGTAGCTTTAAAAGTATTAATGTAACAGAATAAAACAGTGACATTTTTAATAATAATATCTTTTTAATAATATTGTTATTATAATAATATTTATCTTTAATATCTTTAATATTTATCTTTTTCTCACCGACACCTGTCATATCTCTTCTGAAGACATGGATTTAACCACTGGATTCACATGGATTAGTGTCACGTAGTGTAGCTGAGATGAGACAGCAAGCTTTTGATGATTATGATAGATATAAATAAATGTGAACACATGTAACAACAAACAAGAACCGAAAATCATGTAACTAAACTAGAGGGTATTTATACACACAAGGCTGACAATGGAATCGAGAACAGATGAGAATGATGAGGAACAGTGCATTCTGGGAAACGTAGTCTAGTGGAAACAAAAGACAGAAGAAGAAAACCACTTCAAAATAAGAGTCTTGAAGACACAAAGAAGGCACACTGTGACAATTAGGCTACTTTTATGCTGACTTGTGATTTTTGAAGCATCACATTTTTTGCACCCATTCATTTGCATTATATGGAGCAGAGATATTCTTCTAAAAATCTTAATTTGTTTTCTGATGAAGAAATAAAGTCATTCACATCTGGGATGACATGAGAGTGAGTAAATGATGAGAGAATTTTCATTTTTGTGTGATTTATTCATTTAAAGCCTGATGTGGCCCCTGTATCAAACAACTGTTCTACCGCCTCTATTGTGCAGGACATGATGGATTTTTTAGTGTTTTTTTTTTTTTTTGCATTCTTTGCATTGTTTTGAACATATTTTACTCAAACAGTACACTCTCTTAGTCGGCATTAAGGGAAATTTATACATAAACTGATTTTAATGTAATTGTTTCACACATTGTGAAATTGAAAATACATTTTCATCTTTTCATTTCTGTAATCATGTCACCCTTTTATTTTTTAAATCAGATTCATGTAGTTTTTACAGTATCATAGATAAGTGATGTAAGCTGTCAATCACAAACACCTATAAATCTTTCTGGCAAACAGCCATAAAAGGGAATGTAAATTACGGTGTGTGTGCTACATTTTTAAATTGCAGCATAGAGTTTTAGCTTTCACACCTCAGTCCTCAATACTCACTACTCATGGAGTCACGTGACTGATTCATGGCGGTGCAGACGTGAATTTTGTGTGCTCCACGTACTACTCGTTACTTTCAGTCTATTAGAAAGCAAACTATGTTGAATTACGTCAAAACCTCTAAAATGTCGGTATCACATAGTACTGGTGCAGCTAAAGAAACCAAACTCTCCCCTGTCAAGAAGAAATTTAAGGAATCATCGTCTAGCATTTCCAAAGCAGACCTGGACAGCGCCATCTTAGTAGGAGTGAAGCAGGCCTTAGCTGAACAGAGAGCAGAGCTAAATGAAATCATGAAATCGTGACTGCCGCAGTAAAAGCTGCTTTAGGTGATGTGCTGCTCCCACAGATATTAGATCTTAGACTTGAACTGAAGAATACCACTGACACTATAATGACAGCCACTGGCCAGATTGAACAGCTGGAGAAATCCGTTCATCGACTTCAGTCAAGATGCGATTCTACGCAATCAGCAGCTGGACATGACAGAGATCAGGTCAATGCTATGAGGCTGAAAAGTGACGAGCTGAGTTCCAAGGTGGCAGATATGGAAGACCGAAGTAGAAGATCCAACCTACGCTTAGTTGGGCTGAGTGAAGGAGTGGAGGGTGACAACTGCATCGCCTTTTTAAAGGCAAATCTGCCTACGTGGATCCCATCTGTTGCTGACCGAGACATAAAAATAGAACGAGCCCACCGCCTGTACTATAAAACCACCAATGTTAGCCACCCTCGCACAATTATATTCAAGTTGCTAGACTATACTGATAGACAAGCAATCCTGAGTGGTGCAAGAGCGGTTTATCCCGTTAAAGATGGCATGGACACGTTGTGCTTCTTCCCGGATTTCAGCGCAGAAACCACTAAGAAACAAAAGGCCTTTGCTGAGGTGAGAAAGCGGATAGAAGCATTTGGGATTCAAACGTTTCTCTTGTTCCCAGCCACACTGAAGATCACTTATCGTGGTAGGCACACTTTATGTCGGTCTCCATCTGAAGCAGAACAGTTCATCCTCTCTAACAACCTGCCCTGCAGAGATGCCAGCTCTTCACATAGGCGGGAGGACGAAGCGCTGGAGAACCGTAGTTCTGAGATGGATACACACCAGATGGATACAACAGAGCATCAGCCTACACTGGACACTGCAAGTAACATCGCAAGCTAGCCTGTTCAATATTTCAGTATGGGACTGTGGACTTTGCTCTTGGTGCTGTCATATTGGTGAAGTATGATTTCTATGGTTTTCATTTTAGTAGAGACTATTTCGATGCTTAACGCAACAGGCTTGTCATTTTTCACGTGTGTTATAGGCTAGCATAGACTGCAAGAGCAACCATAAGATTTACTTAGTCTAGGTTACTCCTTGGGTCGATAGCTGAGGTTTATTTCACTCCTTTTGTCTGTTAGAACCAGGCTACTGATTTTAATTTTTTTTCTCTCACTACGAAGGGCCGTATCGCCATATTGCTTTAATTTCCGCTGAATATTGCATTACTGTAACGAGTGGGGTGGGGGAGTTTGCACCACTAGGAGGAGTCACGTCTCTTACAATCTCTAACTTTATACTGGCCATATGGGCTCTTTTGAACCCCTTGCGGCTTGTAAAGTATGTTCTGTATATAGTTTAGAATGTTGTTGTTATTACTTTGCTGGCAGCTGTTAACTCTATTGCGACTCTTTTTTTGCCCATGGTATTTTGCTCTAAGGACACCAGACGGTTTATTGTTAAAGTCGTTTCCCAGAAAGGTTTTTCCAATCCTGCTGTACTACTGCTAATTAGTAGACTATGTCTGATCTAAATATTATATCCTGGAATGTACGTGGCCTGAATACACCGGTTAAGCATACCCGTTGTTTAGAAAAGGAGGATGTGTCCCGCTTCCAAAATAAAAAATACAAGTTACTGACATACTCATGCGCCCCTAATAAATCCAAAGGTGTGCTGATACTTGCAAAGAGGATGCTACATTTATCCATAGACTTACTGGGAGGAGATGACCTTGGCTGTTTTGCGTATGCAGCTGTAACACTAAATCATTCTAAACTCCTGCTGGTATCCATCTACGTTCCAAACGAGCCTGATCAACATTTTCTGAATAATATCTGTGGAAAGCTACTACAATTTAGTGATCTGGATGTCGTCATAGGGGGAGATTTCAATGCCTCAATTCATCCTCAACTTGATCGCTCATCTAGTTGTAACCCCTCTAGTGCAATGTCCACATCATCTCTAAATAGGTTCATTACAGAATTAAATCTAATTGACCCATGGCGCATACATAATCCCCATACGAAGGGCTACACATTCTATTCTCCTAGGCACAAATCCTTTTCAAGAATCGATTATATCCTGGTTAGTGCCTCTTTTCTTCAGTATATATCCAATATTGTCATATTGCCTATTTTGATTTCAGATCACTCTCCCATTATTTGTAATATCACACCTGCTACAGCTCATGCTAAAGTCCATAGATGGCGCTTTAACGACTCCCTGCTGTATGATGTTACATTTATGGACCAACTCAGATCTGGGCTTGCAGAATTTTTGGAAATTAATACGGATCATTGCTCAAACCCTCAGGTGTTATGGGAGGTCACTAAATGCTATCTACGAGGGAACTGCATTGCCTTTTCCTCAAAGGCCAAGCGTCTTAAAAATAAGCGCTTTGATTATCTTGAACAAGAAATAAGGTCTTTGGAACACCAGCAGACCCAATCTTTCTCAGAAGAGGCTGCTCAGAATTTGTCACTGTTGAAAAAAGAATACAATAGCCTGTCAATGTCCAAAGCCGAGTTCATTATTCACAGAACTAAGCAAAAATATTTTTCATATTTTTCATATTTTCATTCAGATAAAACTAGCCATCTGCTTGCATTGAGGTTAAAGGAAACCGAGTCCAAAGCAAATAGTGATATGTTACAAAACAGTGATGGCAAAATAGTTACAGATCCTAGGGCTATTAATAATACCTTTAAAGCATTTTATTCCACACTGTATTCTTCAGAGGTGGTTCTTGACAGACATATATGCAAAACATTTTTAGAGAACTTGAACCTGCCTATCTTACCAGAAGAGGACAGAGACCTTCTAGAAGAACCTCTAATGTTGGAGGAATTTCATAATGCGGCCAAATCTCTTAAAAAGGGAAATACCCCGGCCCCGATGGAATTCCCACAGAGCTCTACCTGGCTGTTTGGGATGTTGTTGGGCCCTTAATTTTGAATTCTATGAATTATGCGATTAAACATGGTATGCTTCATAGGGACCAGAACATAGTGCTTATCATTTTGTTACATAAGAAAAGTAAAGATCCATTGAATTGTTCTAGTTACCGTCCAATATCTTTAATTAATAGTGATGTTAAAATTATGGCAAAAGCCTTGGTTTCCCAGATTGAGTCCTTCATGGACACTTTGATACATTATGACCAAACTGGATTTCTTAGAGGGCGGCTGGCCGCAGACAATATGCAATGTTTATTGCACATCATTGAACATTCTCACACATATACTGACACTTGCGCAGTTTTGTCCCTTGACGCGCTCAAAGCTTTTGACAGACTTGAGTGGGACTTTCTATGGACAGTACTGGAACATTTTGGCTTCGGTCCTAAATTCATATATGTCATGCCATACAACGATTTATATATCATTGTATGCGGATGACATCATTTTGTATCTTTCAGCCCTAAAAACTCTATACTTAATGTCCTAAAGTTATTCCACCATTTCAGCAGTATGTCTGGATACATGATAAATTGGGATAAATCCTCCTTAATGGCCCTTAACAATATCTCTCACCACATTTCCCTTCCTAACAATATTGTGTTCACTAAATCATTCACATACCTAGGAATCAAAATAACGGATTCTCTGTCGAGAATCATCCAATTAAATCTTAGTGAATTTAGCCAGAAAATAAAACTTGACCTCCAAAGATGGACTAACCTTCAGATCTCAATGCAAGCCAGAATCAGTACAGTCAAGATGAATATTCTACCATGCCTGAACTTCTTGTTTTTTATGATCCCATTTACACCACCTCCTAAATATTTTAAAGAGTTAAACTCTGCAGTATCTAGATTTGTCTGGAATGGCAGACAACCCAGAATAAGTTTTTCTGTTTTGCAGCGCACAAAATTAGAAGGCGGCCTTGCCCTCCCTAATTTTCAGATTTATTACTGGGCATTCCAGATTAGAGCTATGCGAACATGGACGGACAAAGACAGTAAAGTGCTATGGAGAAGCATAGAATCAGCTATCGTACATCCCCATAGACTTCAAGATCTGCCCTTCACAGGTATAGGACACCGCAACTCGCACTATAAATTTGGTAATGTTATTTCATCCACTTTAGCTGCATGGTACAGTGCTGAAAAAACAATAGGTCATTCAAAGAAATTCTCTCAGCAATCTCCTCTATGGAATAATGCTCACTTCTTGTCTGATCAACAACCTTTTGTTTACCCTTTGTGGTCGTCTTAAGGGGTTTTTACTTTTTCCAATATTTTTGACAGGACTAGATATCCAAGCAGAATACGGCCTACCTGGCTTTTCTTTTTTCTTGTACCTGAGGTTGCGATCTGCTATGAAAGCTTTTGGCGTGCCATGGAATTCTGTTTTGACTGACCACCCAATGTTTAGCTGGATTGATCCTGTCAAAGATCCTAGTGGGGCGGTTGCAGTAATCTATAATTCTTTACTCAGTAGTGTTCACAAGCCTTTAAAAATACTATCAAAGTGGGATTTGGAACTTTCTTGGTTTGGATTCCACCCAGACTGGGAAACAGTGTGGTCAAACCTTGGCCTTACCTCTAAAAACCTTAGTCATGTACTTATTAATTTTAAGACTATCCATCGTTTCTATTATACACCTTACTATTATACATCCATACTGCAGTTTCTGTAACACTGGCGCTGGTACATTTTTACATATGTTTTGGGACTGTCCAATGATTCTACTATTCTGGAAGTATGTGACTGTTAGGTTACATGATCTTACAGGTCTATATTTGGATTTGGACCCCTGTTTACTATTATTGAATGATGATTCAAAGTACCAATTTTCATTACGTGACAAAAAAGTGTTGATGGCAGGGTTCAAAGCTGCAAAAAAAGCTATTTTACAGCAGTGGATAACCCCAGATACAAACTTGAAGCAATTTTGGATAGTCTCATTTCATTACATAGTTTGCCTTGAGTGTACAACTGCAAAGATCAATAAGGCAAAGTCAACCACTGTAAACGCCTGGATGAATATAGCCTCTGCCCTTAAAGAGCTTCTTTGAATATTCTACAGTTAATATGAGTTTGCTGCCAGTGTTTGTTAAGTGTGTTGTGTTCTGTGCGTATGTATGTATTTATTTTATTTTTTTTACTTTATTTTAATTTTATCTCTATTCGCATCTGTTCTCTGTATGTGTTGTTTATTGATTGAAAATAAAAAATCATAATCTAAAAAAAAAATACTCACTACTCATGAGTACTTAATTGAGCTACTATTTTACTCTTACTTGAGTAGTTTTTAGGACAGGTAATTTTACTCTACTCAAACTACATTTTTTATGAAGTAACAGTACTTATTTTTCAGTAATATTTCCACCCCTGCTCATATCTGTACTGTGGAATTTAGGGGTCTATTGCTGTATTATTTTGTTCATTTATTTGACAAATAATGTGTCTAAATATGTGTAGAAGATATCCTCAATTTTGCCTTGTTATGGGGTCATAACGATTTCTGGTGGGGGGAGAATGTAGAGACCTGGTTAAATGTTGGGTTTCCAAACGTATAATTGCTGTTTGTTTATATAAAAGTTTTTGTTTTGTTTTAAACGTGTGTAAGGGAAAACAGATCATACACTGCTGTTTTGCTATTATGTCTTTTGAGCGAATCACGTTAATTAGGAGAACTGTGTACGTCAGCCCCGGAAGTTTAAGGGGAGAGGATAAAAAAAGCAACGCGAGCGTTTGTTCGAGGTCTTCTTTTCTCTGGCCATGAAAGAGTGAAGTTCGGCGTCGAGAACGCTAACCGCAGTCATCGTTCACCCACAGGATTTCAAGAGCAGCCCGAGGAACAGTTTGAACAATAAGTGGTATCGTTCATTTGAAATCCGAAAGACTATACCTGTGTTTCATTTGATTTATGTTATGTCAAAGTATTGACGTGGTATATGTAGTTGGGAGCCGTGTCAAGTGCGTGTTTATTGTTTAACACGGAGAAATCGAAGGCAGAAGATCCGTGTGGATCGTCGCGGATGCATCTACAAGTCCGAAGAGGGAGGAGTTCATCACGCTTCGCTCAGCGCCGGTGTGGATTACGTTACGAATGCGGTTCATCATCGTGTTGGGAACTGAGCTTGAAATCCTACCTTACCAGTGGAATTCTTGTTGATTTTCCTGACTCGTGAGTACACTAGTTTTGCATCAAAGAGCTCCAACTAGCACGCCATCTATGTACTAAAAATCCCAGCTGGGTGTACATTCAAAATACTACATTGATATTTGTTTTTTTTTCTTTTGGGGTTATGGTGTTTGTTTTATGGTTGTCGTTTAAGACTTTATTGATTTAAATTAATTATTCAAACTAACATCAAATCAGATAAATGAGAAGAATAAATACATGTTTTTTTTCTCTGACGTAATTTTGTTTAATTTCCTGTGGGAAGTATTATTTATTGAATTGTGTTCCCCCCCCCCCCCCCCCCCCCACAGAAGTGTATTTCATGCACACAAGTCGAAACACACTTCTGACCCTATTAGGTGACAATCTGAGATCTGGTTCTTATGTTAAAATTGTAATTTATGGGAAATGTGCTTTCACCGAGTTAGGGAGTAAACTTAATAACCCCTAGACAGACTCCTATGTTGTGAGTCACAACAATCTACCCAGTGGTAGGGCTACATTTTTGTGGGGGCTCGTCCGGGATTAGATTCAGATTATTCAGATTGTGTTTCAGACATGAGAATTTGTGTGTTATGAAAGAAATTTGTGAAACTCATTTTTTTTTATTATGTATATATTGTCTCTTTGAGAATCTCATGAGGGAACTTTAATGCTTAACAGTCATAACCTGTTTTCTGAGCCTATACTGTTTATGACATAGGTGAACAAAATGGAGGTTAGTGAGATTATTGATTGGTGCAATGAGAAAGGTATTGAGTTAGACAGAGTTATCATTCTGAGCAACGTAACTGCAGACTGTGAAGACAAAGTAGTTTATGAAGTGCTAGATGCTGCTCTGGGAATAAGAAAATGCAAAGTGCTTGATCGTCTCTTTGATAAGACTAAGCGACAGCAGTTTCTTCTGATTGAGACAGTCAACAAAGTGTCTGAGATGTCTATACCTGCAGTGCTCGGAGGACCTGAAGTGGGTACCTGGTATACGCAGGTTATGCATTCTGCACAAGTTGAAGTTGAAGCACCTTAACACAGAGGAGAAGATGAGTTCCAGACTAAGCTTATGTCTTTTCTTCAAGCAGAGGGAAAGTCGCTATCTGACATTTCAAGTTTGGCTTCCTCTACACCTGCGCTCGACACTAGACTGGTTGATGCCATAAACTCCCTTGTTCAAACATGTCATGTGGCTTCATCTGAGGAGAGAGCTGGATATAGGAAGCTGCGTCCCTTCTCTGGGTTTATTCCCACTCCGCATGGAGAGGATGAGTATGAGGTCTGGGTGGAGCAAACTACTCACATTCTGGAAGAGTGGCAGTTTTCTGATAGTGTCAAGAAGCAGAGACTAGTAGAGTGTCTCAGAGGTCCTGCAGCAGACATTGTGAGGTTCGAGAAGACTGGTAACCCCTCTGCTACTTTTACTGATTACCTTAGTGTGTTAGAGTCTGTGTTTGGCACCACTGAGGATGCTGCAGATTTGATGTTAAAATTTAGGAGCACTTACCAGAGTGAGGGAGAGAAGCTCTCAGCCTACATAATGAGGTTGGATAGGATGCTACACAGTATGTTGAGGAAAAGAAGCATTGAGTTCCTTGAAATAAATGGCCTTCGAATGCAGCAAATAGTTAGAGGTGCTCTTTCAAGTGACCTGGTAGCAATGCGTTTGAGGATGACCCATAAGCAGTGTGCCCCTCCTTCTTTCAATGATTTATTGAAAGAGGTGCGAGAAGAGGAGAGTATGTTGAAACATAGGAGCTCAGTGAATGAAAATGTAGCTGCGTTTGGGGTGTCCTTGAAAAACCCTGAGTCATCTGGTAACACCAATCTGGCCAATTCAGAAGTAGAAATGCTGAAGAAGGAGATTAGGGGGTTGAAGAATGAGGTGTCTCACTTGTCCGCTGTGGTGAAGGAACCAGTGACTAATGATCGTTCCGGTACGCACAGTTTAGCTGCGATTGCGGAGAGTAAAACCTCAATCCGACAAGTGAGCAAGGTTAACATCTTCTGTTACAGATGTGGAGAAGATGGGCATCTGAAACGTGATTGTACCAAGGAAAGGAGAGTAAACCAGCGGCTCATCAGAATGAGACAGCCATCGGGAAACGCCTTCGGGGCTCAGTAGAGGAATGGCCTGAATCTCCGGGGAAGACACGTTCTACAAAGTGTAAAAGAGAAAGAGCTGAGCAAGTAGATCTTCCGAGTGGGTTAGTGGGACCTAGCTCTGTTCTTCCCATCCAGGTGGAAGGTATCTATACTAAGGCTTTGCTGGATAGTGGATCGCAGGTTACGCTGTTGTACAGATCTTTCTATGAGAAATACTTGAAGCATCTGCCATTGACACCAATTGAAAATTTGGAGATATGGGGATTAAGCTCTCAGAGATACCCTTATGACGGCTGCTTGTCTTTAAGGTTGGAGTTTCCAGGATCTGTGGCAGGAGTAGCGGAATCCATAGATGCACTTGTGTTGGTCTGTCCCGATCCTGTCATGAAAGGAGATGTCAACATTCTGGTGGGAACAAATACAGCTGTGGTAAAGAAGCTGGTAGAAGTTTGCAAGACGAAGATGGGAAATGATTTTCTTCATACCTTAACTGTCCATCCTGAGATCAGAACTGCCTATGAACGGGTGATTGCTGTTAGCAAGTGTGATTTTGACGACTGTAGAGGGACCGTCTGGTTTCCCCACCTTAAGCCGTTGAAGTTGACTCCGGGAAAGAGTGTGAGGGTTTCTGGAATCCTGAAATACCCACTCCCCTCATTTGCTAAAACTCTGTTAGTGGATCAGCCTGAGGAATCTTGTTTTCCTGAGGAACTGCTAGTGAGAGCTGAGGTCCAGACTGCTGCTGCTGTTCAGTCGAAAAGAATTGGAGTTACTATTAGGAATGTATCTTCTTGCCCAGTGACGATTAAGAGAGGAATGCCTATCGCCCATGTGTTTCCAGTTGACGTTGTGCCTACCGTCTCTAAACCCAGAGAGAGTAGTGGTCAAACCAAACTGACCAAGGATTCATTTAATTTTGGCGATACATCGGTCTCTGTAGAATGGAAACAACGGCTGGCCAGAAAGATGTTGGAGAGAAAGGATGTTTTCTCCTGTGACGAATTTGACGTGGGATGTTCGAAGAGTAGTCAACACCACATCAGAATGTCAGAGGATAAGCCTTTTTGTGAGAGGTCACGGCGGCTTGCACCAGCCGACATCGAGGATGTTAGGCAGCACTTGGAGAAGTTGAAAGAGGCTGGAATTATCACAGATTCTAGAAGTCCCTACGCTTCACCGATGGTCATAGTCCGGAAAAAGAATGGACAGATAAGGAGTTCATCTCAAGATGGCGCCGAGTATGGCTGCTGCGTCGCGAGCTCCGTCAAAACACTGCAGTTTATTGTTTGTTTTGTTTACAGTTCTGTGTTTTTTTGTCATGGATGCTGTCTGCCTTATTGTGTACGACAGACAAACGCTTTTGGACATTGGTTCGGCAATCACACACCGAAAACCGGACTTCACATTCCTCAATGCCGACCCGCGGTTTACAATCACGCCAGCGGAGCCCTTTGTTTGGGCTGCCCGGCCGCGGAAACGCAGACGGAAAAGAGGAAAAAGAGCCGGCGTTCTCATCAGAGTAAGACGTCGCGCAAATCGCCCCCCACTACCCAGTATACTACTGGCAAATGTTCAGTCTCTGGACAACAAGCTCTGCGAGCTGAGAGCGCGGATCTCTTTCCAACGAAAGACGAGAGAATGCTGCGTTATCTGTCTTACGGAAACCTGGTTGTCCGCGGAAATTCCAGACTCGGCCATCGAACCCACGGGTTTCTCCGTGCACCGAGCGGACAGAGCGAAAGACCTCTCAGGCAAAAGCAGAGGTGGAGGTGTATGTTTTATGATCAACAAATCATGGTGTGATCAGAGGAATGTACATTTTATCGGGTCTTTCTGCTCTCCTGATCTGGAGTTTCTCATGCTTCTGTGTCGACCATTTTGGCTACCGAGGGAATTCACAGCAATCATTATCACTGCTGTGTACATCCCCCCACAAGCCGACACAGACCGGGCACTTAGGGAACTGTATGGCAGTATAAATGAGCAGGAAACCGCGCACCCTGAGGCCGCGTTCATTGTTGCCGGGGACTTCAACAAAGCCAACTTCAAAACAATAGCACCAAAATTCCACCAACACATCAGCTTTAACACACGAGGGGACCGGGTTTTGGATCATTGCTATTCTCCTTTCCGGGATGGCTACAAATCCCTCCTCCGCCCACCATTTGGCAAATCTGACCACTCCTCCGTTCTGCTTCTGCCCGCCTACAGGCAGAAACTGAAAAGGGAAGCACCCGCCCTCAGGACGATCCAGTGCAGGTCGGACCAATCAGACTCTGCGCTACAGGACTGCTTTGATCACGCGGACTGGGAGATGTTCCGGTCCGCCTCAGATGACGACATCGAGGTTTACGCTGATAGCGTAACGTGTTTCATCAGGAAGTGCGTAGAGGATGTTGTTCCAACCAAAACAATACGAATCTACCCCAACCAGAAACCCTGGGTTAACGGCGATGTTCGCGCGGCACTTACTGCGCGGACCACCGCTTTTAATTCCGGGAACGCGGAGGAGCGTAAACAAGCCAGTTATGCCCTCCGTAACTCCATCAGTGCAGCCAAACGCCAGTACAGGCACAAAATTGAAGAACAGTTCAACACCACTGACTCTAGAAGTATGTGGCAGGGAATTAACATCATCACGGACTATAAACAGAATAAAAACTCCGCCATGAACACCGTTGCCTCTCTCCCGGACGAGCTTAATACATTTTATGCTCGTTTCGAGGACAACAACACCGCCCTCGCGGAGAGAGCACTCGCGGCCGATACTACAGACGATGATTCACTCTCCGTCTCTGTTGTGGATGTAACCCGATCCTTTCGACGGGTGAACATTCGCAAAGCCGCGGGTCCAGACGGCATTCCGGGCCGCGTCATCAGAGCATGTGCGAACCAACTGGCTGGTGTTTTTACGGACATTTTCAACCTGTCCCTCTCCCTGTCTGTAGTCCCCACATGCTTCAAAACATCAACTATTGTGCCTGTACCGAAGCAAGCCAAAATCACCTGCTTAAATGACTGGCGTCCTGTTGCCCTCACCCCCATCATCAGCAAATGCTTCGAGAGGTTGATCAGAGATCACATCTGCTCTGTTCTGCCCACCTCTCTGGACCCACTACAGTTTGCCTACCGCAACAACCGCTCCACTGATGATGCCATTGCATCTACAATACACACTGCTCTTTCCCACCTGGAAAAAAAGAACACATATGTGAGAATGCTGTTTGTAGACTACAGCTCAGCATTCAACACCATAGTGCCCTCCAAGCTTGATGTGAAACTCCGGGCTCTGGGCTTAAACAGCTCGCTGTGCAGCTGGATCCTGGATTTCCTGTCAGGCAGACGTCAGGTGGTTAGAATGGGCAGCAACATCTCCTCATCACTGACCCTCAACACTGGAGCCCCGCAGGGCTGTGTTCTCAGCCCACTCCTGTATTCCCTGTACACACATGACTGTGTGGCGACACATAGCTCCAATGCCATCATTAAGTTTGCTGACGATACGACGGTTGTAGGTCTGATCACTGACAATGATGAAACAGCCTACAGAGAGGAGGTGCACACTCTGACACGCTGGTGTCAGGAGCACAACCTCTTCCTCAACGTCAGTAAAACCAAGGAGCTTGTGGTGGACTTCAGGAAGAAAGACAGAGAACACAGCCCCATCACCATTAATGGAGCACCGGTGGAGAGAGTCAGCAGCTTCAAGTTCCTCGGTGTCCACATTACTGAGGAACTCACATGGTCCGTCCACACTGAGGCCGTTGTGAAGAAGGCTCACCAGCGCCTCTTCTTCCTGAGACGGCTGAGGAAGTTTGGAATGAACCACCACATCCTCACACGGTTCTACACCAGCACTGTTGAGAGCATTCTGACTGGCTGCATCACCGCCTGGTACGGCAATAGCACCGCCCACAACCGCAAAGACCTGCAAAGGGTGGTGCGAACTGCCAGAAACATCATCGGAGGTGAGCTTCCCTCCCTCCAGGATATATATAACAGATGGTGTGTGAAGAAAGCTCGGAGGATTATCAAAGACTCCAGCCACCCGAGTCATGGGCTGCTCTCACTGCTTCCATCAGGCAGGTGGTATCGCAGCATCAGGACCCGCACCACCCGACTACATGACAGCTTCTTCCCACAAGCAATAAGACTTTTGAACACATGATCTCTCACGATCTACAATCAGCACTGCACTTTATTAATCCTCATTTGTCAATATATTCTCGCTCCCATTCAGTTAATGTGTATATATATATATATATATATATTTATACCATTACATAGTGTATGTGTATTCTACACTGTGTATTGTGTACATTTGATATGTTAATTGTTGTGTAGGTATGTGTACATTTGTTATGTAAATTGTTTTGTGTATATATGTTGTTATTGTAAAGTGGTTTATGTCTCGTCACTGTCATTACTGCTATGTTGATCGGAACTGCACACAAGAATTTCACCTGCTGTTGCACTTGTGTACACAGTAGTGTGACAATAAAGTGATTTGATTTGATTTTGAACTGGGGCTTTCAAATGATATAAATATATGTATGATTATTTAAGACTAATCAACCTTTAGCAATAAGATTTCACACAGCATTTTTTACAAAAAACCACCATACTTCATCAGACATCTGATTTTTCATCCATTTTAAATACAAGCTAGAGGGAAACTTAGAGTGTTTGAAATATACATCCTTTTGTGGGCAATGTAGAATAGCAGACAGATTAGAAATATAATCTATAGTTTAAAAGTTATGACCATTCTAGAGATTAGTGGGAAAATGGAATAAAACAAACATTTAGATTTTTTAGATATATTTGGACCTCCCTTGTGATTCCAATTCATCCGCTGTTGGGTAGCATGGTTTCATGTTGTACACATGGATCGTGCGGACATCTTCTCCTGTAGTCTCCAGTGCCACATGATAATTAAGAGGACCCAACTGTTTTATCACACGGTAAGGACCTCTCCATTTCTCTGCCAATTTAGCAGTAAATTTAGTTTTTGCACTAGATTGGGGGAAGTCTTTTTCATTAAATTAGAGTTTGCGTCTGTGTTTGTTATAGTTCCTTAATTGTCTTATAAGAGCTTTTTTATTGTTTTGCTCAGCTTTGGACTGAAGTTGTTTTAAATTGTGAACAATGTCATACACAGGAATATCAGGAGTGAGATTTTTCCTGTGGAGAAGTTTGTCCATTGGGCCTTGCAGCTTTCGTCCAAGTTGTAGTTCGGCTGGGGTCATTCCTATTGTCTCTTGGACAGCAGAATTTAGGGCAAATCTGAACTCAGGTGCGTATTGATCCCATTTATTGTGATTTTTATTTAGGTATGTGGCGATCATGTATTTAAGTGTGCGGTTTACTCTCTCAGTCGTATTGGTCTGAGGATGTTAAGCAGTAGTTAGTTTAGGTGTTACATGCCAATAATCAGGCACACCCCATTGTGGCAGCGGGGGCGTGGTCAAGCGCCCGTCCGGGGAGAGAAAGTGGTAAGGCGCTTGCACCTGAGCTAAATTATGTCTAACACCTGTCTCTAATTTCAGTGAGTACAGGGAGAGCGGCATAAAAAAGCCACAGAACCTGCAGTCGTCAGGGAGAGACCGACACACAGCTAGCTCGAGGAGCTGAAAAATTTATTATAGTTAATTGTTAATGTTAAACTGGAAAAGCTCTGAGGCATAACACTAATTAATTGAGTGGAGAAACCTGTTCCCGTGTCCTCCTTTCCGCCCTGTCCTTGAATCCTGTTACACCCATCATGTCAGAATCTCTTTCTGGAAGATGGTAGCAATGGTTTGGACATGTGATAGTGTCGCTGTTTTAATGGTACTTGCTGGGTGGTATAAATACGGTGTTGAAGAACATCAGTGTGACCTGGACGGGGTGCACACACCTGTGTGGCAGCCTCCAAAACCTGACATGGCTGGAGTTTTCATAAGCAAATAAATGGGCTTCATTCACAGCAGTGTCAATGAGGTTTTGAATGTCCATGTCATCTGAGCTTGACGAAAGTTGGGTCGAGGGGGAGGAATTGAACTCAAGAGAGAGAGACTTTGGCTTGCATTCTCTTTGTGTTTTCCTTTTCACAAGTGGGGTCTGTTCTCGGGTACGCTCGCACTGCCTGGTTAGAGTGGGTAATCCACATCAGGGTCCGACTTGAAGGTATACATTTTGTCAATTACATTTATCTGCAAGCCACTAAAGAAAACAAAACCCAGGCCTGGGACTGCTGCATATGCCAGAGCTTTGAGTGCTAGAACTGTAGCTGGTATGGTGAACACTTTGTCATGGATGTTAGCAGAGACATTCAGCCACCCGAGTGGAACCTCTGCTTCACCATTAGCTAGATACAAAGGTCCGAGTGTCCAGGGTTGGAGAAGTTCATGGGGTAATTGAGCAAGGTTCTTCCAGAGCATCTTGTGGATGAGGGTAAAACATGCTCCAGTGTCTACAATAGCCTTCTCCTGCCATGAGCCAATACTGACTGGCACAATTAATGGTTGAGGTACACTAACAGGGTTTCTAGGAGTAGCTGGATGAATGCTCGGCAGTGCTGTTCTAACGCCGCGCTGACGGAGTTTAACCAGCGTGCCAGCTCGTTTCCCTCACCTGCATCTCGTAGCGTGTTTAAACAACACAGCTGTGCCTCCGACTAAAATGTCCAGCAAATGTCCACCACAACCGGGAAAAGATTATCTGGTATGTGCTGCCGAATGTTCAACAGTTCGTCCCTGGTAAACCAGACTGGTAAAATATTAATAAACACAGGACAAACAAACAAAAACAACAAAAGAATTGGAGAGCTCCACACCGAGGCAGCCATCTGCGGCGCCATCGTAGTATATATGGATGGATGGATCCATATATCCATAGATGGATCATATATGGATGAATGGATGTTCTGTTTCTCCTCGAGGTGTGAAGTCCTCTACATCGCCAACATCGTACGGTAGGTTGGGTGGATGTAGCCCCTCTGGGTGGTACAGCACTGGTTTTAGGCACAACATTGCTCTCACGTTGCTTTTGTTGTTCATGGTCTTTCTCCAGCTCGTGTCCAAGTCAAACCAGCTCATCAACAGTGTTTACATGGCTACAAAGGTAACTGGCAAGTTAAGGTTTTCTATTTTTAAGAATCCCCTTAACTATGTCTTTTTCAGATAAGCTTGCTTTCCATCTTTTACAGAGGGCTCTGTAACTAAAGGCAAAATCTCTAATGGAATCCCTTTCTCCTTGAAACCTCTTGCACGCACGCTCGGCCAACTCATCTTCATAGTCCTCAGCAAGAAAAGTGGAGAGAAATGCAGACTGGAACTCACTCCAGCTTTTCCCAGATGATCGTGCTACTTCACACGAGTCATAGGCAGTGCCAGATAAAACTGAAGGAGGCCAAGATGGCTGTGTTAGTTAGAGTGTGTACAGCAAGAAAGTCTTGACAATGTGTTATGTACAGCACCGGATCTGGGTCATCTGCTGGTCTTCCAAATGTGGGAAATGTTAGTTTGATGTGGTCACTTTTAACCACAGTAGCAGAGGCTGGAGAGGTTACTGATAAGGGAGGTAATGTGTTACGAAGGGGTACACTTTTCCCTGTCAGGTCAGCTATTACTTTTTCTTGAATGTCAAACTTGGCTTCCATTTCAGTTTGCAATTCTTTCATGTTTGTGGACAATTTACCAATGTGTAAGGTCAGTTCATCGTAAGCCCTCTGGGAGTGCCGCTGAACCGCTTGGATGTCCTGTTGAACCTCCAACTGCAACTGTTGCACCATGGAGCGCACTTCTGACACCAAGGTATCCTCTACTTTTCGGAGTTCCTCTGTCATCATCAGTTTCATGGCTTTAATTGTTTGATCTGCCTCAGTTTCTGCTTGTCGCTTATTTGTAGATAGGGTGGTGAAGGATCGAGCTGGAGTGCTACCAACTAATGGTGAGGTTGCAAACTGCACATGAATTTCTGGTTGCACCATGTGGCTGAACTGTGTGGGCATGATGCAGAAGGTAGGGATACAGGATACTTGAGGAGCTTGGCTTGGTAGTGCACAGGTGGCCAAATAGGAGTGGCCACATCCGGAGCCTTTATCTCCACAAAGGTCGATTGTGGGGAATGTTGATTTGCCATGGTTGAGTATATAAAGGAAATGGATTAATCGTTAAATTCAAAATGAAAGTGTAGCAAATCAATATTATGTGACAGTCAGCGTATTTAAACAAATTACAATGCCTTTCAATTCAAAAATAAAGTTCCCAATTCACACGGTTCAAAAACCTCAAAACAATTGTTCACTATAACCCACAAGTCAATCAGTTTCAATAGAACAAAGAAAAATGAACAGCGAAAGCACAGAGTAATTAATCCTTAGGCCCTGCTCACAAACTTCAGTAATCTATACTATACTATTCAGTGGCATCCCACCTGATTCATTATCACCTAATAAAAGTTAACAAAAGTTGCTTTTCATTGCCATTCCCAAGAATGGTGAAAAAAAGTTACTTACACAGATTTCATGAAGTTCAAAATCCACATGTTTTGTCAATTAATAGATTTCCCCACACTTAAATTACAAAATTAAAAAGCCCAAATGACTCTCCCTCAAGAAGGTAATATAATACAAGTAACAAATTCCAAAAACACACAAGTTCTTACATCCATCTTGGTTACACAGGTTTTTACATATAGATTCCACTGATTATTAACACGACCATCACTGATCCAGATGGAAGATTCGTTATTATCAATGTATCCATTAACCACATAATATACACACTAGCTAATATTTATGGGCCAAACAATGATGATCCATCTTTTTTTCATAATTTTTTTTCATTACTACATGACACAAATAATATTATTATAGCTGGGGACTTCAATACTATCATTAACCCACAAATGGACCGATCAAATGTATCAGATTCTTCAAGAAATTGGAATTCTACAGAAATAATAAAACAATACATGACTCATTATGCACTTGGCGATTGTTGGAGAGTAAATAACCCGTCACTTAGAGAATATACTTACTTCTCTTCTTCTCATCAATCCTTTTCTCGAATTGATCTTTTTCTTATCAGTAAATCACTCGCCCAACACGTAAACGAGACTACAATTCACCCAATCATAATCAGTGATCATGCTCTCATCTCTCTCACACTTAACACGCAATCTTATGTTAAGCTTCAAAACAGATTCAATACTTCATCACTTCACGACCCAGACGTTGATAGTTTCATTAAGAAAGAGTGGGCATTCTTTCTGGAGATGAATGACTCCACAGAAGTTTCACCATCACTATTATGGGAAACAGGCAAAGCAGTAATTACAGGAAAGATAATATCATACTCATCATACAGAAAAAAGCATAAACAACATCAGGAAAATAACTTGGAACAAAGAATTAAACACCTCACAAATATTAATTCCACTAACCCCAGCGAACAAATACAAAGCGAACTGAACCATCTCAAAATAGAACTCGACAGCATCATACACCAAAAAACACAATTCATTATCCAACAACTTAAATACCAACAATATCAATATAGCAACAAAACAAGTAAATAACTAGCAAATCAATTAAAGCATAAAAAAGAAAAAGCAATTATTTCATCCTTACTCAATCAATCAGGCGATATAGTTCAGAATCCACAAGAAATTAATAATGTATTCCAAACATTTTATAAAAAATGATACACCTCAGATCACAAACCTAATCAAACAGAATATAAACGTTTTTAAAAGAAGTACAATTACCAACTATAGCAAAAGAACAGGCAAATGCATTAGATGCACCCCTCACCCCTGAAGAACTCTACAGAGCACTAGATAAAATCCCTAATAACAAATTACCTGGACCTGATGGACTACCAGCCGAATTTTACAAACACTTTGGCAAATTGTATCCCCGTTATTTCAAAAAGCAATTATAGAAATAAAAACTTCATCCACAATACAACACATATGAATACAGCTGCAATGACACTCTTACTAAAACCAAACAAAGACCCAATTCATCCATCTAGTTACCGCCCTCTGTCATTGATAAACACAGATTTAAAAATCATTACCAAAGCTCTTGCTACTAGAATAGAAACAGTTATTCCAATGTTAATTCACCATGATCAAACAGGTTTTATTAAAAACAGGAATGCTTCAGATAACGTCCGTAGATTATTCAATTTAATTAGTCTCGCCCAACAAAAACAAACTAAAACTATAATCGCATCATTAGATGCTGAAAAAGCATTTGATAAAGTAAATTGGACATTTCTATTCAGCACCTTACATAGATTTGGTTTTGGAGAGTCATTCATCCACTGCATAAAAATATCATATGAATCACCCAGGGCCACAATAACCACAAATGGGGTCACATCTCAAAATTTCACACTACACCGGGGGACCAGACAAGGATGCCCACTCTCTCCTGCTTTGTTTGCAATTTTTATAGAACCACTCGCTGCAGCAATACGACAAAATAACAAAATCAAAGGAATACATGATAACAATACACAACATAAAATTTGCCTTTATGCAGATGACTTATTACTATGTTTACAGGACCCCCACAGTTCACTACAGGAAACCTTCAAAATTATTAATATGTTCTCCAAAATTTCAGATTACACAATAAACTGGAATAAATCGACCATATTACCACTTTCTGAAGATGCATGGGACTCTACAGCTCATAACTCTCCACTCCGCACCGGCAACATTACATATTTAGGTATCAACATTTCCCCCAGGCTGTCAGAGCTGCTTAACCTCAATTATTCCCCTCTTCTATAAAAGATAGAAGATGATTTTAACCAATGGACTAATCTTCCACTCACAATCATTGGTCGCATTGCAACAGTTAAAATGAAAACTTTACCACAAATTAACTATCTGTTCTCAATGCTTCCAACAACACCCACAGATAAATGGTTTAAATCACTGGACTCATTAACCTCTCACTTTTACTGGAAAAACAAAACACCTAAAATATCTCTAGCAAAACTACAAAAGACAAAATCACAAGGTGGCCTAGATGCGCCAAACTTTTAAAATGACTTTTTAGCAAACCAGCTCCAATATTTAGTGAAATGGACTCATAAAAACAATTTTAATAACTCATGGATAGAATTAGAAGAAAATCAGTGCTTAAATTCCACAGTTGCAGACCTTGCCTTCCTACCAAACTCAATAAAATAAATGAACTACTTTAAAAATATTACAATCGCTTCAACACTGACAGCCTGGTGGAAAGTAAACAGAATGAATAAATCACCGCTAACTCCATGTAGATGCACCCTAATCTGGCACAATCCTGATTTTCAACTGTACAATATTCCTGTCCACTTCCCATCATGGCAGCACAAAGGAATCACTCACCTCCATCATTTATTCCAAAATAACCAATTCATATCATTTAGTACATTAATCCAGAAATACAGTGTAAGGAGAGGACAGTTTCTCCAGTATCAACAAATAAAATCCATAATTAAATTAAAGATTAATATAACCAATAACCCAATACACCCTTCTCAGTTAATGGAAGAAATAATGAAAATCACTAATTTCAAAAAATTAATCTCCAAACTCTATAAACTAATATCAAATACTGATGTAACTATAACTCTACCAATAATCAAATGGGAAAATGATTTAGTGCTCTCCTCCAACCCTGAACTCTGGAAAGAAATCTGTAACAATACTTTCTCTATGACTAACAATACACATTTACAACTCATACAGTACAAGATTATTCATAGGACCCACATCACCAAAAAAAAAAAAAGTTTAAAATGGGTTTAAGCGACACAGACACCTGCTCACAATGCACCTTGGGTAGCACTGATGATTACTTGCATGCCACATGGACTTGTCAACCAGTTTATTCCTATTGGATAGCAGTGACTGATAATCTTTCCATGATCATGGGCTGTAGAATCCCTCCATCACCATCACTTTGTTTACTCGGTAACACCATAGAAGTCGATAATCTTCCAACCAAATATAAAAACCCATTCCTCATCTCTCTAACTATCGCCAAGAAAATAATTCTGTTAAACTGGAAATCAAAAAAATCTATACATATCAATCATTGGATCAATCTTCTTACAGAATACATCACATTAGAGAAAATAACATTCACCCACAAGAGGAATATATTTACTTTTAATGACATCTGGAACCCATTTTTAATTTATTTTAATCTAAATGAAACACCTGGATCCGGAACCACGCACTCTCCCAATCATATATTTACAAACCAATAAATAAAAAAAAAAAAAAAAAAAAAAAAAAAAAAAAGGGAAAAAGAAAAATGGTTAAGCATCCATCCATCCATCCATCCACAACCGCTTATCCTGTACAGGGTCGCAGGGGGCTGGAGCCTATCCCAGCTAACATTGGGCGAAAGGCGGGGTACACCCTGGACAGGTCGCCAGTCCATCGCAGGGCCACAAATATACAGACAACCACTCACACTCACACTCACACTCACACTCACACCTAGAGCAATTTTTTTTTTTGGAGACACCAATTAACCTAGCCTGCATGTCTTTGGATGGTAGGAGGAAGCCGGAGCACCCAGAGAGAACCCACGCAGACACGGGGAGAACATGCAAACTCCACACAGAAAGGCCGGGGCAACCGGGGTTTGAACCCACGACCTTCTTGCTGTGAGGCAACAGTGCTAACCGCAGATATTACCATATCATAATTATATTTAAAACATATATATATATATATATATATACACTCACCTAAAGGATTATTAGGAACACCTGTTCAATTTCTCATTAATGCAATTATCTAATCAACCAATCACATGGCAGTTGCTTCAATGCATTTAGGGGTGTGGTCCTGGTCAAGACAATCTCCTGAACTCCAAACTGAATGTCAGAATGGGAAAGAAAGGTGATTTAAGCAATTTTGAGCGTGGCATGGTTGTTGGTGCCAGACGGGCCGGTCTGAGTATTTCACAATCTGCTCAGTTACTGGGATTTTCACGCACAACCATTTCTAGGGTTTACAAAGAATGGTGTGAAAAGGGAAAAACATCCAGTATGCGGCAGTCCTGTGGGCGAAAATGCCTTGTTGATGCTAGAGGTCAGAGGAGAATGGGCCGACTGATTCAAGCTGATAGAAGAGCAACTTTGACTGAAATAACCACTCGTTACAACCGAGGTATGCAGCAAAGCATTTGTGAAGCCACAACACGCACAACCCTGAGGCGGATGGGCTACAACAGCAGAAGACCCCACCGGGTACCACTCATCTCCACTACAAATAGGAAAAAGAGGCTACAATTTGCAAGAGCTCACCAAAATTGGACAGTTGAAGACTGGAAAAATGTTGCCTGGTCTGATGAGTCTCGATTTCTGTTGAGACATTCAGATGGTAGAGTCAGAATTTGGGGTAAACAGAATGAGAACATGGATCCATCATGCCTTGTTACCACTGTGCAGGCTGGTGGTGGTGGTGTAATGGTGTGGGGGATGTTTTCTTGGCACACTTTAGACCCCTTCGTGCCAATTGGGCATCGTTTAAATGTCACGGCCTACCTGAGCATTGTTTCTGACCATGTCCATCCCTTTATGGCCACCATGTACCCATCCTCTGATGGATACTTCCAGCAGGATAATGCACCATGTCACAAAGCTCGAATCATTTCAAATTGGTTTCTTGAACATGACAATGAGTTCACTGTACTAAAATGGCCCCCACAGTCACCAGATCTCAACCCAATAGAGCATCTTTGGGATGTGGTGGAACGGGAGCTTCGTGCCCTGGATGTGCATCCCACAAATCTCCATCAACTGCAAGATGCTATCCTATCAATATGGGCCAACATTTCTAAAGAATGCTTTCAGCACCTTGTTGAATCAATGCCACGTAGAATTAAGGCAGTTCTGAAGGCAAAAGGGGGTCAAACACAGTATTAGTATGGTGTTCCTAATAATCCTTTAGGTGAGTGTATAACTATAATGTTTATTTCCTATTTTTATTACAAACACATATCTATAAAACTACAGACTTACACCCCCTTTATTTATTTATTTTTGTTATTTTTTTGTATTCATTATAATTTATATTTATTTATTGATATATTTATAAATAAACCCTTTTTTGTTTGTTTGTTTTTTTCTCTTCAGTACATACTTCACATAATATCATGCAATATCTGTTTTGTTTATCTTTGGTTTAATGGTTTGTTTATCTTGTATTTATTTTGTTGTTTTTCCATACTTTGCTCTAATAAGGGGGGGGGGGGGGGGGGGGGGTGGTTATATGCTATAATATATTTTATTTATTTTCTTTGCATGTAAATTATGCATGTAATTATTATGGTTAATGCTATTATTGTTATTGTTGATGGGTAGTAGTGGTGGTAGTATTTATATTAGTATAGAACAATTTATCATCCCTCCCACCTGCCACACTTATAAAACCCAATTCCAAAAACATTATATATATATACACTTATAATTTATATATTTTATTGGCTGTCTGGGTCTGGGGGCTGCTCTAGTACTATCGGTGGGTGCGTTTGGCACATCTTGTCGGCATGGGCATTACCTGTGCAATTTTTGGTTTGCCTGACCCCTCCCTTTGCCACATCTGTCCGGCGGTCCCTTCTCTTATTTTAACATGATGTGTCGGAGAGCTTTCTGGGTTGGATGTGGTGTCTCTGGCTGGGGAGCTAACTGGTGCACACCACAATTCCAGCAAAAGATTGTAAAAACAAAAAGGTCAACCAAACACTAATATCTGGTCATCTGCCAGGTCACAACCAGACCAGGTGAGCTTGATTTGGAGGTGCCTGTCGTGGTGCCCCAGTATCCTTTGTGGAGGAAGACATAGTGGGTCTGTTGGATGTGCCCGCCGGTGGTGGTGGAGCGGCCACCGGACCGAGAGGGCTTCGTATATCAGCGATCATTTTATTGACTAGTTTAAAATTTCATAAACCTGTGATGATGTTATTGTTTGCACTACTACTACTGCTATTATTGTTTTTATTATTATTATTGCTGCTACCACTACTACTACTATTATTGTTATTATTGCTATTATTAGTATTATACTATTATTATTATTATTATTATTATTATAATAACTGATTATTCCATATCTAAGTTTAAATCTATATCTTTCTTTTTCTCTCTCTCCACAACATCACCAGAAAAAATGTAATTAATAATAATGATTACTACTATATGACATTAAATTAACCCAGTCCAACTACAATACATGTAGACACTACTATATATTTTTTATTTTAATTTAGTGTTTTGTTATGTGTATATGTAAGTATGTATGTGTGTATATATATATATATATATATGTATGTATGTATAAGCTGCTATGTTTTGTTAATTTGTGTTTTGCTCATAAAAAAAAAAAAAAAAAAAGAAATATTCCCCCCTCATAATCACCTGACTCATTATTTTGTACTATTGTGAAGATTTCATGCACTGGAAACTACTCAAATCACCGAAGAGAGCTTCTCCATTATCATAATGCTCCGAAAAAAGAAAAAAAAAAAACTACACAGGGACGGAAGGGCTTCTTTATAAAGACGCATCCTGAAAAGGACGTGCAACGCCAGCTGTGTATTGCTCTTTTAGAGAAAATAACTCTTTTATAGAAAATAAACTCTTTTAATTGTGCTGTCGAAGGGCCGAGGGGCAAGCTGCACTGCCATGCAGGGAAGGAAAATGTAAAAAAATAGAAGCACCTGATATGCGCTGTAGCTCCAACAGCAATCACTCAGACTGTGACTCGCAGCTCGCTGCATACACAACCGACGGCTCAGAAGAAAAATTCAGAATGAACAGATGCATTTCCCCTCCTTTATACCCGTATGTCCGGGGGCGTGACATGCAAATTCTGTCCGCCAATTTCTCATTGGCCTTTTTTCATAGATCAGAAATGCAAAAGGGGCTCAAGAGAGACCCCTAGTGTTGCTTCTTCGACACAACGTTACAATTTAAGACCAGGACATTACATACAATTAAAAGCCAGTGAAAAGAGATGAGTTTTAAGAGATTACTTAAAAACAGATATAGAAGGTGAAAAGCTAATACTTATAGGCAAAATATTCCATAAAATAGGACCCACAACCGAAAAGGCTCTCCCTCCTTTACACTTTAGCCTTGGGCGTGGGACATCGAGGAGATATTGATCAATGGATCTCAGACTTCTATGTGGATATATAGAGAATAACAAGTGATGAAAGCATGAACTGCTATCTCTAACGTTTTCTCAGACAAAAAGGCTTTAACTTTAGAGAGTAGATGTAGCTGTAAAAAACTGGAACCTATGACAGCACTAATATGCTTGTAAAATTTCAGCTGACAAACTGGACACCCAGGATCCATACTTGAGGAGAGAGGAAAGCATTGAGATTTCCGCAATCAGCATTACTGACATTAAAATTGTTTGAAGGACCAAAGATAATCACTTCTGTCTTATCTTCATTATACTTTTTTTTTTTTTGGCTAGCCAACCTTTTTTATTTCCTCCAGGCAAGCTAGTAGAGATTGACCTGCGTGAAGTTGCCCCCCACCCAACGCAAAACGTCGGCAAAATAGTCTCAATCGTTTGTGCTTCGTTTGTGCTGTAAAAATTTTCGTTTGTGCTGCTTCGGTTTTTTAGATATTAAAATAATATTTATAGGTCAATCTGAGGTCAGTCAGCCCCCCACATGCTCCAAATTCACCCAAAATAGTCTCAATCGTTTGTGCCGGTAAAGGTTTCGTTTGTGCTGCTTTGGTTTTTAAAATATTAGACACTGAATTACAGGCGAATTATAAATGCTTTTATTTATTGAATACAATACTGACATAATAAAATAGATCACTTAATGGTCACAAAAATCAAATATAATTTAGTAGCAGTCTCGCTCATTCTGATCACTATATTAGACTAATATATTATATATTTCTAAAATAGATCTATCTTGTTTTGTGGTGTACACAGTACGATTTATGAGCAGTGAGCATTTTATTTTGGGTTTGTCATTTAAATCTCTTGCCAAAATGTTGGATGAAGATGTTTTAATACAACAGCAACTCCTTATCAATGTTTTTGTAGTCGCTATGGTGTTTATTAAAACCGTATTGGTGTTCAGACAGCAGCAGCAGCTCAATATTCATCTGGTGTCTGTCGGACTCTTTCTGTCACTCACTTTCAGCTCTGGACACGATAACAAAAGCGCAAATCACCTCGATGTGAACACACTTTTAGAGTCGAATTGTCGAAGAATTTCTGTCAAGACTAATCACATAATTTGTTCAATAAACAATTATCTTTACTTCATTCACTGGTGTTTCCTAATTGAACTTTTTATTTATTTACATGGAGTATCATCTGCTACACTTCACTGCCACCACAAGGGTCAAGTGACACTTCTGTTCAAGATGCTCTTGTGGAAATTAGTGTAGAGTTACTAGGGAAAAGTAGTTACTAAATTACATTTCTGTACAATGTTTTAACACTGCCAGTTACAATAGTATTTATTAACTTCAAGAACAATTGTACACAATTCAAGAGAGCTAAGATTGAACAGAATACTCATTGCTAATACAAATACATCCTAAAGTTTTACATGTGACCCATGTTAGTTTGTTTAATACATTGTGCATCTTGGGTTCAACATTACCATATTGGTCCTAATATAAGATACATTATGCTTATATATTATTACTATATTATCCTTATAGTCAGACCATTACTGTAATGAAAACAAGTTTATACTGAACATGACATTTGAGTCAGGATTATTTAAGTGGGTAATTATGTTTAGCTTATACCCGATGTCCAAGAAACCAGCAGTTGACAGAGTTTCCATTTTCACAGAACACCATTTTGGTGTTCATCAAAAAATAAGTCCAAAATCCTAATCAAAATCCTAACTACTCCTAATCAGAGCATCTGGACAGAGCTTAGTAAGCAGCTAGAAAACAAGATCACTGCAAAGGCTCTATACACTTTTGTTAAATTAAATAGACACAACATCTGGACTGCTTTAGGGTTTACTCATGAAACAAATGACAGTACTGATGACACTGATTTTGAGCCAGGGTCCCTTTCACCCAGACCAAAAGATTGCGGGACTTTTGATCTTGAAGTTCCATTTCAGGAATGGATTGAATTCATGCCTGAAACGGTTAAATACAGCAAGTTCTCTAAAACATCAAAAAGGGAATACACAATTTTGAAGCCTGGCATCTGGACACATGTGATAAATAATCAGATATTGCAAGAAGTGAAATGCCCCTGCACATTTGCCTTTAAAAGAGCCGAGGTCTATCCATCAGCCACAGAGAAATACATAGAAATCAGAGGCAACTGTAAGGAATGTCGTGGCCACATTCACAAAAATTTGACAAAGCGCCTGAAATGAACAGCCCAACAGTGCTCAAGTGTTTCATTAAAAACACTGATGACTCCCTGCACACTGGCTGTTCCAAGCGTGCGATGTCTGGTAACTTGCGTGTGCAGATAGCCAAAGAACTGTGTGAGGGTAGAATGGATCCCCATGTATGGAGGGCTTCAGAGGCAACAAAGCTGATGGATTTTGGAGATCCTGAGCCAAGTCATCTGCCTAATTTGGCCACCCTGCACAAAGCAAAGCAAGAGAGAAATGATTTAGAATTAGGCGACAAGGTTCCCATTGTTTCACTGCAGATGTTAAAATACAGTGTACCTCACAGTGGTCGCATTAAAGACATTGGACTGGACAAGTTTTTCTGTCACTATTGGAGTCAAACAGAAATGTATATGTACAAGTCATTCTCAAAGACATCTACTAACCCCACTGTGAGTTTTGATGCAACTGGCTCAGTAGTGAGGAAACTACAGAGACCAAATGGCAAGTCTGGCCATATATTCTTATATCAGGGCATTCTGGCAGGGGATGAGTGCTCAAGTGTCCCAGAGGTGCAAATGCTGTCAGAAAGACACAATGTTAATGCAATAACACATTGGCTGACAGAATGGATATATGCAAGTGCACCAACTCCAAAAGAGTTTGTGAGTGACTTTTCTCTGGCTTTGCTCGGAGCTCTGGTCAAGGCTTTTACTCCTCATCCTCCTCACTCCTCTTACTCTGTAAACAGTCAGCAAAAGTACCACCTTGTTTGATCTGCCAGTGGGACTGCTTGAAGAAAAGGGCAATGACAGTTCTGGAACCCCCCAGAAATTCATCTGACCTGACTGACCTCAGATTGACCTATAAATATTCTTTTAATATCTAAAAAACCGAAGCAGCACAAACGAAAATTTTTACAGGACAAACAAAGCACAAACGATTGAGACTATTTTGCCGACGTTTTGCGTTGGGTGGGGGGCCAACTTCACGTAGGTTAGAGATTGTAATGCAATGTGATCATTTCATTTAACTGGTAAGTAGATTTGAGTGTCATCAGCGTAGAAGTGGTAGGAGTCCCATGCTTTCTGATAATGGAACCAAGAGGGAGCATGTAAAGAGAACAGAGCTGGCCCAAGAATAGAGCCCTGAGGCACACCACAGGTGAAATGGGCCACAGAAGAGGTACATTTGCCGAGCTTGACAGAGAACGATCTATCAGATAAATAGGATTTAAACCATTTAAGAACATTCCCTTTAAGCCCACATGATTCTGGAGAGCAGTATAGCATGATCAACAGTATCAAATACTGAGGTCAGATCTAAAAGAACTGAAATCACAATATCACCTGAATCTGTAGCTAATAAAATGTCATTTAAAACTCTGGCGACACCTTAAAACTCTAAAACAACTGGCAGCTGCAATTTTGAGGCAGTCAGGGATGGACCCTGTAAGTAGACATTTGTTCAGACAGGACACCAGACCAGGACCTACTGAGTCTGCTAGTTGTTTGAAGTACCAAGGATGAATAATATCAAGGGGGCAAAAGGAAGGTTTAAGACTGGCAGTTATTTCTATAACTGTGTGTAATGTGATAGGGTCAAAGGCATCCCGTGGGGGTAGTGACTGAATTTAATTTAATTTATCCTCAACGCAAGGCATTAACTGCAAACTTAAATTAGTTATTTTGTCACCGAAAAATCTCAAGACACCTTCACATAGTACAACAGAAATATTAGGTATAACATTAGCAGGGGTTTCAAAACAGAAGTTATAACAGAAAACAAAACCTTAGGCCGATTGTGATTATTTGTGATTAAATTTGAAGAGTAAGCAGCTTTTGTTGATTTTACTGTTCTCTGATATGCCAAGAAGCAGTCTTTCAATATTTTGTAAGAAACTTGAAGTTTGTCCTTTTTCCAATTATGCTTAGCTTTTCTGCACGCTTGTCTAGAAGAGCGAGTGATGGAGTTGAGCCATGGTTCAGATCTACATTTAGATTTACATTATTTTAGAAGTGCAGTAGCATTTAAATTGTTCAACCATGCAGAGTTTAGTAACCTGAGGTGGCGGTCAGCATCCAGATCCAGTAACAGAGATTCGAGGGACAGTGATGTCACTGGTCATATTAAAACGCGGATTAAAATCCTCACAGAAATGAGGGGAGTAATAACGGACCAGTTCTTCAACATGAGTTGCTCTTTGAGTGAGCATAGGGAGAGACATATAAAATAATATCGGCTGGTGATCATATAACAATGTATCTGAGACTTCTATATCAGCAAACGACAAACCATACGAAAGAACCAAGTCTTGAGTATGACCATTAATGTGTGTGGGGTCCTTATCCACTGGAATAAATTAAGAGTCAATAAGGCTGAGGAACTCTTCTCTAAAGGTTTAGACTGACAGCACACATGGATGTTAAAGTCACCAACCAGTACAAAGCAGTCACATTTAGTAGTAATAAATCCCTCGAATTCTGTGAATTCATGTTTAAAGTCTTTCACTGACTGTGGAGGTCGATAAACCACAGCTAGCATCACCGGTCCATTCCACTCCAGCCGTAATAGCAGCACTTCGAAGCTAGAATACCCACTACACGATACAGCAGAGAGCCTTAAAAGAGTCTTTTAAAATGGCCACTAATCCACCCCCATGTCCAATGAGTCGGAGGGATTTAAAATATGTAAAGCCTACAGGAACAAGATCATTAAAATGAATAAAATCTCCCACCTTTATCCAGGTTTCAGTAATGAACATGAAGTCCAACTTGTGAGTGGATAAGATGTCATTGAGTAAAAATGTCTTATTGACCAAGGAACGTGCATTTATTAAAGCCATTTTTGAAGGAGAAATTAAGCTGGAGGAGTCTGTGCCTTTATCCAAGGAGCGGAGGTTTCCAGGAGTTACTCCGCCCTGACAGAAGCGAAGACCAATCCAGGGAGAAGATATTATTTTTAATATTATGTTTGCATTTTTTCATACAAAGTATAGGAATGTTTAAAAGTAATATGCTTTTTAAATACTTAAACTATTAAAATTCCACAGTACAGATATGAGCAGGGGTGGAAATATTACTGAAAAATAAGTATTGTTACTTCATAAAAAATGTAGTTTGAGTAGAGTAAAATTACCTGTCCTAAAAACTACTCAAGTAAGAGTAAAATAGTAGCTCAATTAAGTACTCATGAGTAGTGAGTATTTTTTTTTTAGATTATGATTTTTTATTTTCAATCAATAAACAACACATATCATACAGAGAGAACATTCGGATGCGAATAGAGATAATTAAAATAAAGTAAAAAAAATAAATAAATACATACATACGCACAGAACACAACACACTTAACAAACACTGGCAGCAAACTCATATTAACTGTAGAATATTCAAAGAAGCTCTTTAAGGGCAGAGGCTATATTCATCCAGGCGTTTACAGTGGTTGACTTTGCCTTATTGATCTTTGCAGTTGTACACTCAAGGCAAACTATGTAATGAAATGAGACTATCCAAAATTGCTTCAAGTTTGTATCTGGAGTTATCCACTGCTGTAAAATAGCTTTTTTTGCAGCTGTGAACCCTGCCATCAACACTTTTTTGTCACGTAATGAAAATTGGTACTTTGAATCGGTATCATTCAATAATAGTAAACAGGGGTCCAAATCCAAATTTAGACCTGTAAGATCATGTAACCGAACAGTCACATACTTCCAGAATAGTAGAATCATTGGACAGTCCCAAAACATATGTAAAAATGTACCAGTGGCGCCAGTGTTACAGAAACTGCAGTATGGATTGGGTATAAGTTTCATGCAATATCGCTTGTAAGGTGTATAATAGAAACGATGGATAGTATTAAAATGAATAAGTACATGACTAAGGTTTTTAGAGGTAAGGCCAAGGTTTGACCACACTGTTTCCCAGTCTGGGTGGAATCCTAACCAAGAAAGTTCCAAATCCCACTTTGATAGTATTTTTAAAGGCTTGTGAACACTACTGAGTAAAGAATTATAGATTACTACGAACACCCCACTAGGAACTTTGACAGGATCAATCCAGCTAAACATTGGGTGGTCAGTCAAAAAAGAATTCCATGGCACGCCATAAGCTTTCATAGCAGATCGCAACCTCAGGTACAAGAAAAAAGAAAAGCCAGGTAGGCCATATTCTGCTTGGATATCTAGTCCCGTCAAAAATATTGGAAAAAGTAAAAACCCCTTTAGATGACCACAAAGGGTAAACAAAAGGTTGTTGATCAGACAAGAAGTGAGCACTATTCCATAGAGGAGATTGCTGAGAGAATTTCTTTGAATGGCCTATTGTTTTTTCAGCACTGTACCATGCAGCTAAAGTGGATGAAATAACATTACCAAATTTATGGTGCGAGTTGCGGTGTCCTATACCTGTGAAGGGCAAATCTTGAAGTCTATGGGGATGTACGATAGCTGATTCTATGCTTCTCCATGGCACTTTACTGTCTTTGTCCGTCCATGTTCGCATAGCTCTAATCTGGAATGCCCAGTAATAAATCTGAAAATTAGGGAGGGCAAGGCCGCCTTCTAATTCTGTGCGCTGCAAAACAGAAAAACTTATTCTGGGTTGTCTGCCATTCCAGACAAATCTAGATACTGCAGAGTTTAACTCTTTAAAATATTTAGGAGGTGGTGTAAATGGGATCATAAAAAACAAGAAGTTCAGGCGTGGTAGAATATTCATCTTGACTGTACTGATTCTGGCTTGCATTGAGATCTGAAGGTTAGTCCATCTTTGGAGATCAAGTTTTATTTTCTGGCTGAATTCACTAAGATTTAATTGGATGATTCTTGACAGAGAATCCGTTATTTTGATTCCTAGGTATGTGAATGATTTAGTGAACACAATATTGTTAGGAAGGGAAATGTGGTGAGAGATATTGTTAAGGGCCATTAAGGAGGATTTATCCCAATTTATCATGTATCCAGACATACTGCTGAAATGGTGGAATAACTTTAGGACATTAAGTATAGAGTTTTTAGGGCTGAAAGATACAAAATGATGTCATCCGCATACAACGATATATAAATTATTGTATGGCATGACATATATGAATTTAGGACCGAAGCCAGAATGTTCCAGTACTGTCCATAGAAAGTCCCACTCAAGTCTGTCAAAAGCTTTGAGCGCGTCAAGGGACAAAACTGCGCAAGTGTCAGTATATGTGTGAGAATGTTCAATGATGTGCAATTAACATCGCATATTGTCTGCGGCCAGCCGCCCTCTAAGAAATCCAGTTTGGTCAAAATGTATCAAAGTGTCCATGAAGGACTCAATCTGGGAAACCAAGGCTTTTGCCAGAATTTTGACATCACTATTAATTAAAGATATTGGACGGTAACTAGAACAATTCAATGGATCTTTACTTTTCTTATGTAACAAAATGATAAGCGCTATGTTCTGGTCCCTATGAAGCATACCATGTTTAATCGCATAATTCATAGAATTCAAAATTAAGGGCCCAACAACATCCCAAACAGCCAGGTAGAGCTCCGAGGGAATTCCATCGGGGCCGGGGTATTTCCCTTTGTAAGAGATTTGGCCGCATTATGAAATTCCTCCAACATTAGAGGTTCTTCTAGAAGGTCTCTGTCCTCTTCTGGTAAGATAGGCAGGTTCAAGTTCTGTAAAAATGTTTTGCATATATGTCTGTCAAGAACCACCTCTGAAGAATACAGTGTGGAATAAAATGCTTTAAAGGTATTATTAATAGCCCTAGGATCTGTAACTATTTTGACATCACTGTTTCTTAACATATCAATATTTGCTTTGGACTCGGTTTCCTTTAACCTCAATGCAAGCAGATGGCTAGTTTTATCTGAATGAAAATATGAAAAATATGAAAAATATTTTTGCTTAGTTCTGTGAATAATGAACTCGGCTTTGGACATTGACAGGCTATTGTATTCTTTTTTCAACAGTGACAAATTCTGAGCAGCCTCTTCTGAGAAAGATTGGGTCTGCTGGTGTTCCAAAGACCTTATTTCTTGTTCAAGATAATCAAAGCGCTTATTTTTAAGACGCTTGGCCTTTGAGGAAAAGGCAATGCAGTTCCCTCGTAGATAGCATTTAGTGACCTCCCATAACACCTGAGGGTTTGAGCAATGATCCGTATTAATTTCCAAAAATTCTGCAAGCCCAGATCTGAGTTGGTCCATAAATGTAACATCATACAGCAAGGAGTCGTTAACGCGCCATCTACGGACTTTAGCATGAGCTGTAGCAGGTGTGATATTACAAATAATGGGAGAGTGATCTGAAATCAAAATATGACAATATTGGATATATACTGAAGAAAAGAGGCACTAACCAGGATATAATCGATTCTTGAAAAGGATTTGTGCCTAGGAGAATAGAATGTGTAGCCCTTCGTATGGGGATTATGTATGCGCCATGGGTCAATTAGATTTAATTCTGTAATGAACCTATTTAGAGATGATGTGGACATTGCACTAGAGGGGTTACAACTAGATGAGCGATCAAGTTGAGGATGAATTGAGGCATTGAAATCTCCCCCTATGACGACATCCAGATCACTAAATTGTAGTAGTTTTCCACAGATATTATTCAGAAAATGTTGTTCAGGCTCGTTTGGAACGTAGATGGATACCAGCAGGAGTTTAGAATGATTTAGTGTTACAGCTGCATACGCAAAACAGCCAAGGTCATCTCCTCCCAGTAAGTCTATGGATAAATGTAGCGACCTCTTTGCAAGTATCAGCACACCTTTGGATTTATTAGGAGCGCACGAGTATGTCAGTAACTTGTATTTTTTATTTTGGAAGCGGGACACATCCTCCTTTTTCAAGTGCGATTCTTGAACTAAAGCAATAGCTATTGATTTGTGATGTAAAAATTCTAAACAACGGGTATGCTTAACCGGTGTATTCAGGCCACGTACATTCCAGGATATAATATTTAGATCAGACATAGTCTACTAATTAGCAGTAGTACAGCAGGATTGGAAAAACCTTTCTGGGAAACGACTTTAACAATAAACCGTCTGGTGTCCTTAGAGCAAAATACCATGGGCAAAAAAAGAGTCGCAATAGAGTTAACAGCTGCCAGCAAAGTAATAACAACAACATTCTAAACTATATACAGAACATACTTTACAAGCCGCAAGGGGTTCAAAAGAGCCCATTTGGCCAGTATAAAGTTAGAGATTGTAAGAGACGTGACTCCTCCTAGTGGTGCAAACTCCCCCACCCCACTCGTTACAGTAATGCAATATTCAGCGGAAATTAAATCAATATGGCGATACGGCCCTTCGTAGTGAGAGAAAAAAAATTAAAATCAGTAGCCTGGTTCTAACAGACAAAAGGAGTGAAATAAACCTCAGCTATCGACCCAAGGAGTAACCTAGACTAAGTAAATCTTATGGTTGCCCTTGCAGTCTATGCTAGCCTATAACACACGTGAAAAATGACAAGCCTGTTGCGTTAAGCGTCAAAATAGTCTCTACTAAAATGAAAACCATAGAAATCATACTTCACCCATATGACAGCACCAAGAGCAAAGGCTGATGCTCTGTTGTATCCATCTGGTGTGTATCCATCTCAGAACTACGGTTCTCCAGCGCTTTGTCCTCCCGCCTAGGTGAAGAGCTGGCATCTCTGCAGGGCAGGTTGTTAGAGAGGATGAACTGTTCTGCTTCAGATGGAGACCGACATAAAGTGTGCCTACCACGATAAGTGATCTTCAGTGTGGCTGGGAACAAGAGAAACGTTTGAATCCCAAATGCTTCTATCCGCTTTCTCACCTCAGCAAAGGCCTTTTGTTTCTTAGTGGTTTCTGCGCTGAAATCCGGGAAGAAGCACAACGTGTCCATGCCATCTTTAACGGGATAAACCGCTCTTGCACCACTCAGGATTGCTTGTCTATCAGTATAGTCTAGCAACTTGAATATAATTGTGCTAGGGCGGCTAACATTGGTGGTTTTATAGTACAGGCGGTGGGCTCGTTCTATTTTTATGTCTCGGTCAGCAACAGATGGGATCCACGTAGGCAGATTCGCCTTTAAAAAGGCGATGCAGTTGTCACCCTCCACTCCTTCACTCAGCCCAACTAAGCGTAGGTTGGATCTTCTACTTCGGTCTTCCATATCTGCCACCTTGAAACTCAGCTCGTCAATTTTCAGCCTCATACCATTGACCTGGTCTCTGTCATGTCTAGCTGCTGATTGCGTAGAATCGCATCTTGACTGAAGTCGATGAACGGATTTCTCCAGCTGTTCAATCTGGCCAGTGGCTGTCATTATAGTGTCAGTGGTATTCTTCAGTTGAAGTCTAAGATCTAATATCTGTGGGAGCAGCACATCACCTAAAGCAGCTTTTATCACGGCAGTCACGATTTCATGATTTCATTTAGCTCTGCTCTCTGTTCAGCTAAGGCCTGCTTCACTCCTACTAAGATGGCACTGTCCAGGTCTGCTTTGGAAATGCTAGACGATGATTCCTTAAATTTCTTCTTGACAGGGGAGAGTTCGGTTTCTTTAGCTGCACCAGTACTATGTGATACCGACATTTTAGAGGTTTTGAAGTAATTCAACATAGTTTGCTTTCTAATAGACTGAAAGTAACGAGTAGTACGTGGAGCACACAAAATTCACGTCTGCACCGCCATGAATCAGTCACGTGACTCCATGAGTAGTGAGTATTGAGGACTGAGGTGTGAAAGCTAAAACTCTATGCTGCAATTTAAAAATGTAGCACACACACCGTAATTTACATTCCCTTTTATGGCTGTTTGCCAGAAAGATTTATAGGTGTTTGTGATTGACAGCTTACATCACTTATCTATGATACTGTAAAAACTACATGAATCTGATTTAAAAAATAAAAGGGTGACATGATTACAGAAATGAAAAGATGAAAATGTATTTTCAATTTCACAATGTGTGAAACAATTACATTAAAATCAGTTTATGTATAAATTTCCCTTAATGCCGACTAAGAGAGTGTACTGTTTGAGTAAAATATGTTCAAAACAATGCAAAGAATGCAAAAAAAAAAAAAAAAACACAAAAAAATCCATCATGTCCTGCACAATAGAGGCGGTAGAACAGTTGTTTGATACAGGGGCCACATCAGGCTTTAAATGAATAAATCACACAAAAATGAAAATTCTCTCATCATTTACTCACTCTCATGTCATCCCAGATGTGAATGACTTTATTTCTTCATCAGAAAACAAATTAAGATTTTTAGAAGAATATCTCTGCTCCATATAATGCAAATGAATGGGTGCAAAAAATGTGATGCTTCAAAAATCACAAGTCAGCATAAAAGTAGCCTAATTGTCACAGTGTGCCTTCTTTGTGTCTTCAAGACTCTTATTTTGAAGTGGTTTTCTTCTTCTGTCTTTTGTTTCCACTAGACTACGTTTCCCAGAATGCACTGTTCCTCATCATTCTCATCTGTTCTCGATTCCATTGTCAGCCTTGTGTGTATAAATACCCTCTAGTTTAGTTACATGATTTTCGGTTCTTGTTTGTTGTTACATGTGTTCACATTTATTTATATCTATCATAATCATCAAAAGCTTGCTGTCTCATCTCAGCTACACTAGGTGACACTAATCCATGTGAATCCAGTGGTTAAATCCATGTCTTCAGAAGAGATATGACAGGTGTCGGTGAGAAAAAGATAAATATTAAAGATAAAGATACAATCCTTGGGCCAGTTGGGTGGCTTCACTATTCCTCCTTTACCTTATCCCCCTTCTCCTCTACAAGTCCAGGAATAGTTGTGTTCTCATTCTAATGCATGATGCACAATTTTCTGAAGTTTCTTACTTGGGGAATGTTCAGCCTGAAATATTATATGAAATATATATTCAGCTAAGCATATTGAATCATATAAAAATATTTTATCATCTCTACTTTCCTGGTAATGTATCATAAAAATTAACACAATCTCTACATCAGGGGTCCGTATTATTACAAAAATATTATTATTAAAAATGTCACAGTTTTATTCTGTTACATTAATACTTTTAAAGCTACTCAAGTTATTCAGCCAAAAGTCGTGAGTGGTTTTCTAATTTCCTTGTTATTGTTGTTTGATTAATAGTCTATTTATGACTAAAGTGTGCTCTATTCGGTTACGTGTTCACTTCAAGTCCAACATTTTGATGCAAATATGCTTTTTGTCACACTGTTTATGTTCACTTTAGACCAAACCGACTGCGTTTACAATAATGCCTCACCAAGACGGGCATTGGCGGAATTATGAAGTGTAATTGATCGTTTGGGCATGTACCCGCATTAGAGCACAAACATAAACCACCTGTCAGTCAAAAAGCGCACAGTGACAGATGTCAGGAAATAAAAAGTCAATATTTTATATTTTATCTAGATCAACCAACCAGTGATTGATGTAATGAACACCCCAGTTCTAGATGTAGAACATAGCCTAAGTGTAGAAAATTACTCTAAATTTTATCATCAGTATCGAGGACATCTCTCTTTTTTTCAGATAAACATCAAGACTGTTTTATCACCCAGCCCTACTGATAACATCGCATTAATCTCTTACAGCAGCCCAATAATCTCAGTGATAGATAGTTAAATTACAGGCTACGTTATAGACACAGAATCTAGTAAGCAGAAATATAAAATTTATCTTGATAGTTTTCTGAAAATTAGAGGCAGGATTAATGCTGATATCTGGCTTGAGCAAGTTAAACTCACATGACACAATCAAGCAACTGGCCTTTTCCATGTGAAAATCCCTTTCAGGTGCGGCCGTGATGTTCAGGTGTTGAACTGTGCTTGAGGCATCCACCACATCCATAACAGTTGTTGACAGATCTACAGCTGCATTCAAGTTTTTTATATGTAATTTGATTTGACGGGAGTCACAAGACTCTCCCTAGCCAATCATGTTGACAGATAAAAATAAAATCAGGACAGGGAAGTAGTGAACACAGACGATGATAAAATAGCACAATAAAAGTACAGTTACAGCAATTAAAATTTACTCAAGTAAAAAGTAAACTACTTTAAAAAGTACAATGCTTGTTTGCACGTTGCATGAAAAACTCTTGTTGTGAAAACATTGTGCTTTGTGTAATGTAGCATCTAGTCGCTAACTACATTATTCCACAACAATGAAGCTGTAGCTCTGTTTCGGTTACGATATAAACTGACTGGACTTCTCCTCAGTCATACAATGATGATTTTCCATGTAATAAAACCGGTCATTATTTCAAAAACGATTATGAAATGATTTTCGACAGTTATAGCTGTTTTCATATTTCATAACTCAAACTTTGTTATGCACAATACAGCGAGTATTGTACACAATACTTGTTCTCTGTGTTATTTATAATTTTTTAACTGTTTAAGTTCTCCTGCATTGTTGTTGCTGGGGTATTCATGGCACCTGCAGGAAAGGCACAGCCCAATTCCAGAAAGGGGTGTGGGGAGCAGCAGCTCCTTTGCATTTAAAGCTACAGTCCTTTTGGAACAGGGCTACAAAACAGGGGTAAAAAGGCATGGCAGAATAAATGATCTGTGAGGTATTTTGAGCTGAAACTTTCTGGGGACACCTCGTGTAAAAAGGGGCATAATATGTCCCATTTCAGGCTGTATCTCAGCAATGCTTTAACATAACTTTGCATGTGTCACTGTGACCATGCACTAACAAAATCAAATCAATTTGGTGACAGCGCCACCTACTGGATTTGCAATTATTGTCTGAATTATACAATTTTGTTAATTTTGTGTCCAAATAATTTTCACTGTATGTGGTTAAACCAAGATGAAAGAGTAATACAAGAGTGCTGGTGTGAATGTTTTATTGAAATTAATGTACATGTTGAGAATGTAACCATCCATTATATTTGACAATGACATGATAGACACACACACACAAACACAAATATTTTCTTTAAATTGTAGAAGTGTAAATAGTTAAAAATGTACCTACTTCACTACTAGAGCTGATTGTTCTATCTCTGCTATCTTCCCCTCACAATGTAAATAAAAGAGTAGAACTTGTACTTATTTACTTAATGCAAAATCACAGGATATTTTAAAGTGATCAGGTGTAATTAAAACAAGATTAAAGAACAAGATTAAGATTACAGACTAAATTTCCTTTGATTTTCATCTATCAGAATATATAAGTGAAGATTAACATTCTGCTCAACATCTCCTTTTCCATTCAACTAATAAAGGCATACAGTGTGATTTTGGAATATTATAAATGTTAGTATCCTAAATGGTGAAATAATTTTCATTTGTGGGAGAACTATCCCTCTAACACACTGACAATGCGGACTCATTTTTATTCTGCACCATGTGGAAGACGGCTCCGTCTGACTGAACTCTCCACACCAGTTTGGCATCCTTTGACATTCCCAGATTTACTAGTTTCTGTTGAATCTGAGGATAGAACAGTCCTGCGTTACTAAATCATGTAGATACCCATAGTCTGTCTGGACCATTATCTGCATTCCCTGATGAATAAAACAGCTTAAACCAGCCTAAGGTGGATCACTGGTCTCAGAATGGGCTCTAATGTTTGATGGCTAAACCTGCTGAACACTAGCTTGCTTGGAGACCAGTGAAGGTCAGCAAACACCTTAGGCTGGTTTAATCTGGTCTTTCTGCAGGGTCTATACAGGAACTAACTCTAAAGATGAGCACACTTTATAAAACTCACCTTCTGTAAGACAGTCGTCATCATTGCAGAATCATTTACATTCAGACTGGATTTCACCTTCACTTTCAATATCTGCAACTTCAACACTGTGGAAACAAACAGTAGATACAGTGAGGTGCAAAAGGATGCATCCTTAACAGGGCTGTCAATTTAACACATCATATAAAAAATATTGTATGAAATACAATTAATCATGTGTCCGGACCGTAATTAGGAATATTCCTACTATTGGAGCAATTCAAGTACCACCTGTTTTCAGCAGGGGGCAGTAAGCGAAACTCCTGCTGTATAGACAACATGCTGCTGTACAGAGAACAAACCACACACAGGCATCTTTGACACTAGCATAAACGCACGATTAGGACATGTTCTGCTGGACGGAGTGCAATTCCGAAAGCAAGGATCTCAAGACATGCTTTTAAAGTTTCAAAACATTTTTATTTGACACAGCGACCTTTAAAACTGACATCATTTATGAGACAACACAACCAAAGTGAAATGCTCCAAAAGCATCCGTATGACGCATGTGTGCATTGATGCATTCTTAGAAAATCATGAGATGGTGTGGTGACATTATGCACAAGCGTTAGATTGGGGTTGGGGCTAAAGTAGGATTGCTGATGAAGACAGAAAATGAGCATGTTTCCATTTTTATACGATTATGCTAAATAAGCCGACTACGTGCATGTTCATGTAAATGCATTAATTCATGTAATGCATGCATTAGTTCATGTAAGTGTCATAAACAGTGTAAGAATAAACATCTCAACATTGGTAGATTTTTGCCCATTACACTGATTTGACGTTGCATGTAAACACCTAAACTCATCTTATCCAATGTGCACAAGTGTTGTACGCATGCCTCTTCAAGATTTGACGTCAGGAGCAGAGAATAACAGGATTATTTTAAATGTCATGTTAACATGGATTTCATAGTTGGATTGTTTTAAAAGCTGATATTTGGGAGTTATCAGGGTATTGGTGTGTATGTAAATGCCTCATTGATTTAGCCTTATTTTATACAATTTATCCGTATTTACTATATTTGCTGTTTTTTGCCTAATCTGTGCAGAAATATTCCCTCCGTTGGGTCAGTATGAGTCTTTGGTTTGCTTTGCATGAGAATCAATAATCAACATTTGGGGGTTTAATACACATGATTGTGATTACTGTGTAAATTTAGTAATATCCATGTTTCACTCTATTCTATACAGGCAAATTTATCCATAATATTATCGGCTGGTCTGACTGTGATCTCACTTTGCATTCAGGTGGTACTTCAAACTTGAACTGCTCTGATAGTAGAATGGGAACACAACCAGAAACTGATATAAGAGCATCTCACCACTATTGCAGATGAACGGTCTTGCTGTGCTGCAGTTCTGATCTCTCCATGCGTTCAGCTGAAATACGTGCTCAACACACGGTCCGCTGTTGTCAGGCTCATTTAAAGACCAGCGTCTGAATGAAGAACTGCTGTTGTCTGACCATCTGTAAGGATTTTTAAAGAGGCCGATGTGGGCCTGATATCCTGCTGGTACTAGTGGCTGGACCTGCTGGTTCTCCTCCAGGTTCCTGATACTGACCAGATCTGTGTGTGTCGTTCTGCAGTACATCTGAGCGTCGTTCCAGGTCATTGCTTGATCGATAAACACGTACCTCTGTGTAACATTCACATTTCCTAATAACAATAAGAGATCCTATTAACATGAAATACTTTTGAGAAGTTGACGTGTTCTGTGTCGTGACACATTATAATTGTTTTTGAATCTTTATTTATTACACCAGGAGTTTCCAAACTGGGGCAAAATTCAGAGAGAATTATAATATGTAAAAAAAAAATGTATTTTTACAGTAAGTAATAAAAATAAATCTGCATATAGTTGAACTTTCTAAGATTGAACTTTCTCCTTCCTTGTTCATATTTATTCATAAGAAGTTTGTGAATGTTTTGTATCTTTCTAATTATTCATCATTATGACTGTCTTAAGCTTGCTTACTGGTTATGACACTATTTCCTGAAAAGCAGCTTTACAACAGAATTATTGTGACCATAAAACAAATTAAAATTGCTCAACTATTTCTTACATATTCTAATATTGGGTAGAAAAAAAGAGGAAATATTTTACAGATAATATTCTAATAATTGACTTTGGCTTTAGTACATTTACAGATTAAAACCAATTATTTAAATTTGGAAACATGTTGTATTTTTAATATCATGTTTGCCTTTATTCATACAAATGTTTAAAAGTAATATGTTTTTTAAATACTTAAACTATTAAAATGTCACATGACAGAAATGAGAAATAAAGAAGTGTTTAGTTGCATGAAAATAATGATACAATGCAAAAAAATCTAAATGTTGATTAAAACAGGTTTCATATTGGAAATAGTTTGACATGCACACATTATTTTATAAATGTATTGTGTCTTTACCATCATAGCAAATGAACGGCCTTTTGGAAGAACATGAATAATCCCAGAATTTCCCCCCGTCATCGATCAAAACACAGTTTTGATTTCCTCCATTGTTATTCGGCTCTCCAGTATCCCAGTTTCTATATTCGGCTTCTCCTTCCCTGTAGAATTCCCTGTCGTAAAGGGACCAATACCAGAGAGGAGGATCTTCTTTCTTCAGTCCGATCCAAGCAGATGGTTCTGTAATCCCGCTCACAGTGTTCTGGAGATCATTCAGATCTGTCATGTCTTCAATAGTGGCCAGATCATTGCGATGTTTTCTGCAGAAGTTCTGGGCATCATCATATGTTTTTAGTTCATTAACAAAGACAAACTGTTTGGAGAGACCCGATGAGATGCATGAACCTATAGTAAAAAAACATGTTTGGTTCAATCAAACAAAGATCTTCAGCTGTGTCCATATAATATACACTGAGTAAATATATTCGATTAGATTACATTACATTAGATTAGATTACATTACATTAGATTACATTAGATTAGATTACATTACATTAGATTACATTACATTAGATTAGATTAGATTAGACCCTGAGAAATATTCACGAGTTAAAAGTGTGACAACTAGCCCCAGTCTTCTGAAGTGCTCTAAAACACAGTCACGGTACCTACCGAATATAATCAAGATGAGATTCATCATTTTAGCATCTCTTGTTCCTTCAAACTGAAAAAAGAGAGATTGATTTGATCTTGTGGTGATTTGAGTCCTTCATCTGAGGTTTGTCAGAACAGAACAAACAGTCGGATAAGGACAGAAGAAAATGTAAATGTCAAATGTTAATGTTCAATATAAATGGCAAATCAAGTCTGATTGTGCAGTAAATCTGATACTGGATCAGATGCAAATAAGCAGGAAAACTACAAGCCTACAGCACATTTAAATTCCCGAAAAACATTTTATTCTCTAGTTCTTTCAGTTTTATATCAAATTTCCATTCAATTAAAATGAGAAATCTTTAACAAAATAATAATAATAATAATAATAATAATAATAAAAGTTTGTTTAGAATAGTTTAGATTGATGTCACACTCATATATTGTACATGTAATCAAGAAATATTGAATTAAATATATAACATGTAACATCAAGAAAAATAATAATCAACTCAAGAATTCAAGAATCCAGAAAAGTGTTGTTTGCTGAACTGAAGCGTATAGTTGCAACAAGAACATTTAAAATGCATTTATAATCTATTTTTATTTTCAGCAGAAGTAAAAGTTTAGAAAACTCACAGCACATTAAATCCACGACACTTTTACACAGATTATTATTATTATTATTATTATTATTATTATTATAAGAAATACAGAAACATTCTAAAGGTGATAAAGATCATTTAGGTGTCAAGTTATACAGAATTAAGATGATAAAAATGCCAAACAATTTACCTGTGATTGAAAAACCTGCCGATGTGGATTTCTCCTGATTCTGTCTTTTTATAGGTTTAATGTTTGTCACAACCCTCTATGCAAACCACTCTTTCTACTCAGATTACATGATGTCATGATGGATTACACACAATTTTCCTGTCACAAATACAGGATAGGGTGCATGCTTGTTTTGAATTTATCTTCTTAACAAATGATTTTAAAACAAATCACTCTTTTGCTTAAGTGAAAGATAGACAGAATAAATGATTCAAGTCAAAAGTTTAATGGTCCGTGCAGTCTTTACATGCAAACTGTGACCTCATTTAACACCCCTTAGTCTATGACAAGTGTAGATTTAAATCGGAATAATCATGACCAACATTTGAGCAATTTTTCCCAAAAAACTTGAACTTGAAATAAATGTATATACATGTACAAGATGAATATACAGAGATGTAAAGGGAGAAAAATACAGACACTGTAACAGAGTCATTTATAGATGATTACTTCAATGAGAATGTCACTCTTTATCTCAGGTTGATACTTTACTTCCTCCCTTTCTTAGTTTCATAATAAATTATTTTCTTACAATTTCTGCAGAGAAAATCATTATACAGAGGATGGAAGGTGGAGGAAAAAAATATATACATTATATTAGTGGGATCACCTGGGATGAGTGCATGATTTTACCTCAGCAGAGGGAAAGGGCGCCTGATGCAATCGATCCACCCGGTCAGTTTGTCAGCGTGTTACCGAGATCTACCGGCTCGGACCTGAGAAAACACGGGATGAAACGGACTCAAACCTGAGATTGTTTAATCTTGCAAAGGTATTGGGTGTTGCCCAACCCGCTGCTCTGCATATGTCTGCTAGGGAGGTACCCCTGGCCAGTGCCCACGAGGACGCAACACTTCTTGTTGAGTGTACTCGGACCCGCAAGGGGGTGGCACAGCCTGGGTGTGATAGGCCAATGTAATGGCGTCCACTACCCAGTGGGAAAGCCTCTGTTTGGAGACAGCGTTCCCTTTCCGCTGTCCGTCAAAGCAGACAAATAGCTGCTCAGAACATCTAAAGCTCTGCGTGCGATCCAAGTAGATACGCAAAGCACATACCGGACACAGCATGAAGGGGCTGGGCCTGCCTCCTCCCGGGGCAGCGCTTGCAGGTTCACTACCTGGTCTCTGTAGGGGGTGGTAGGAACCTTGGCACGTAGCCCGGTCACAGTCTTAGGATCACATGAGTGTCTGCCGGCCCGAACTCCAGTCAAGTGTCACTGACAGCGAATGCTTGCAGGTCCCCGACCCTCTTGATGGAGGCTAGCGCAATCAGGAGGGCCGTCTTCAGGGAGAGGGCCCTGAGTCCGACTGATTCTTGCGGCTCAAAGGGGGGGGTCTCTGAAGGCCCAAGAGGATCACTGAGAGATCCCAGGAGGGGCACAGGCTTGGCTGGGAGGGATTTAACCTCCGGGCACCTCTTAGGAACCTTATAATTAAGTCAATCTTACCCAAAGACTTTCCGTTTACTGTGTCGTGGTGGGCCGCGATAGCGGCTACATAAACCTTCAAGGTGGAGGGGGACAGTCTCCCCTCCAACCTCTCCTGCAGGAATGAGAGCACTCCCCTAACTGGGCACCTCTTAGGCTCTTCAATGTTCAGTGTTACGTTAGTTAAAAATATTGTTGTGTCATTATGGGAGGGATTGAAGTTATGTGGGAGGAAGGGAGTTTGGCACAATGTTATCAGTGCTGTGAAAGAGAATGGTGACTGAGACGTTTGGGTTTGGAACTACATCCCAAAATACATACTGTCATTTTGGGATGAACTATACAAATAAACCCAAATACAAGATCCTATTTGGAGTCATTAGAAGCTTAATTAAATTCCTATAAATACATATAGATCATATACTGATTGCGTTGTATTTAGCAGTCTTTCATGAAACATTTAGAAAAAAATTCAGTTTATCTCACACTACATGTGTAGCTAAAAGCACAATAACATTAATAAAATGCTAAGTACAGAAACAATATGCAAAGATAGCACTTAATGTTAATACAAGTCACACAAATGGGTTGATTTGCCTCTGACATGTTGTTATATTTCACATCTTATTTGAAAACAATTCTTTGTCTTTCTGTTGCATATAAACTTGCATATTTCTAAAATATATCTATTAACAGACAGATATCACTGAATTATGTGTCCTGAAATATCACACCTGTCTCTGTGACAGCGCTAGACTGTAAACAACTAAATAAAATGTGACAATATTATTAGCCAATCAGAAGACTTTGAGGTGATTTTAGTCTGCCAATCATTTTGGCCGCTTCCATATATGGGCAGCAGGAAGCTGAGAGCGTGGAAAGCAGATTATTGTTGCTGGGTGTATACTGTATATGGACAATACAAATATGTCACATCCAAACTTAAATGTATATTATTTCTATATTATTTGAGCAGTTTACATGAAATAAACCATCAAAAAAAATCTCCTAAAGGTCAGTTCATACAGTAGGGGCTTATTAGGGTCTTATATAGTCTTTTTCATCAAATAATTATTTTTATCTCATGTTATATAGTAATATAGTAAAATATCAACCTGAGAAAAAGAGTGAAATTCTCACTGAAGTAATCATCTATAAATGACTCTGTTACAGTGTATGTGTTTTTCTCACTTTAAATCTCTGTATATTCATCTTGTACATGTATATACATTTATTTCAAGTTCAAGTTGTTTGGGAAAAATTGCTCAAATGTTGGTCATGATTATTCTGATTTAAATCTACACTTGTCATAGATTAAGGGGTGTTAAATGAGGTCACAGCTTGCATGTAAAGACTGCACGGACCATTAAACATTTGACTTGACTCATTTATTCTGTCTAACACTTAAGCAAAAGAGTGATTTGTTTTAAACTCATTTGTTAAGAAGATTAATTCAAAACAAGGATGCACCCTATCCTGTATTTGTACATAAACAAAAAATACTGTAAAATAAATATGATTTTTAGTTAATTTTATTGGCAGTCTTTAATCTTTATGGATCCATAAAACAAACACATTTTCATCTTTAAAGTGGCGGAAGCAACCCTTTCCTGCCCGAGCCCAAAATTCCAAAAATTCCATTCAGTACCAGAATATGATATTCATATCCAAATTCATATTATATTCATATAACATCATGCACCTGAACTGTATATACCATATTGAAGAGAAGAACTGGGGCTTTCAAATGATATAAATATATGTATGATTATTTAAGACTAATCATCCTTTAGTAATAAGATTTCACACAGCATTTTTTACAAAAAACCACCATACTTCATCAGACATCTGATTTTTCATCCATTTTAAATACAAGCTAGAGGGAAACTTAGAGTGTTTGAAATATACATCCTTTTGTGGGCAATGTAGAATAGCAGACAGATTAGAAATATAATTTATCGTTTAAAAGTTATGACCATTCTAGAGATTATTGGGAAAATGGAATAAAACAAACATTTAGATTTTTTAGATATATTTGGACCTCCCTTGTGATTCCAATTCGTCCGCTGTTGGATAGCATGGTTTCATGTTGCACACATGGATCGTGCAGACATCTTCTCCTGTAGTCTCCAGTGCCACATGATAATTAAGAGGACCCAACTGTTTTATCACACGGTAAGGACCTCTCCATTTCTCTGCCAATTTAGCAGTAAATTTAGTTTTTGTACTAGATTGGGGGAAGTCTTTTTCATTAAATTAGAGTTTGCGTCTGTGTTTGTTATAGTTTCTTAATTGTCTTATAAGAGCTTTTTTATTGTTTTGCTCAGCTTTGGACTGAAGTTGTTTTAAATTGTGGACAATGTCATACACAGGAATATCAGGAGTGAGATTTTTCCTGTGGAGAAGTTTGTCCATTGGGCCTTGCAGCTTTCGTCCAAGTTGTAGTTCGGCTGGGGTCATTCCTATTGTCTCTTGGACAGCAGAATTTAGGGCAAATCTGAACTCAGGTGCATATTGATCCCATTTATTGTGATTTTTATTTAGGTATGCGGCGATCATGTATTTAAGTGTGCGGTTTACTGTCTCAGTCGTATTGGTCTGAGGATGGTAAGCAGTAGTTAGTTTAGGTGTTACGTGCCAATAATCAGGCACACCCCATTGTGGCAGCAGGGGCGTGGTCAAGCGCCCGTCCGGGGAGAGAAAGTGGTAAGGCGCTTGCACCTCAGCTAAATTATGTCTAACACCTGTCTCTAATTTCAGTGAGTACAGGGAGAGCGGCATAAAAAAGCCACAGAACCTGCAGTCGTCAGGGAGAGACCGACACACAGCTAGCTCGAGGAGCTGAAAAATTTATTATAGTTAATGTTAAACTGGAAAAGCTCTGAGGCATAACACTAATTAATTGAGTGGAGAAACCTGTTCCTGTGTCCTCCTTTCCGCCCTGTCCTTGAATCCTGTTACACCCATCATGTCAGAATCTCTTTCTGGAAGATGGTAGCAATGGTTTGGGCAGTGGCATTACGCATGGGGAACATCTGGACCCAGAAAGTAAAGTAATCAATGAACACTTAGAGGAACTAATTTCGATTGGAGCTACGTAGTAAGGGACCCATTATGTCCACATCCAGCATGTCATTGGGGTGTGTAACGGTAGTGTGTTGCATTTTTCCAGCTGGGTTTCTGTTATCCTTTTTTAAGTTTTTGACATTTTACACATCTCTTTACCCACTGCTTGACATCAGTCCACATTCCTGGCCAGAAAGCTACTTCTTGAATTATTTTATAGGTTTTATAGATTCCTCCATGTCCACTTAATGGGCTGGCATGATAATGCTGAAGAATGTCCTTCTGCCAGGGATTGTAATATTTTTATGATTACTATAAAATATTTATGCTGTTCCTCCCAGATCTTGTCCAGAGTGATTGGGAAATCTTCTGGCTCATTTTGGCTGGTATACAAATTGCAACCACCACTGATGGGGATTTGTGAGAGGGCGTCTGTTGCCACATTTAGTTGTCCTATTCGGTATTCGACAATTAAATCAAATTCTTGCAGTCGCAAGGCCCATCTGATCAGACGACTTGAGGTCTTGGTAGAACCCATCACCCATTGCAGTGCAGAGTGGTCAGTTACAACAGTAAACAACTTGTTTTCCAGGTAATACTGCCATTACTGGTCTCACTAGCATCTGTGTAGACAATGAAGGAGTGTTGTTAATCGGGATGCCCCAAAATGGGAGGTGACATCAAGCTTACTTTCAGCTGTTCAAAAGCCTGCTGACATTGAGGGGTCCACTGGAAAATTCTGCACTTCTTTTTCAAGGCATTAAGGGTTTCAGCAATCTGCAAGAAATTTGGGACAAACCGGTGGTACCATCCAGCTAAACCAAGAAAGCACTGGACCTCCTTGAGGTTTCTGGAGACTGGGTAAGAACGAATAGCCTCCACTTTGCTGGGATCAGCAGAGATGCCTTGAATACTCACAGCATTGCCTAGGAATGCTATTTCCTGTAGACAATATTTGCTTTCATTAAGCTTAATTGTCAGACCAGAATTTTGCAGCTTGTGGAGAACACTCTGGAGGTCAAGGAAGTGCTGTTCAATGGATGGTGTGTGGATGATAATGTCATCTATATACACAAAACAATTTTGACCATGTAGTTCACCCAAAACTATTTCCATTAACCTTTGGAAGGAAGCTGGAGCATTTTTTTTTATCCAAATGGCATAACATTGAACTGAAATAATACATATGGTGTAAAACATGCCGTCTTTGCTGTACTTTCAGGGTCCATGGTCACCTGCCAGTATACACTATTCAGGTCGATGGTGGAAAAGATAGTTGCTACAGAGAGAGATTCCAAAATTTCTGCGATGTTTGGCAGTGGTTAAGTATCATGCTCTGTAATAGCATTGACCTTGTGGTAATCTACACAAACCGGAGACTCCCGTTTTTATTTGGAACTAGGATGACAGGTGAGGCCCACCCTGAACGGGAGGGTGTCACAATGCCCGCACTGAGCATCTCTTCTAGTTGCTTTTTTACCACATCTTGTTATGCAGGGGACATGTGATAGTGTCGCTGTTTTAATGGTACTTGCTGGGTGGTATAAATACGGTGTTGAAGAACATCAGTGTGACCTGGACAGGGTGCACACACCTGTGTGGCACCCTCCAAAACCTGACATGGCTGGAGTTGTCATCAGCAGATAAATGGGCTTCATTCACAGCAGTGTCAATGAGGTTTTGAATGTCCATGTCATCTGAGCTTGACGAAAGTTGGGTTGAGGGGGAGGAATTGAACTCAAGAGAGAGAGACTTTGGCTTGCATTCTCTTTGTGTTTTCCTTTTCACAAGTGGGGTCTGTTCTCAGGTACGTTCGCACTGCCTGGTTGGTGTGGCTAATCCACATCAGGGTCCGACTCAAAGGTATACTTTGTCAATTACATTTATCTGCAAGCCACTAAAGAAAACAAAATCCAGGCCTAGGACTGCTGCATATGCCAGAGCTTTGAGTGCTAGAACTGTAGCTGGTATGGTGAACACTTTGTCATGGATGTTAACAGAGACATTCAGCCACCCGAGTGGAACCTCTGCTTCACCATTAGCTAGATACAAAGGTCCAAGTGTCCAGGGTTGGAGAAGTTCATGGGGTAATTGAGCAAGGTTCTTCCAGAGCATCTTGTGGATGAGGGTAAAACATGCTCCAGTGTCTACAATAGCCTTCTCCTGCCATGAGCCAATACTGACTGGCACAATTAATGGTTCAGGTACACTAACAGGGTTTCTAGGAGTAGCTGGATGAATGCTCGGCAGTGCTGTTCTAACGCCGCGCTGACGGAGTTTAACCAGCGCGCCAGCTCATTTCCCTCACCTGCGTCTCGTAGCGTGTTTAAACAACACAGCTGCGCCTCCGACTAAAATGTCCAGCAAAACGTCTGAATATTCAAAAACCGGGAAAAGATTATCTGGTATGTGCTGCCGAATGTTCAACAGTTCATCCCTGGTAAACCAGACTGGTAAAATATTACTAAACACAGGACAAACAAACAAAAACAACAAAAGAATTGGAGAGCTCCACACCGAGGCAGCCATCTGCGGCACCATCGTAGTATATATGGATGGATGGATCCATATATCCATAGATGGATCATATATGGATGAATGGATGTTCTGTTTCTCCTCGAGGTGTGAAGTCCTCTACATCGCCAACATCGTACGGTAGGTTGGGTGGATGTAGCCCCTCTGGGTGGTACAGCACTGGTTTTAGGTACAACATTGCTATCACATTGCTTTTGTTGTTCATGGTCTTTCTCCAGCTCGTGTCCAAGTGAGACTCAACAGTGTTTACATGGCTACAAAGGTAACTGGCAAGTTAAGGTATTATATTTTTAAGAATCCCCTTAACTATGTCTTTTTCAGATAAGCTTGCTTTCCATCGTTTACAGAGGGCTCTGTAACTAAAGGCAAAATCTCTAATGGACTCCCTTTCTCCTTGAAACCTCTTGCACGCACGCTCGGCCAACTCATCTGCATAGTCCTCAGCATGAAAAGTGGAGAGAAATGCAGACTGGAACTCACTCCAGCTTTTCCCAGATGATCGTGCTACTTCACACCAGTCATAGGCAGTGCCAGATAAAACTGAAGGAGGCCAAGATGGCTGTGTTAGTTAGAGTGTGTACAGCAAGAAAGTCTTGACAATGTGTTATGTACAGCACCAGATCTGGGTCATCTGCTGGTCTTCCAAATGTGGGAAATGTTAGTTTGATGTGGTCACTTTTAACCACAGTAGCAGGGGCTGGAGAGGTTACTGATAAGGGAGGTAATGTGTTACGAAGGGGTACACTTTTCCCTGTCAGGTCAGCTATTACTTTTTCTTGAATGTCAAACTTGGCTTCCATTTCAGTTTGCAATTCTTTCATGTTTGTGGACAATTTACCAATGTGTAAGGTCAGTTCATCGTAAGCCCTCTGGGAGTGCCGCTGAACCGCTTGGATGTCCTGTTGAACCTCCAACTGCAACTGTTGCACCATGGAGTGCACTTCTGACACCAAGGTATCCTCTACTTTTCGGAGTTCCTCTGTCATCATCAGTTTCATGGCTTTAATTGTTTGATCTGCCTCAGTTTCTGCTTGTTGCTTATTTGTAGATAGGGTGGTGAAGGATCGAGCTGGAGTGCTACCAACTAATGGTGAGGTTGCAAACTGCACATGAATTTCTGGTTGCGCCATGTGGCTGAACTGTGTGGGCATGATGCAGAAGGTAGGGATACAGGATACTTGAGGAGCTTGGCTTGGCAGTGCACAGGTGGCCAAATAGGAGTGGCCACATCCGGAGCCTTTATCTCCACAAAGGTCGATTGTGGGGAATGTTGATTTGCCATGGTTGAGTATATAAAGGAAATGGATTAATCGTTAAATTCAAAATGAAAGTGTAGCAAATCAATATTATGTGACAGTCAGCGTATTTAAACAAATTACAATGCCTTTCAATTCAAAAATAAAGTTCCCAATTCACACGGTTCAAAAACCTCAAAACAATTGTTCACTATAACCCACAAGTCAATCAGTTTCAATAGAACAAAGAAAAATGAACAGCGAAAGCACAGACTAATTAATCCTTAGGCCCTGCTCACAAACTTCAGTAATCTATACTATACTATTCAGTGGCATCCCACCTGATTCATTATCACATAATAAAAGTTCCCAAGAATGGTGAAAAAAAGTTACTTGCACAGATTTCATGAAGTTCAAAATCCACGTTTTGTCAATTAATAGATTTCCCCACACTTAAATTACAAAATTAAAAAGCCCAAATGACTCCCTCAAGAAGGTAATATAATACAAGTAACAAATTACAAAAACACACTCACAAGTTCTTACACCCTTCTTGGTTACACAGGGTTTTATATATATAAAATCTGAACTCGCAACTCAGAATGAAAACTCAAAATGAATTTTCGGGTGCCAGGCAGGCAGGTTAGGTCTGCCAATATAATAACAGTTTTAACCCAGATAACACAAATGGAAAACATGCCACCAGTTACAAAAAAAAAATACAAAATACAAAAAAAAAAATACTGCTGCCATCATATTTTGTTTCCGTCATATATTATTAATCAAACACACATTAAATGACCTATTGTCAACTGATCAAATTATATTCTAATACAAGGAACACGTTTCACCAGCAGGGTTGCAGATGAAATTGTGGTGTAACAAAAATAATTAATTCCTCATAAGCAAACTCAATACAGATAATCAGTTCATAAGTCAGTCTGCTCTTGGAGTCAGCAGCAATAGCAATACTCAGCAGATTCAAAACTACAGACAGGTGAGATAAAAAAATGAAGAAAAAGTTGTTACAACACAGAAACATGTAATTCACCCTTGCACTATATTGAAAGCATGTATGTAATGTCAGTGTAGATGGGTGTGTTAGTAATCCACTAAGCGCATTCCAGTAAATAATCCAGTAATTGCCACATCTTGACCTCCCCTTTTGGGCAGGATGAGGTCTATGTGGGGTCTTTTCCCCCTGAAAGAATAGGAAAGGAAAACAACACCTTCCCCGATGCGTATGATAGTGTTAGATTTCCCCAGCCAAATCTAATACTCTGTGGAGAGAAAACAGAGAGTAAAGGCTGCGGTTGGCGAGGCCTGCTCCCAATGCTAGTTACGTCACTTATCCCATCAGGGATGTGGGGAACTACATGACATCTTTTGGGGCATTAGGGGAGGTTACGTGGAGTCTAATGCACCTGCTATTACGCACGCAGCAGCCTGCTTGCACCTGCATCAGCAGTTCACGTAACACAGTTAAGATGTTGCAGCATTTTTCTATAGGAACCCCTTGTGGCACTACAGCGACACAATGTCGAGTGAGTGACTGAAGGGGAAAGTCATGGCTACTGTCGTAACCTCCGTTCCCTGATGGAGGGAACGAGATGTTGTGTCCCTCTTGCCACAACACTGTACTAGCTGCTGAAGTGGCCGGACCTCCTCTCGGCTCCTCAGCACAAAACCTGAATGAAGTGTCATTCCAGCTCATGTTATACCTGTATGTTAGGGGGAGTGGCATGCAGATTCCACTCACCAATTCTCATTGGTCTTTTCTCAAAGAATGGGCGGTGTTCAGGGCTAACAAGAGCGACCCCTAGTGTCACTACATCAACACAATGTCTTGTTCCCTCCATCAGGGAACAGAGGTTATGACAGTAACCATGATGTTTATTTTACTAAAACACAAGCTTTATGTTATGTTATGTTAGCTTTAACATAAAATGTCTTACATTTTCACTTTTAGCAAAGCGGTGAAAATGTGTTTCTAAAACAACTGATCTTGGCTATGAAGCAAACTCATTCAGATTTTCACTTTTAAAGATCGTGAATAAATGGTTTAACCTAGATAAAGTTTAGCATTATTTTAACAGTAAATACAGTAAGCATTTCATGTCATTTTAGATTTAACAGTCTTAAATTTGTATTTTTAACAAAAAAAAAAATTAAATTCTATTTTTTTTATGTAAGACATTTTTTGTTTGAGATAAAATGAAATACATAATTGTGTTTTAGTAAAATAAACCTATTTGTTAATCTAATGTCAAACATTAGCTTTGTTAAACAATGTATTCATCATTTGAAAGTGAATATGTAAGCTGCTTTATGGCACATCTTGTATGTATTGTTTTAGAAAGACACTTTCTTATCTTTGATAAAAGTAAAAAGTGTATGACAATAAAATTAAACAAGATGCTTTGTTTAAGCGACATACATACATGGAAACAATTTTTATCCTCTTTGTTAAAAGTAAAATATCAACTAACTTAAAGATACAAGTGTTAAAGATACAACTAGAATTATACAAAATAGTTGTTGACATAACACAGACCTGTTTGTTAAGCTAATGTAAAACTATATTTAGGTTAACCCATTTGTTCAGCTTCTGTATAGTGGCTATGAAAGTACATTTTGTTTTAGCAACATTGTTACATTGTATGGTCAAGAGAGAGACAGCAAATAATGTGTACCTATGTGGCAGCGGGGGCGTGGTCAAGCGCCCGTCCGGAGAGGGAAAGCGGTAAGGGCGCTTGCACCTGAGCTAAATTATGTCTAACACCTGTCTCTAATTTCAGTGAGTACAGGGAGACCGGCATAAAAGAGCCTGAATGCCTCCAGTTCAGACAGAGAGAGCTGCCAGTCCAGTGTTGGCAAGAGAGAGTGAACCAATTGTTAGATGAAAGAGTTTATGTTTAGCACATGCACGTTTTTGCACTACCCTTGTCTGTCTGAAGCCCAGAATTAAAGAGCCTTACCTTTGTGTCGAACCCTGCTCCCGTGTCCTCCTTCCTGTCTTGTGAACTTGATCTGCTCTACAACCTACCTTGCAGAATGCCTATTTTGACAACACCACTCTGACCCGTTGGTTTATTAATTAATGGTCCATACACTCAAATTAAAATAGTCACATAACATCTACACACTTCTAATAACAAATATATAAATATAAGAAAATTATCTTTCCAAGTTTCATGGTCATCGACCTGTCCTGAATTATGTACACACAACATTTTTATAAAGCCTGTTAAACATGACGTTTTGTCTTGTAAATTTCTACAATTGTAGAAATAAATCAATCGTACAAACACATTCTTTTGAAAATAAATGCCATTTTAAAAGAGTAACGTCACGCATTAAACATGGTTTTGCACACAAACGTGAATGACACTACAGTGATTATTAAACACAATCTATTTATAATGGGTTGTAGTTGTGGTGGGGAGTCTGTACACTAATGGTAATGTACACTAATGGTTATTAGTTTTTACTACGGCTTAAAATAAAAACTCTTTTTAGATTGAATACCTTTTAATACACATGTATAAATATCGTAAAACGTAGGATTTAGTAGGAAATAGTTATTATCAAATACCAAATTAACAGTTTAAGCACTTACAGAAGTAAAGAATATATGGTGTGATAGTGAAAAACATGATTAGTTTAGCATGCTTTTTACAACAAAAAGAAGAAATAGTTATGTAATTTGTAACTGTTATTTAATTGCAAATTAAAAACATTCAAATTATTGAATGTTTTATTTTATTTTATGTGATTGTGTGTGAAGAAATACTGACATGGAAATGTATTAATCCCGATCTACAGTACAAAAGATTCAATGAGTAAAACTAATTCTTCACTCTCAGAAATAAAGGTACAGTGAGGGTACAATTAAGTACTTTAAGGTACAAATTTCACAAATGTGCCTGCAAAGGTACAAACATGTATCCAGCTGAGTACCAAAAAGTACTTTTCCAAAGAAAAGGGGTACACAATGAAATATGCATGGTGAAAGGTACATATAGATACCCTTTGAAAAGGTACATTGTCATATAAAGTAATAGTTAAGGTACAACATTCACAAATGTACCATTAAAGGTCCTATCCTGTTCCCATGGGGTACTAAGAAGTACCTTTCGGGTACACATCCTGTCGGGTACAAAAAAGTACCTTATTCAAGTCAAAGGGTACACTTCCTGTGGGGTACTAAGAAGTACTTTTCAAGTGACAGGGTACACAATCCTCTGGGGTAGCTACTTATGCGTGCCTTTTCTAAGACTGATAGAGCCTTTGTCATAATTTGTAAACAAGTCTGCCGAAGAGAAACGGGTATTTCTCTCTCCCCCACCTCTGCCTGCTGCGCTGTGGCCGTGTGTGTGTGTGTGTCAGCCCCGGTCCCGGAACATTTTAGCAGGGTGTTATAAACAACTAAGCAGTCAAAAATAAATAAAATGACACCAACCTGCTAGAAGAGCTGGAGTCTGCGGTGCTTACTGTCGTTGAACCTGATAGGCTGATTCAATACAAATCTCCGCCTACCACCTGTCTGACGGTCATGTTTTTGCCTGATCTCTTATGCTATGATTAAAAAGCGATCAAATTTAAAATGAAAGAATAAATTAATGTTTCGTTTTTCAAAATATATATATTTTTAAATGAGCATCCCATTTTATGTCATATTATATTTATTTAAACAAGCCCCCCCTTGACGCCGGGCCTGGTGTGTGTATGGAGTTTAACTCCGAAAAGACAGTTAACCACAGGTTCCCGTTAATCTTATGATGGACATGTGTTGTGATATTTAAACAAACGAACCGTCAATGGTGAAATAAAAGCCTCTTATTTACGAGACCGGTCTGAGACAGCGGGGTCTCTGAGCAGGACTGGCCAAGCGACGAGCTAGCGGCTGTCGCCTCACTTCATGGAGCTTCTCAACTCCGAAAACTTTGAAGCAAATTGTTAATTCGGCATCAATTTTCACAAGGCTACCTATATTCGAAATCTAAACAGTTCATTTCTCGCCTAAAACGTTCTCATAAGTGAATTTAGTGCTGAATAAGATGGCGAAAATTGTTAAAATTGTTCTGTTGTTGGTCTGTCTATGACTGGCTGTTTTTTCGCGCCGGTATACGCGTTCAAGGTCAGTGGTCACGCCTCTTTCTTTCACTCGGATTGGCGGCAGTTGCTTGATGCTCAACAATGGCCGTCAACTTTATCCTCCGATGAGCTGATCCAAACATTGATAGAAGGTGGTTTAACGATGACAGAAGGAGAAGCGCAGAAATTCAGAGGTGAGTAATACGTAATACTGTCGTTAGCTAACGTACATTTGAAAGTGACACTTGCAGCCCGCTGATTAAAGTTGGCTGATCAGCATTTGCTAACGTGATGTTAGCATGTTAGATCAAGCTAACATTATATCGGGACTTATTTGTAAGTTACCACTAACGTTCGTTACATGTAGCTAGTTGGATTGTAAAGAATAAAGCATAACGTTAACTGACCTTAGCTAACGTTTGCCAGTCAATTCAGCTGGCTAGCAAGATAGCTTAAAGTTATTGTTTCCCTCATACAGCCAACGTACTCAACTGAAAAGTTGAGTTAAAGTTAAGTTGATGCCCAAATAGCGCTGCAGCTATGTAGATAATCAATTATGTAAGTGTTTAGTGTACGGTATTGTATATTATGTTGAAGATCTTGGATGATGTTCGATTCCATTTGTGCACGTGGAGCTGTGTAACACAGTTAAACGTTAGAAGATGGCGTCCATGTTATGTACGTTAGAATTCCCGGGTCTTCTCTACAGCAGTGTTTCTCTAACTTTTTTCAACATTGTACCCTCTTTGAATTGCTTTTTTAAGCCAAGGACCCCCTAACCAATGCAAAACATTTTTGGTAGAATTTTTTTTTATATATAAAGAGGAAGAATACAGCCCCGATATTTACTAAACAGCCTTTTTTAAGGCGAGACACTACAGGTGAATAGGATATTTTTTTTAACTAGCAGATATCACCATGAAACTTTCCCAGTTGATCACCTACATTAAGATGGAAAAAAAAATATTTTATTATCTAATTATATATGCGCTAATTTGCATATATATATATATATAAAAAAAAGAAATCTGAGTATTGGAAAAAGGCAGGTTCAAAATTATTTTTCATTGTGTTCACATATTAGATGGGAAAAAAATTACAGAGGGATTTATGGATATCTACTTTTGTTATCCTGTAAATCAGAATATACTGCCAAATGATTTTCGCCATGTTTTTTGGAATAAAATAAAAAGTTTGGTGTATATAGGTGCCACTGAAGTGGAGATTTCGGACTTGGAGTATGAGAGAAAAGTCATTTTGAGAAAACAGGCTTTAAAGATTTAGCATCAGCCAATGAGATTCGCGCATTTAGAGTTAAATCCCCCCTTTTACTCTCAGGATTGGTTGCTGATAAAAAGAAAATGACCATATTTGGATCCGACAGCATTGTACAGGAGAGAGAGAGCTTTCTAACGGTGTAGGGTAAGTGTACCTATTAAGCCCACCAAAATCTAAGTCTAGGTTTTTTTATAGATATTGACATAGTTTATAAGAAAATAATTTGTTAAAATGCAAGATTTATCTCTCATTTGAAAATGTATTAATTAGTTAATGTACAATTTAGAATATAAAATTAAGATAATTTAGGAATAAAGTCAGAAGTCTGGCATGGGCTTAATTGGTACTTTGGCACCATTTAAGCCCGCATGTGTTCCAAATAAGCCCACATCCTCATTGATTCACAAAATATAAAAATTAATTGTTTTAAAAAAAGACAATGTTTTCCTTTAGAAATGTAATATATGTTTACCCCCCCCCCCCTCCCACACACAGCACTTCAATGTTATTGATGGAAAGGTGATTTATGAAGGCAATATAATTATTTATTCTTACAGAGGAGATGGACACAGAGGAGATGCACACAATTACATTTCAAGTGCTAGATGTTGATGCTGCTATGAGGCGAGTGTTGAGTTTCATTCAACTGTAACACCAACTCCCTTTTATTAAGCTCTCATACTTACCTGCTTTAAAGAAATCGAAACAAATTGTTGTACTTTACGGTGGCCGTGAGGGGTCACATGTGAGTGTGACCCCTCTCGGCTGCCGTAGTACTTAGTATAACAAACTAACAGACATAAATTGTCTTTATTTTTTCTCGTAGAACTAGTTCTCAGTCCGTTGGGAGACTGCCTGATGTTTATGTCCTCCCATCATTCCCTAAAGAGCTTCAAGCAAAGCTGGATGCCAAAGAGGAGGTCCAGAGAGTTCCACAATACAGGCACAAAATAATACGAGTATTGCATGAGACTGTTGCCATGTATACTATGTATACTATGTATACTATGTAAGTACTACTGGCTGAATTCTTTGCCCCGTGTGTGTGTTGTGTGTCTTGTCTTTTGTCTCTTGCTGCTCATTCCGTCTTTTGTTGGCACTGTTTCTGCTGGATGCTCTGACTTGTCCAGTCACCAATCCAATCCAGATGCTATATCTGTCACTAATCATCATCTTATTCTCCTTCTCTCACAGTAGCATTTAGTCAGTATAAAGCATGATGTTATGTTCTTACACTGCAGTAAGTAATGCATTCATGAAGTGATTCTCCATTAAAGTGGTTTAAATGTGAGAAACTTTTGTTCATTAAAGTTTATTGCAAAGGAAGATTGTGGTGTGCTGTAGTTATTCACTTTCCAGTATTTTAATTTGTACAATTTAACTTCTTTTGAATCATTGATTGTGGGAAAACAAAACATTACTTTCTTTTGCTCTCATCTTTTCTATTTATCAAGGACATTTTTGCCACTTTATAGGTACAATGGCATCGTCGCTGGGGTGGTACCCCTAACGAGAACAAATTGGTACCATCTAATGGGGTACCTTTTTGTACCAGTGGATTAAGGTACAAATTTATTGCTAAGGTACCAAATTGTCTCTCAAAAGGTACAGTATAAAAGGGTACAACTCTGTAGCTATGGTAAGGGTACCATTGCTGTACCTCGGGGGTACCACCCCAGCGACGAGCCATTTGTACCCTTGAAGGAACATATTTGTACCTAAAAGGCACAAACTGTAAGGATACTTATTTGTACCCATTAATATGGTACAAGTTTGTTCCCCTTGAGGGTACTGCCCCAGCAACGAGCATTTGTACCTTTTTTTTTAACTTTTCTGTACCTTTATTTCTGAGAGTGTTGGATGAATATTTAGTTAAAAAACTCTTTTAGAACTGAATAAAATGATCTTGGTAGATTTGATAGTATACTCTATGTTTGAATAATTAAAATGACTGTCCATATACCACCCCCGTTTTTTGTTGTGAAATATTCAGAATCTGTTTAACACTTCAGAGAGGATCAGATCAAAGATTTAAAATGACGCTTCGAAATCTAGTTAACGCATCAGAGATTTTAAAACACAGCAGAACATTTGGCCGACAACCCCTTAAAGTTATATCATAATTACCTTATGTTAACAAACCCTAAAAGCAATACACCATTTTAAAAACATTGCCTAAGAGATTTAATGTTGGGAATTAAAAAAAACTGTATTTGTGAACAGGGATATGTGATTAACTGAGATGATCATTGAAATAGGCAAAAAAGTGGAGCAACTTAGTCTAAATGCGTAAGCAACCATACGTTGCCTGTAAAAGACTAATTTTAGACATCGTTTTTATACAACTTCTATAAAAGTCCCATGTTTCAAAAGGGTGGAGGACATGTTTTCTGTATGTATTTACATTTATGCATTTGGCAGACCCTTTTATCCAAAGTGACTTACATTGCATTACACATTTACATTCCTACCAGTTCTTGCTTTCCCTGAGAATCGAACCCATGATCTTGACGTTGCAAGTGTAACCCACTTCAGAGTATGTACACCCTAGGTTCATAGGAGCTGATAAGTACAGTAATAACCAAGCAACACCAAGGTAATGTTTAAAATGTGTAAACTTTTAGTTCAACAAAATATTTCAAACACTTCACAACAATTATGTGCACACTAGCTATGGGCCCAAATAAATTTAGAATAAAATAAAATGTCCTTTTTGAAAATGTTCCTTGGAAATCGTCCTTAGGAATGCCAGAGTTCAATCCAGAGTTCGAGTCAGTTAGTCAAAGGGAAATAGTCAAAGTCAAGGGTAAAGAGTCGAAAGGAACAATCTCGTTGGTGCCAGTGTGGTGAACTGACACAATCCTACCACAGGCTTCCGGAATGCTGTGGTGGAGGTTCACGGCTCATTGGGAAGGCTCGCCATCTATGGATCAATGGTTCACTTGGTATGATTCAAGGACTGGATCATCTGGAACTTCTGCTCGCCTCATAAAAAAAAGACCTGACCTGTATATAGAACAGGTTCAGTCCAAAATCTATGATATTAACTAGTTCTTGAAGTGTTGTACAACATTATATTACTGTTAGAAAAAAATCATAACATAGTTCACATGAAGAACCAATAGCTATTTTAACTATTGAAGTCAGAACATACCATTTTAACCTTATGTCGTTACAATGAAATGTAATTATAGGAACACATTGTACTAATGAACTTTTTCTATCTGCTGTTAATCCCTTTTTACATAAGATTTTATAGATTTGGAATCAAAATTTTTGAAATAGTTTTTTAATTGAAAACCATTTATCTAAATTACAGTATTTGCTAATTTAACCACTTGATAAATAATATTTTATATTCTCCTGTATGTAACTTAACCTTTAGTCACACATATATATATATATATATATATATATATATATATATATATATATATATCACAAGGTAAAATGTTACAAAACATATTTTTGTAATGCACGCCAATTAGTTTACATTTCTCCTTAAACCATGAAATAATGTATTTTATCATGTTATATCCCTTCAAAACAACAGAAAATATTTGAATAATCATTTAAACACGTCGTGTTTTTTTCCATACACAATCATTGAACACATTAGCTTACTAAGAGAGGATTTTCAGTATGAGAAGCCAGGATAGATAAAAGCGATTTTCTGGATGGCTCTCCAACTTATAAAACAAAGTATACAAGCGTTTACATAACAAACTAAATCATATTTAACTGTCATCACAACAGACAGGTTTTCATATCTTTTCTTATCAGTTTTCTTTTCCAACTTGTGGGAGAACCCGAAGCAGCGCTCCATCTGATTTGAACAGTGTTATCCAACGGAAGTATTTTTAGCGCGCTACTTCCGGTTTCCGCAAAATAAAATGTCTTTTTCAAAATAAAAACCCCATTTCTCATAACGTAACGTATGGGTAAATAATGATAATAATTAATTACAATTTACTGGTTAACCCCTTTTTAGGCGGGTTACACAAGCGCCAACGCGCTACTGTTTTAGATATAGGAAAGCTGTATTAATTTCCTGTAGCTTTGTTGGCTCAGCAGCTAGTTTAAACAGGAAATGCATTGCACCTTTGTATGCGTCTCCAGTTATCACCTGCTTCTGAGACGATCAAATGGAGGTTTTGGAAAATGATCTTAAATAATTATAAATAATCTGTATTCATATGTATTAATCAAGTTGATAAAAACAATGTGGATATTTGTAAATAAATAAAAAAATTACCCAGTTCAAAGGTCAAATGTTGAACGTCAATATGACATCCAAGTTGGGTCATGGTTGGACGTAAATAAATATTGGTGATTATTATTATTTTGTATTTTTTTTTCTGTGGGACACCAATGGATTTTTGTGAAATGGCGCGAATTTTCACAGAGTAAGTTAGGTGGAAATTCACGCCAGTTCACAAAAATCCGGCACATAGCATACTAATTAACTACCAAAGTAATTTTTATAATGGTTAAAAGTGACTTAAATATAATAACTATATAGTACAACTAGTGATAGGAATGTCGCCTCAGTGCACATTTTTCTGACTGAACTGCACGTGAGCCAGGCGCCAGCCAGCAGTCCGGTTCGCTGGGGGTATAGGCCGCTGTTGTGGGGGAAACGTGATAGCACGTGAAATTAATGCATTCATTTATATTAATTTTACGGAGCCCTCCACTTGACACACAAAAAATAAAATAAAAAAAGTTTACATGGCCATACTTGTACTTTCTTGTGGAATCTAGATCACTTTATTGTGTAAAATGTGCCTGTGGGTCAAGGATTTTCGACAGGCCAATTTTTAAATACAAAAAAATTATAATATCTATCGCAATTGTTCTAACATTAAGACTGTGTACACAAATACATATTCAAATTTTAAATGATGTGATTGAGTGTTAATTCATCTAGATCATTTTGCTGTAGCCTTAAAAAATGTAATGTGGTGCGACCGTGATTTATCTTAATTTATTTCCTGAACATGCTTAATTTGTTTTTTACAAGTGGTAGCGATTTACAATACGGGAGCACTAATATGCATTCATGCTTAACTAATGCACAGATAATCACGAGTTAATGTATGACACAATTATTACTGCATCAGACAGCATCTAATAAAGAGTTTATATGATTAATAGATGAAGTAATATATAGTAATTAATTAAATGTGTCATAATGTATTAATTCCTTAATAATATACTTTATTAACTAATAGTGTAAATTAATGTGTTCATTACCACAATGGGTCAAAGCTATGTACTTCAACTTCCAGTTGTCTGCTTTAATTAATCATTAGCTAATGATTTGCAAAGGTATAATTATATGAAGCTGCAAAAATTGCATTGGAATGTAGTAGCGAAGATGATTGCCCTGAAATTTTGGATCATCCCAATCAGTGTGATGTAGATGGAGGTGAAAATTTAGCAGCAGAGGAAAACAGTACTTTACATGAATCGGCTGAACTTGGTGATACAGATTCAGATTTTGGATACAAAGAATATGTGTCAACTGATTCTGAAGAAGGCACAGAATCTGCAAAAGAAGATAAGCCAACCTTTCAAGAAAAGCTTTCTTCCTGGGCTACAAGAAGTAAATGTGGAAGAAGCCAAATTGATGAATTGCTTGGTATTTTGAAGGATGAAGGTGTAGAAGTACCGAAAGATTCTAGGACTTTATTGAAAACACCTCGTCAAATCCAGACAGAAGACAAGTGTGGTGGACAGTATGTTTACTTAGGTATTGAACGCTCTGTTGTGAAAATTCTTGCCCGGAACATCAAGTTTTTGGAAAGTTCAAACTCTGTGGACCTATTAGTGAACATTGATGGAGTTCCTCTTTTCAAGTCATCTAATGCCCAATTATGGCCAATCATCTGTCGTTTCAGTGACTTTGAACCATTTATAGTTGCAGTTTTTTGTGGTGTACATAAACCTAACTCTGTTGATGATTTTCTTGAAGACTTTTTAGCAGAATACACAGAACTACAAAAAAGTAAATCACTGTGAATGGCCACAAAATCCATGTGCGCATCAAAGCCTTCGTTTGTGACGCTCCAGCTCGAGCATTCTTAAAGTGTATAAAAGGACACAATGGATATGACAGTTGTGAAAGATGCACAATTAAGGGAGAGTATAAGAACAGAAGAGTTGTGTTCCTGGGAGACGACCCATTAAGAACTGATAGAGATTTCTCTAATGGACTTTATGTTAATCATCAGGTTGGAGTGTCCCCTTTACTCAATGTAGGAATAAGATGTGTAACAGGTTTTCCTCTTGACTATATGCATTTAGTATGTCTTGGAGTTGTAAAGCGTCTGCTGTGCTTTTTAAAAAAAGGACCACCTGAATGTAGACTGTCACATAGAAAAGTTGGGGAGATTTCAACTCTTCTTGTGTCTTTATCTGGGAAGCTGCCTAGTGAATTTGCTCGCCAACCAAGACCCTTAGCAGAATTGGATCGGAGGAAAGCCACAGAGCTTCGGCAATTCCTTCTATACACTGGACCTGTAGTTTTGAAAAAGGTGTTGAACAGGGATGTATATGAACATTTTCTCTGCCTAACAGTTGCTGTATCAATCCTTCTGGACTCCTGTGAGAAGAAACGTTCTGCTTACATGGACTATGCTAAACAACTTTTAGACTATAAAACTATATACTATATTCTGTCAGATGATTCTAGACATTTCCAGTGTTCTCTCAATGAAATATCTGCATTTCCTTTTGAGAATTATCTGCAAATTCTGAAGAAATTAGTGAGAAATGCAAAAAATCCCATCAGCCAAGTTACAAAGAGACTTTGTGAACACGAGAGGGCAGGAAGCTGCAGAAACAAGATATCAAACAAAAATTGGCATTTTGTTTCAGTAAAGGAAAGAAATGGATGTTTCCTCTTGCACAATGAAGACTTTGCCTTTGTTAAAGAAAACCGAGAGGATGGTATTTTGTTATGTGATGTCATATCCCAAAAAAACCTGGAAAGCTTTTTTACTGTGCCTTGTGACTCCAAGCTTATTAACATTGCCTTCGTCAGAAACTCGGAGAGAGTCCGGAAAAATCGCAAGCTTCTTGAAGTTGAAGAAATACACCGTAAATTGGCTTGTCTACCCTACAAAACAGGATATGTGCTTATGCCTTTATTGCACAGCATGGAGCGAAAAGACTAAAAAAGGGTCATTTAATTATTGTCAAAAAAATTCAGGATATAAACACATTTTGAGGTTACATTAGTTTTTCCTCATTCAATAAATTTAGTGTGAAATATTACATCTTTGCTTCATCTGTGATGAATAACAGAAGCGTATATGAAAATGAAAGACTTTGATTCCCCAAGGCAGTGGTGAATGTTGTGATGAGCAGCTGACTTTCCACATTTGTCAGCCAATAATAATACTGACTGAGTTGTGTTTGAACTTGATATTCCCTTTCACCTGCAATGCTTGCACACAACACATTGATTGTTTTGATAAAGTAATTACAAAATTTGCTGTGCCTTGAGGCAGACAACACCATTTTCTAATCGAATGAGATCAGTTTGTGTACACAGCGCTGCATTTAGTAACGACTGCAAGTTTTAGTCCGGTTGTTAGGATTTATTATGCATTTCACTCAATGTATAAAGCCAAAAAAACTAGGTTTGAGGAACATTTAGATTTTTATAATAATTATTGCAGAATGACTCCTTGTGCACATTACTATCTTGTATATAGGTGGAGTCTGGTATTTTAAATATATAAAGTTATTGTTTTAATTTTTATTTTATGGCAGCTGATATTATAACTTGATATTAATTTGACGTTTTATATATATATATTCAGTTCTATTTGTTAATTCATTTTAAATTTATGTCAATACATTTTGTTTCAGGATGGCTTGGGTAATGGCAGTGTGGCAAGAGAAGAAAAGGCGGGACGCTGCCAGACAGCTGGGTAGACACAGAAAACATGTTAGTGTTCTGGCCAAATGATGCAAATGCAACAAGACATTTGAGTGAACGCCGGCAACCATCTGAAAGTTGGAGAAAGTTTCCACTTCTGAAAGAGAAGATGAGATCTGGTAGGTAATATTACATGTACAGATGTGCATGTGACTAGCCATATGATTGTTATTTATTGACAAGATTTTTGCTTTGCCTCTTTTGCCGTTATTTATGATTTGTAGATGACTTTAAAGAACGTGACAACTGCGACTTCACAAGTAGTACAGAAGCTGAAGAAGGTGGACATGAAGCAAAAAGAAGAAAAATAACTAAGAAATTTGAAGACTGTTTGACAGGTATCATTTTTACTTTGCAATTGTCAATCATTTACTGAGTTATTCGATTATGAATCAACCAGTTCTTATTCCAGGGATTAAAGTTCTCCATCGCTACGATGGATTTTTTGCTCAATTCCAGGGTTCCTCCAGTGTTTCTTATGGCCGTAAAAAGTCTTAAATGTCTCAAATAATGTAAAAAAATGATTTATTTTAGTTTGTAGAGGTCTTATATTTAGGAACGGACAGACAGGCGATGAGGAAGATACAAACTGCTGAGAGGGATCTGATCAAAAGTGGAGTGACAGTACTCTGTAAAGAAGGTTCTGTAATCACTTCGCTTCACTTTTCCAGGTTTTCCATTCCCGCTCACAGAGAAAACCTGCTCCATGATAAGTCTAAAGTTATTTTAATTGTTTGTATTTACACCAATCAGGCATAACATTATGACCACTGACAGGAGAAGTGCATAACACTGTTTATCTCTTTATCATGGCACCTGTTAGTGAGTGGGATATATTAGGCAGCAAGTAAACATTTTGTCCTCAAAGTTGATATGTTAGAAGCAGGAAAAATGGGCAAGCGTGAGGATTTGAGCGAATTTGACAAGAGCCAAATTGTGGTGTCTAGACGACTGGGTCAGAGCATCTCCAAAACTGCAGGGCTGTTTTGGCAGCAAAAGGGGAACCAAAACAATATTAGGAAGGTGGTCATAATGTGATATACATTGTGTATAAATATCACTTATGTCTAAACACAAAATATGTAATACTTTACTATATAATATACTATATATAAAATACTTTGAAACAAATGTCATGCTTTATTGAAACATAAGCCTGCTGTAGGGCTGTCACTTTACGTTCGAAAATCGATTGCACAATCGTTCGGACCAACCAACACAAGTTTCGAAAACGAAAACAGAATCGATTTTAACTGCCTTTTTTTTTCTTTTCTTTTTTTTTCAAAAATGTGTTTTAGGTGGACAGATCAATACAGCACACAGAACATGTAGGATGTTGACAAATAACAATGTCTTTTCTGTTAACCAAGTGCTTTTTAATATTCGCTATTACTTCAATGCAAGTGAACAAGCGCGCGCCGTTATTTGTTGCTTAGTGACGTGTGTGTTCAAGTAAGCCATAAATGGGCAGATTCTGCGCAATACGCTGTACTTAATATATCATGAGGACTCATGAGTTGCGTATTTGCGCTAAATCCGATAAAATTGTACATTTTACAATCGATTCAACGAACACTTATGTCTCAAAAAATCTAACAGGATTTTTTCACAAAAGTGACAGCCCTAGCCTGCTGATTGATGCATTTTGCAAAAGCTGATATGGCAAGTTGGAAAGTCTCATCAATATCCACAAATCAGTTATTCAATTTGTTCGTTAAAATTAATCAATTTAATTAATAGTGCTCAAAATCTCCCCACATGACATGTTTTATTATAATAAATGTTGTTTATCCATAAGGATTCATATGTATATATAAAACAAACAAAAATGATTTTGATTTGACTTTGCTTATGCAAATATGCTTAGACCAGATAGGCCAGTTCAGTTCAGTTCATGAATATTCAAGCCCAGTAATATTATAATAGTTTTTTTCTCTTTATTCTATAATTCCCTTTTGTACTTTTCCTTAACTTGCTTTCTCCAACGTTCTTCCAGGTAGGAGAGTGAGGTATGATGGAAATGTAGCAGTAGAAAGGATGCATACATATATATTCCCACAACTTGCCTTCCTAACATGCACCGTAAAAGTGGGCACAATCTGTGAAAACGGCCCTTTTTTCTTGCTGTAACACAATTTCTGTTCATGTTTGCCTCTTGAATGAGATAATACTGATGAAACTGATATAGAATGTGAAGAAGAAGATGTCCACAGAAATTCCCATCATCCTAACACTAGTGAAGGTTAGTTCCTTTTTTGTTCTTACATGCATTGGGGAGATTACTTGCCTCTGTGGTATGGGATTAAAAAAACAGCAACAAAAAAGTGCATAGAAAATATTGCATTGTCCTTGCTTTAAAATATGATTACATTACATCAATTAAGAACTAACACATTTTGTTTACAGAGCTAGAACTTCCTATTGCTCCAAGGAAGCTGGGAAATCCAGACAGAGAGTTTTCAGTATGCTCCGGAAATGAAAGCTCACCATCATCTACTTCATCCAGGCAATCAAGCTCTGGCTCTCCACATCCACTCATTAGGGGAAAGCAGATTTCAAGAGCACAGGGTTGGCGATCCCCTTGCCCCCCACCTCAGACTACCCTTAGATCAAAAAAAGGTTCTTCAGGTCCTAAATTCATTCAATTTGATAAATATTTGGCCTCAAGGTGTGAGAGGTTCATACTCATATAGTGTAATATACTGAATCTAATTTTTAATTTTTTTTATTTTGACCCATCAGCTCCTTCTCTTTGATGAGAACAAGCTGTGTGTTCTCAAAGACATTGTTGTTTTCAGGTCTATATTTACTTAATTTTAGAAAAGAACACCGCCATATGTTCTTGTGGAAGTAAAAGAGCTGACAGGTCAAACTTTGGACTTAACCAGTACTTAAACTTGTACTTGCCTTATTTTGTATTAAATAAATGATTTGTCAAAATCTGTCCTAAACTTAACTTAATCATTTGTCTTAAGCTGTAAATGTACTCTTTGATTCTTGTAGCCCCCCCAGGAAATTCAGGAGCCCATATCTGAAAAGCAGACCAGACCACCTTCTCAGGGAGGACCATCTCTCCAAACTCAAAGATCAGGATCACCTTTTCACCAGCAATCTACAAAAAGTCAACCAACACATGGGAAACGTTCCCCGTACCCAATGCCAGAAGCAAGTAAGTATATAGTAGTAGTAGTTGTGTGTGTGTTTCATTGTGTGTGTGTATGTGTAAAGAAAGTTAAAATCATCAGAATGGTTTATTGTTACAAAACTTCCATCCTCAGTGATAATAGAAGGGAAAATATATGATTTGTGCAATTTACTTTTGCTTTCAAATTGGCGGCAATCGCTTGAATGGTGGGTTCATTATTAATCTTAATGTAAAACAAAACAATACAGTACAATGACAAACTCGCTTAAATAGGCGCTTTTAAATGTAGTTTTCAAACCTAAATCATCTCATCAGTCAGCTCCTCACTATCGTGATAAAAGAAACCTGACTTCTGCTGCTGATCTGTGCTGTGACTCTCGTTTGGCTAACGCTGCATTGAGCAGACACTTTCAGTTTTTAAGTGTAGCGTCTGTTCTCTAACTCTGGGGTTTTCAACTTTACTATTGTACAGTATAATGTATGTGTGGCACGGTGGAGGGCGGGCCCGGCGCGTGATTGCGCACGCCCGGTCCCGTATCAGGCTAATTGAGCCGTCTGTGAGTGGCCTTTATCCCTCTTGACGGCTCAATTAGCCTGATACGGGACCGGGCGTGCGCAATCACGCGCCGGTCCCGCCCTCCACCGTGCCACATTATGTCTTAATAAATACTACTAAATAATAATAAAAATTCTTCCATGTTTTAAACCCCTGTTGTGCAGCACTTTGTTTACCAAAAAACTGAAGGGTTTGTTTAAATTTCATCAGCAAAAATCTGTATCAGCAGGTCACACTTACCAAAAAAAAAAAACGGAATCGGAATCGGCCAAGAAAATTGCGATCGGTGCATTTCTAGTATATACAGGGTATTTTTTTTAACTGAAACATTAAAAATATAAACAGCTTACCAAATTTAGTGTGACGATTAGCAGGGAGAATAGTCAAATTGCCCCCCTCTAGTGCGGATGACTAAAGATTTGCTAGTAAAATCTCACAATTGCAGCAGTTTCACTCGAATATATGGGTTGAAAACCCCCACTCTAACTGAACTTGATTATTTTTACTACTAAAAAAAAAAATAGAAATGACGTTGGGGGCGGTGCGGCAGTGGCCAATTGATGTAACCTGTGTTGTGGCTGGATATCAGTAACACCTGTAACACCCGACTATTGCAGGAGGCATAGTTTTGGGGTAAATCACACATACTGGCTGTGTGGGGCACTAAATCTGTTGCCGGCAGGCTAATCTGCTGAAAGCTTAGACTTGTTCACTGAGTCTGGAATATAATTATCATAATGAACTAGCCTCATTTATGGTGCTAATGACTTGCTTATACATTTGTTGGTCAGGGAGACAACCATCTTCCAAAATTACCTTTAAAAATTCCAGTTAGCGAATGCTTGTGTGCATATACACAATTTCTCACTCGTTTAACATTCACTATCAATATTTGTATTCAAAATTATAAAGATGTCTTTGACTACAAAAACATCTGTTCATTTGTATAAAGGCTTTGGGAGGGTCAATATTTTAGACAAAAAAAAAAAAAAAAAAGCTGATGTAAGTTTGTTGATGGTTGTTATTGTAATGGTAAACTTGTCCCTTGATAATATGTCTTATTATGATTATCATTGGTTTCAATACATTAGAATTCCAAAGAAAAGTTATGGAGATGCTGGTCGAAATCCGAGAAGACATTCGGACAATGAAGAAGGAGTGGGGAGGACTAGAAATGCATGGGGATTCAAGGCTTCCGGCACAGGCAACAACTGTTGAGGAGATAAATGTGCTTGATAAATCCCTCAACTGCCTGGAGGAAAAGCAGAGACTGGTAAGGCCATACATGTAGTCATACCAGTATAATGCAATTTTTATAATGTGCAGTGTTTCAATCCCTGTGTGACTTGCAACAGTCATGGGGATACATTTTTGTGGTTAAACTAAAATACTGTTCCTCTAATTTCAGATTAATAGCTTGTCCAATGTTGGCGGGATACATGTGAAGGACAATGTAAAAAGGGTCATGGAGAAGTACGTTTTTATATTAGCAGTTCTTGGCAGAATCATGTGTTATTTCATCTGGCACTTGATGTTGTCACAGACAAGTTGATGAAGTTGACTATCTATCCATCCGTCTATCTAATTAGTAGTGTTGTTAGTGGTATTAACTAGCGATTTCTTTTTACTTATTCTATGCCCTATACTAGCGTTATAAGCTAAACAGTTTTTAGAGAGAAAACTCTTTACATTCGATTATCATGAAAACAAATCCCAGAGAACAGTCGACTCTGTACCAATGTGTTATTACATTTTGCGTCGGAGTTGTCCTTTAATGACATAAATAGGGAAGCACTAATACTGATACCAGTACTCGGGTGTGGGTCCGATACTGTGCTCATGTAGGCTACTCGTAGTCGTAGAACTACCCCGATACAACCGCACTTTAGGGGCCGTTCACATATCGCGTTTTTTGCGCACAAATTCGTTCAAGTGGGCTCACAGAAGCGACGGGGCTATGCCGTGGCGAGATGAAAACATCTCAACATCTCATCTCAACAGGTCATGTGACAAAAACCAATCGATCAGCTTCGGCCTTTTCGTAAAATCGTAAGCTCGGCCGAACAGTTGATCACAGCTGTACAGGACAGCTTTTTATTTACTTACTCTGTTACTTATCTACTTAAATATATCTAGTAGTAAAGCTAATTGAACAGAGGCGCGCCTGGAAAAACGAGCGAGTCGTGCCGGGTCGCTTCTATTATGAGCGTGCATGCATTTGAAATAACGAATTTGCACGGGCAAAATACGCGCTGTGAACGGCCCCTTATGGAAACATGAAATTAGCCTAATCCAAAATATTTCCATTTTTTCTTTCTTCCTTCCTTGTCAACAAGTGGATTCAGAGCCATCACATTAGAGGCGCCACAGGTCGCCATGTCTCAGTGTTTATGTGAAGAGGACGCAACTGTGCACCTTTGGGACAGCGCATCAAGAACCGGATTAACCCGGTATTTTGGTACCACCGGTACTTAAAGCAACACCAAGGAATATTTTTTTATCTTAAAATAATTTTTCCAAAATCGTTTCAGTGGTTCATCAAGTAGTTACAAAGTGAAAGGCACTTATGCCTCCGCTTTGTGGTCCTTTATCTGCTATAACCACACTATGCAAGTTTGCCAAATCGGGTCGCGTTTTTGTAGTTCTAATGAGACATAAGAAAACTACAAATTTGACTTGCTTTACGGCAAGCGTTACAATAGTCATTATTTTGTTTTTCTTCGTTTCTGATGTCGCAATACATCATATTTTCATAAAATCATGCATCATACTCTACCTTGTCTGTGGACATCGTTCATTCTAAAGCCGGTGCTGATAAACAGCGAGCATGCGTGCAACAGTAGGCTTCTAAATTATTTACGACAGCGGTAATGCACAATTCCGCTTCCAACCTGTAGGGCGACCACAGAGGAAAAGTTCCTTGGTGTTGCTTTAAGAAAAGCTGGTACCGTAACGGTAAACAAATTTTAGTACCGACTTGGTACCGCAGTACCGGGTCTTTTGACAACACTACTAATTAGGGATGTGTGTGATGACTAATTTGACAGTCGTTAAGTAACCGACTAGTCTAAAATGAACAAACCCCTGCAGTAAAAATAGAAACACTGTGTACATTTGATTAAATGAAAATACTCAATTTACTATTCAATATGCAATATCCAAATATGATATTAAATATTTAAAGATTTTTCTACATGTTCAAATCCTTACTGGCCTTTGGAACCAAAACCAGGCCATCAGTAGAACCAGTGTGACATCTAGATATGACAAACCTACTAAACTATAACAACCGTTTCATAATGTGTTGTATATAATTAATTATTTGGACATTTAAATCCTCTTCCTTTTGTATCCACAGGTTGATGACAAATGAGTTAATGGCCAGTTTTAATATGAAGGGTGGGAAGGGGAAGCTTGCCTTCACCAAGCTACATCTGTACAATTTTGTCGCAGGTAAAAAACAAAACAAAACAACAGTAACCACATAGTAGCTATCGGTTTGATATCTTTAATTTCTCAGAACTCTAACTTAGGGGTGAGCAATCTGAAGATTGTATATCGTGATCGATCTTGAAGACGTCCACGTTCTACTTTTCAAGCGAATCTTAGAGATCGCAAACTTGTATGTCCTCGTAACAGCCGGACTTTTATTTGACGTGTTCCCAGTGAAGCTGACTTTTAATTTTACGGGCGACCCACAGCGCACCTATTCCAGAGTGGAATGTCGTGAAGTCGCTACCAGCCGTTTGTTGTAGTCCTTAAAAATGATTTCTTTAAAAGCAAATATCTCCCTTTGCTTTGAACTTTGAGCATTGTAACTTTGCAGATGTTGTTTATGCTCAAACAGCAACATTACACACTAACTACAGTTAGAAAAGTGAAATCATAATCAACCACCCCTTTAAGACAGTCTGCAAAAACACTTAGGCGTTGCACCTGTGCATTTACATTTTTCTGGTAAGAATGTCTGATCGCTATTTGTGAACAGCATCAAAAGTTGAAATATCTCTTTTGATGAGTTACAGCATGCAAGAATGTTACATGTGTATCGCCCTTAAAGCTAGGGTAGCAATTTTTTTCCAGAAACTGGATGAAAGTGTGATCCTATCCTGGTAGCTATATATATATATAGGATGTCCTACCGGTTTGTCAATATATACATTTACATACCTTTACGCAACTTGTTTGCAAAGACAAACACGTCATCAGCGTGTTCATTGTGCAGAGAAAGTAAGAATAGATGCCAAACATTAGCGGTTCCTACTGAACCAACATGTGAAAACGTTTTTTTTTTTTTTTTTTTACTTATGACATATTATTGCAAAATGTTTTTTTTTTACCTTTTTCATTATTATTGTAATGTCTTACCAGTGAATGAGACATGAGGTAATCTAAAAGCATTGCACTCTCCTGCTGGCTCTTTGCAGAGGAGGCATGGTTTTGGAGACGCTTTTTTCCCTCCTTGAAACGAGGGTGGGATCGTATGCTTTCAAAGCTAGCTTGCTATTGCTAGCCTCTCTGAAATTTCTTAAGACTGTTTGCAATTTAATGTTTTAATGCTTACTGTAGTGCGTCATATCCCATATTCCCTGTAAATTTTAATTTTCAAATATTTCTTACAGAGAGTGTCCAGAGGACATCAAAGGAGACAGAGGCGAACGTTGGAGCGGCTATCGCCTTATGTCTAAAATATGCCTCAGACAGGGTGGGCGGAGGTGGCAGGAAAAAGAATTGAACGATTGTAGAACAAGGTTAATGTTAATTATAAATAATTTAAGTTGAAAACCTTCTGGTAAAATAATGTAAAAAAATTAAATAAAAGGTTATTTTTATAATCTCTTTAATTTCTTTGTCATTTATTTAATAAAAAAACATTTGTGGATTTCAGTTTCACTAAGATTTTTCACTAAGTTACTTTTCTGTTTGCTCTTGTCTTAAGATAAATACTTTTGGGTTGTCTCGCATTGGATCTTGACCTCTGTTCGACCTTGTTGTTACATGAAGTTTCTTTGTATGTTGATTTTTATTTTACAACAAAAACCTGGCTCTGTTAAAAGTTTGATGCCATGCCAACAACAATAATCATATATTTCTTTAAAGTTGGAATTTGACAGCTAATGTTGTGTTTTGACAGATATATGATTTTGATTTCTGACCAAAATTCAAAGTTGGAGCTGATTTAAAGAAGTCAACTCTGATTTACAACCACAATTCAATGTCGGTCCACTGTTGGAGTTTGGTCCAACATGTGAGTTTGATGTCAAGCTTGGGGTCTGACGTCAACCCGAGGTTTACCCAATGTCGGGTTGACGTCATAACCCAACGTCAGACTGACGTTTACCTGCAATGTTGGACAGACGTTGCATTCTGGTTGAAAATGAAAATCAGGTTGACGTCATAACCCGACGTCAGTGTGATGCCAATATTCGACGTTGCATAGACATTGCATTTTGGTTGAAAATGGAAATCTGGTTGATGTCATAACCCAACGTCAGTCTGATGTCAATATCCAACGTTGGATAGACGTTGGAAGTTTACGTTAATCTAATGTTGAGTTCTGACGTCAACCCGATTTTCATTTTCAATCAAAACGCAACGTCTATCCAACGTTTGGGTCCAATGTCAATCTAACGTCATATTGACGTCCGGTGCCTGCTGGGAAGACACGTTATTTAACATGAGTTGTCTTTGCACCATGCTCTTGTAGGCTACGGATCTGAAAATGGTAATATATGCTGAAAGTGTTCATAACTGTTTTTACTGAAATAATAATGTCTATTGAAAATCAAAACATTTTAGTTAAAGCATTTTTTTGTACGAGTAATGCTAGTTATTTCTGGAAACATTACACGACCGTCTGCATTCATCGGACAGGCAGCTAGCCTATATTATTAAGCAGTAATTTAGCAATAATTTAATTTATCCACACCATAGAAATCCATTTAAAATATAATTTTTTATTTGCCTTACCTTAACAAACATTATTACAATATAAAATACTATGCAATATAATGCTTAAAAGAAACTGTCATATCCACCATTGAAATCTGCAACTCCGAAGAACCACACGGTTGTTTACTTTGTAATTTCACGTTAATTTAATATTTTAATCAACATTAATAATCTTACAATATCAAGTGCAATAATCGACAATTATGATTTTTTCTAAAATCGTGCAGCCCTAATCTGGGAATGTATGAATGTGTATGTCTTGTCTTTTCCATTTCTCATATGACTAATACTCACAGTAACACTAACACCATTACTCTTATTATTTGGGGTATGGCTGGCCATTCTCACACTGGTCCCAAGTCAGTTAGAAAACATAAATGCTTCCCTGACTCTGTTTCTTATCCCTTGTGCTCTGACATCAATTCACAGGCACCAAAACCTCTCCCATTTAAGCCTAGCCATCCATTCAGTATTGACCTAGGTAGCATGTGTCAGGCTGTTTGGTCAACCTCCAATATGATGTTGTGAGAAATTGACTCTTTCATGCTGTTTTTACTCAGGCTATATTTGCTGAGATATGCAGATTTACAAACTGTCAGGGGTGGGAGCTCGTCCTAAAGTGTAGCACCACCAACTGTTGGAAGGAAGTGTGTTACTTTTAATAGACGTTGAAAAATCCCTATTTAGCTGATTTTCCCACAATTTTTTTTATCTGCACAGTGTTGATATTGCAACAAGTAAACAGATGAAGTTTCTTCTAATCAGTGTGTGTGGAAACGTTTAAACCACGTGTATGACAACTAACCCAGCGTTAGTTTTTGCACCATGCTCTTGTAGGCTACGGATCTGAAAATGGTAATATATGCTGAACACTTGTATGCTGAAAGTGTTCATAACTGTTTTTACTAAAATAATAATGTCAATTATTTATATTATGCAATATAAAGAATATGACAACATGACAAATGATAATTTTCATATGTATAATGTTTTTTAAACACTTGTGGAATTCAAATGTGTACGGCCGAACAGAGGCTCCCTCGGGGCAGACGCACTGACACACAGCTGGCCCACGGGGCTGCGCAAGTATGCATTTCCCCCATTTCTGCTTTGGTGGACAGCGGAAAGGGAACGCTGTCTCCAAACAGAGGCTTTCCCACTGGGTAGTGGATGCCATTGCATTGGCCTATCACACCCAGGCCGTAAACCCCACCCCCCCGCGGGACATATCACACTCAACAAGAAGTAATGCGTCCTCATGGGCACTGGCCAGGGGGTTGGGAAACACCCAAGACCTTTGGGAGATTTTATAATCTCAGGGTGGAGTCAGTTTCGTCCTGTGTTTTCTCAGGTCCGAGCCGGTAGAACTCGGTAACACGTTGACAACTGACCGGGTGGACCGTTTGCACCCATCGCCTTTTCTCTCCGCTGAGGTAATACCGTGTGCGCTTCTCCCAGGAGATCCCACTAACTCGTCTCCCTGGATGACTCCTCCCGAGCCCTCTGGTCAGCGAGTTCAGCGGAGGAATTCGCCGACCAAAATCAATGCGGGTACTCAATCTACCCTTTACTGGTATAGGTACTCCACAGGACGGGCTCCAACATGGACATATCCCCCTGTGTGTATTTTCCATGGTACGGTCCCCTTGCAAGCAGACCTACGTCTCCTTTGGGCAGTTCCCAGTGCCCCCTGTTCACTGTGTCTGCAGCAACTCCTCCCTCCCAATGAGGCAGGATCTACCACCACGCCACTTTCCACATGTGACCTAAAAGCCAATGTGATGTATTTCACCACTCTTTACCTCCCCCAGTCTGGGCAGGTGTGGTCTCCACAGGGTCTTTTCCCTCTAAAAAAATAGGAACTGGGAAAGATAACCTTCCCCGATGCGTAATGATAGCGTTAAGATAGGCCCAGCCACTTTAACTCTATGCGAGAAACATAGAGAGAGACCCCTATTGTCGCTTCTTTGACACACGTCGCGTTCCCTCCATCCATAACCCTAGATGTTCTTTTATTTAGTTCTAACCGGTTACCAACTGTAAAGGAAACAGTGGAATGAAGATAGAATGGAAAAATACAGTTTCTGTTCAGAACTGAAAAAAAAAACATTTTGTTTCACATGTATAGATGGAAAACATAGATTTGTAAATTTTTAAAAAGCTACAATGTGACTAAATTGGTAAAAGAAAACTATTAATACAATTAGCTAAATTAATTAATATTTTTGTAATGCATCAAGTTATAAGGTCCCCTTTGTAATTAATATGTAAGCACAATGGACATTATGTTCAGAAAAATAGCCATATGTATTGTTACGTTCCAGAACGTATCTTGTGTTCTATGTTGGGTGTGTAAATGTTTGTCTGTCTCCCCGTTCTGATCCTGTAGGATGAGTAGTGGCACCTGTTCCAAACCAGTTGGTCTCACTTGTCAACTTGTCTCACCTGTCCTTGACCAACCTTTTTTCCAAGATAGGTAACAACTGCCTTTGCAAATTCACATTTTGTTAAATTCAGGGTAAGTGACGCTTTTGCCAAGCATTGAAAAACACTCTTGAGAGAACTCAGATGATCTTGCCAATCACTGGAATATATAATTATATCATCCAGGTATGCTGCACAGTTTGGAAGGTTAGCAGGTGCGTTTCTCATCCCAAAGGCGAGAACTGAATTCTGCAAGAAGTTATCAGGGTGACAAAAGCAGAAATCTCTGAAGCTCTTGGTGTTAAAGGAACTTGCCAATAGCCTTTTAAAAAGTCGAGCTTAGTTACAAATTTAGCAGAACCCACACGGTCCACACAATCTTCTAAGCGGGGCAAGGGGAAACTAACTTCACGCTTAGCAGGATTCACTCTATAAGGAAACTGTTTGATTGGCAGATTCTCACCAACATCAATATCATGAACAAGAACATTCGTCTGGTTTGGAACATCAGAAAATAAAGTAGGATGTTCTCGGATCAGGGTATCCACTTCACTACATTGATGCTCAGGCAGGCCCGGCTGCAGGATGAAATGACTGAGGGGGCATGTGAAATTGTTAAGGGGGCTTAACTTTATACCATCAATAATACACACTGAGATCTCGCTTTAGATTAAAAATCCCTTTGAAGAATCCATTGCATGTCTCCAATTAGAGTAGCCACTTAGCGTGAAGGCCTTGTCAGCATTAGGGCTCAAACTGAACTTTCTACATGGAAAACAAAAGGCTGAATCGGAGGAACGTGAATATTCCAACCATTCCCTTCCTTTAAACCAACCACTGCAGAATGAGCGTTTCCTGGCATTGAACATACGACCTGGGTACGATTGCAGGCAGACCTGGACTGGGCTCTCTGTTCCGAGGTCATTAGGCAGCAGCAGCGGAGGAGGTTGGGGCTGAGACGGGGCTGCCGCATGGGCCTGGCTGTCCAGGTTGACGCTTGTGCTGGGTGCTGCTGGCTCTGAGTGTTGGCGCTCATCAAAAAATGCAGCTGTCATCTTCGTCAGGCTTACTCTCAATCACACTTTCAGTGTCCTTCTTCACGTCTAAAAATACGCTGCATATACTTTCTTATGTCCATTGTTGAATATTAATAATAATTCACATTTTAGTTGAATTGCAACTGAATTGCTGATGTTATCACAAGTTTGCAACTGATATTTGCTCGGCGGACACCAGACACCGTATTGCGCGGGATCGGATTAAAACCACGCCCCTTTAAATTTTACTGACTGTATTTTTCCACTCACCTCGGGAAATAAGAAAGCACACAGTCGACAAAAGATAAGCCAGCATAATTTATTATACATATATTAACCATTTCACACTTAAATATAAAGTAATTAAAATATTCTAATTGACTACGGAGAGTGGTTTTTTCAAGGCGACCGTTGTTCCCCCTTAATGTTTCCATGGCGACGCGTCATATTTGTCACGTGACACACCGCAGCCACAATAACAATGTATGACAAACCGTGTCGCTTTTATTTCCTTTTTCCTTTTTTATTCAAAATATTCACAAACTTACCATGTCATCATCTATCTGATATTCCGATTCTCAAATATGTGTTAGTGAGTGTGTTTGGTCGTTTAAAACCTTTATAAATAATCTTGATCTATAACGTGAGATGGGGTAAGTTACCACCAATGTTTCTTTGATGATCCGCAGTTCAGAGTCCTGTCTGTCATCAGTTTCTCCCGAAATACATGTAAGAAAATGGCCGGTGAACTGTGAGAACAATAGAGTTAACTTTATAGTTACTTCCACTGTTTTTGTCTGTTATGAATAACACACGTCGGCAAATTATATTTGAATATATTGTTATTGCTGCTTCCACAGACATCATCATTGTGTATTTTACAAACTCCAAATGTATTGTTTTACTAGTGCTTATGTGTATTTGAATGTATGAAACCTAAAATAAACATTATTACGTTGAAAACACTACATAGTTGTGATAGGCTATGACAGCGCTGAGCTCGTCCTTCTCTGGCTCAGCGCCAGCCAACACGCGAAAGCAGTTTGAATCTGGCAGTTATGTCACGTCAATGAACATTCTAAATCCCATAGCATATGGGACCGTCCGTAAAGGTTAAACATTTTATTTGTATCCATGAATACAAAAATGAAACTGAGGGGGCACAAATCAGATCTGAGGGGGCAATGCCCCCTTTTGCCCCCTCGTGGCGCCGGGCCTATGCTCAGGAAGATAAGACGGGTAAGAATCTAAATCAGACAGTATGACAGAGTTCTGCAAGCGTCCACATGAAAATTTCACACCTAGTCAATCTATCATCTTCAGGTCTATAAACAGTAGGAAGAACAGCAGACATGACAGGTGAAATTTTAGTTGAGTCAGTAACTTTACCGCCACCCCTTACAATATAGGGCTTTATCATGTTTACGTGACAGATTTGAGTTTTCTGCTTACGATCAGGGGTGCGAATTACATAGTCCGTCTCACTCAGTTTTTTTATCAATAGTGTAAGGACCCGAAAATTTGGCATGTAAAGCTGACCCCGGCACAGGTAACAAGACAAGAATACTATCACCAACTTGGAAACTGCGTTCCACACTCTTTATCAAAACGTGCCTTCATTTTAGACTGTACCAAAGCAAGATTAGTTTTTGCTGTTTCACAAGCCTTATGCAGCCTTTCACGAAAGTCACATAGTCCAGAACAGACATTGTCGAGGAATCTTTAAAGAGTAATAGTTCTTTAAACAGTTTTAGTGGCCCACGAACAGTATGACCAAACACCAACTCTGCAGGACTAAAACCTGTTGATTCCTGCACAGTCTCCCTCACTGCAAACATTAAGAGAGGCAGACCTTCTACCCAATCTTTCTTGGTTTCCACACAATATGTACGGAGCATCGTCTTTAGAGTTTGATGAAAACGCTCAAGAGCTCCTTGGGACTCTGGATGATATGCAGAAGACAAACGATGACTAACACCTAACTCCTTTACTACCTGCTTGAACATGTGGGAGGTCAAATTAGTTCCCTGGTCAGTCTGAATAATCCTAGGCAGGCCAAAAATTGAGCAGAACTTCACTAATTCCTTTACTACAACCTTAGCTTTCAGCGATCGCAGTGGAATCGCATCAACATAACGAGTAGCCACACGCATAATTGTCAAAACGTATTGGTGTCCAGATTTAGACCTAGGCAATGGTCCAACACAGTCAATTATCAGACGCTCAAAAGGTTCGCTAATAACAGGAATAGGTCGCAAAGGTGCTGAAGGTATTACCTGATTAGGTTTTCCAGCTACCTGACAAGGGTGATATGAGCGGCAGAACTGAGATACACTGGATTTTAATCCAGGCCAAAAAAAAGTGTTTAGCAATCCGTTGGTATGTCTTGGCTATACCAAGGTGTCCAGAAAGGTAGTGCTTATGTGCAAGTTTTAAAACTTGCGACCGGTAACTAGTAAGTAGAACAATTTTATACACCGCATTCCAATCAGCCTCACTTGAAAATAAAGGTTTCCATCTACGCATCAACACGTCACCATCCCAAAAATAAGACACAACAGTTGTTGGAACGGTATTCAAATCAACAGCAGCTTCTATGCAACTACTCAGAGATGGATCAGATCTCTGGGCAGCAGTTAACTGTTGTTTCCCTGTACAAAAAGGAATGTCTTTTAGATCAGAAAAATCCTGTCTCTCCCACAAAATTCTCAGGTTCAACTGAAAGTTTACACTCCACTGAATCAGACGAGTTTTGAAACAAATTAGAGAGATCCACTACACCCTCATATTTCCTTGCCTGTGCACGAGTCACTACACATGCAGGAAAAACAGAAGGAAATTTCATGGCTAAAACAGACTGATCACCCATCTCAGGATTAATCATCACAACCGGGAAAGGAAAAACTTCGCCAACTGCTAGGTCATTGCCAAGAATGAGACTTACACCCTCTACTGGCAACTGTTCACGAACGCCCAGTTTAACCAAGCCTGTAACCAAGTCAGAAGACAAGTGAACCTTATGTAGCGGCACATTAATGCAGCCTAACTCCATACCACAAATCAGTAAATCATTACCAGATTAAGTTTGATCCGAGAAGGACAACACATTCTCAAGAATAAACGATTGAGCTGCACCGGTGTCTCGAAGCATAATGACAGGTTAATGACATTTATATGAAAAGGTTTGTATACTTCCATTTCTGAATGCAAATCAGCCCGGTCTGATAACACCATCGAATGGGCAAATGCCACATTTTTGGGTTTTACCCATGAAGATTTCTGGTTCCAAGCTTTGCACTCAGAGATCAAATGAGTTGGATCTAAACAGTAAAAGCAAGCCTGTCGTTCCTCAGCGCATTTTGCGGCAGAATTACGAGAGACATCCGATTTTGAATATCGAAATACCCTACCTGTTTCTCTAGACGATTCATTCGATACTGAAGATGAAGTTTTGGTCTGACGCACAGAAAACACATTTCTGTGTTTAAGAACAAATTTGTCCGCAATCACTGCTGCCTCTGCAAGTGTAGCTACTTTTTGCTCATTTAGATGAATCACAATATTCTCTACTAAGCAATTTTTTAAGTCCTCCAATAGGACAAGTTCTTGAAGCTGATCGAAAGTCTCAATCTTACTAGCAGAGCACCACTTATCAAAGAGAACTTTTTTCTCTCTTGCAAATTCTACAAATGTTTGTTTGGCTGCTTTTGAATGTTCCCTGAATCTCTGATGATAGGCTTCTGGTACCAGCTCGTAAGCTCTTAATACGGCCACTTTCACAATGTCATAATCAAGAGCCTGTTCTACAGGCAATGCAGAACAAACCTCTTGCGCTTTGCCTACCAAATTACATTGGAGAAGCAATAACCACATGTCTTTTGGCCAGTTCAATTTTACTGCCAAACGCTCAAATGCAGTAAAATATGAATCAACCTCAGCTTCATGAAACTGCGGTACTAATTTGACATACCCACATCAAAAACAGCATGCAAGGTGTCCAAATCAGACGATGGAGGCCTAGAACGAGGTAAAGGGCTGGGCCGGCTGCGTAATGATTCAATCTCAAGTTCAAAGTTTTATATCGCGATCTGATTCAATTTTGAGAGCTCTGATCCGCAGCAATTGAGTCTCAAGTTCTTTTAATTGAATTGCGACTTTAGGATCCGAATAAGATACCTCTTTAATAGTACCAGCTGAACTCATATCATCAGAGACAGGCTCCATTTCATCACCCCTCTCACTTAATTGTTCTGGCAAAATAGCTGCCTCCACCAACTATTTATATAACTCCTTTTTGACGACTTGCTTTCTCAGTGTTCTAGAAACAGAAGTCAGAAATTAAAGAAGTCAGCTATTAATAGCAAATCTACCTTCCTACACCGATTCAATTCCGCCAATGTTGGAGACAATGTAAAACGAAACAAGTCAAAATCCATATTTCACAATTATATAGATCTCCTCCCCCCTTTTAAGCATTCAAATGCAGCCAAACAAAGAAATGTAAATAACTTACCCGTTTTTGGCGTCTGCAATTGTAAAACTGTTTTAACTGTTAAAAGCCCTTCTAGGGACAGGTGTTGCGAATTAGCCATGGCTATAAACACTGTGATACAGGCATCGGATTGTTCTTTATGTAATATTCTATGTTTTCTTTTTGTATCTGTCCCTATTCAAATAAACAACAAATAGTAAACGGACGGAGTTACTTACGGCAAAATATTCCACCCAGGCGATGTCCAAATTCTCCCGATCTCTCAAGATAAGATATCTCTTGTTAGGAAGTTACGAACTCCCCTGTCTAGGGTAGAGGAGGAACATCTTAAAATTAAAAAAAACTAAGTAATATAAGATTATCGCTATATTAGCTAACGTTGCTGAGCCCCCGTTTTCCCGTCCCAGTAGCAATGAAGACAAATTACATGAATCAAAAAGGTTTATTTACAAAAGGAAGCAATAAATTAACCTCAGGAGGGGGTAATGCCAAAATAATAAACAAAACGAGTCTATCTATGTTAGTTCGCCTGACTAATCTATATACAAAACAAAGATGAAAATAAAAGACAATTCTGAACCTAACTCCCTCTCTAAAACGATAAACAGGAGAAAAAGATATGTAAAAAATAATTTGGCACCCACCTCCATACAGCTTCCTAATAACTCAAAATGTTTCAAACAGGATTTCACAACCAGCCCTGCATTCAGGGGTAACAACAAATGTCTGCCTGCACTCAGTTTAACACTTCTCTTTTGTAAGCCAATTATACCACAGTACAATACCTTACACAGCATGAAATACAACTAACAAAACAACTAGCATCTACGAGAGGAGAAAGGGGCTCAACTGGATTGACTCCTGATTGGCACCTGTGGCTGTGTGCTTTGAATAAAAGCTCTCCAGTTTGGAGTTACGGGAGAGAGACATTGCCCAATCTCTCTCTTGCGGAGCCCCTTTCTCCTTTACTGTGTGAATATACCCAAGTTTCAGTTTTGTAAATAAACCTTTTTGATTCATGTAACTTGTCTTCATTGCTACTGGGACGGGAAAACAGGGGCTCAGCAATGTTAGCTAATATAGCGATAATCTTATATTACTTTTTTTATTTTTTTTTCATTTGAAGCTGTTCCTCCTCTACCCTAGACAGGGGAGTTTGTAACAGTATCAGTACCAGCCTTAATAATTTAGATTCATAATCTTAGTCATCCTAAATTACAGTCTTTTGCCTTTTAATTAATTTGACTTATTGCATTTGATCTCTGAAATTCAACTCCAATACCGCGGCCATGGCTTCAATTCCCGGGAACACACATACTGATCAAATGAAGTTTGAATACACTGTAAGGCCTTTTCCCATCTGCCAAATGAATAAATGTTAAAATAAATAAATAAATTGTGTGTCAGCTGCACAATGCCTTGGTTTACTTGTTTGCATAAATGGCACATCACGTGATAGGAAAATTGTGTGTAATCCATCATGACAACATGTTATCTGAGTAGAAAGAGTGGTTTGCATAGAGGGTTGTGACAAACATTAAACCTATAAAAAGACAGAATCAGGAGAAATACACATCGGCAGGTTTCTCAATCACAGGTAAATTGTTTGGCATTTTTATCATCTTAATTCTGTATAACTTGCCACCTAAATGATCTTTATCACCTTTAGAATGTTTCTGTATTTCTTATAATAATAATAATAATAATAATAATAATAATCTGTGTAAAAGTGTCGTGGATTTAATGTGCTGTGAGTTTTCTAAACTTTTACTTCTGCTGAAAATAAAAATAGATTATAAATGCATTTTAAATGTTCTTGTTGCAACTATACGCTTCAGTTCAGCAAACAACACTTTTCTGGATTCTTGAGTTCTTGAGTTGATTATTATTTTTCTTGATGTTACATGTTATATATTTAATTCAATATTTCTTGATTACATGTACAATATATGAGTGTGAAATCAATCTAAACTATTCTAAAACTTTTATTATTATTATTATTTTGTTAAAGATTTCTCATTTTAATTAAATGGAAATTTGTTATAAAACTGAAAGAACTAGAGAATAAAATGTTTTTCAGTAATGTAAATGTGCTGTAGGCTTGTAGTTTTCCTGCTTATTTGCATCTGATCCAGTATCAGATTTACTGCACAATCAGACTTGATTTGCCGTTTATATTGAACATTAACATTTGACATTTACATTTTCTTCTGTCCTTATCCGACTGTTTGTTCTGTTCTGACAAACCTCAGATGAAGGACTCAAATCACCACAAGATCAAATCAATCTCTCTTTTTTCTGTTTGAAGGAACAAGAGACGCTAAAATGATGAATCTCATCTTGTTTATATTCGGTAGGTACCGTGACTGTGTTTTAGAGCACTTCAGAAGACTGGGGCTAGTTGTCACACTTTTAACTCTAGTGAATATTTCTCAGGGTCTAATCTAATCTAATCTAATGTAATGTAATGTAATCTAATCTAATCTAATCTAATAGAATATATTTACTCAGTGTATATTATATGGACACAGCTGAAGATCTTTGTTTGATTGAACCAAACATGTTTTTTTACTATAGGTTCATGCATCTCATCGGGTCTCTCCAAACAGTTTGTCTTTGTTAATGAACTAAAAACATATGATGATGCCCAGAACTTCTGCAGAAAACATCGCAATGATCTGGCCACTATTGAAGACATGACAGATCTGAATGATCTCCAGAACACTGTGAGCGGGATTACAGAACCATCTGCTTGGATCGGACTGAAGAAAGAAGATCCTCCTCTCTGGTATTGGTCCCTTTACGACAGGGAATTCTACAGGGAAGGAGAAGCCGAATATAGAAACTGGAATGCTGGAGAGCCGGATAACCAGCGAGGAATTGAAAACTGTGTTGTGATCGATGACGGGGGGAAATTCCGGGACACTTCATGTTCTTCCCAATTTCGGTTCATTTGCTATGATGGTAAAGACACAATACATTTATAAAATAATGTGTGCATGTCAAACTATTTCCAATATGAAACCTGTTTTAATCAACATTTAGATTTTTTTGCATTGTATCATTATTTTCATGCAACTAAACACTTCTTTATTTCTCATTTCTGTCATGTGACATTTTAATAGTTTAAGTATTTAAAAAACATATTACTTTTAAACATTTGTATGAATAAATGCAAACATGATATTAAAAATACATGTTTCCAAATTTAAATAAGTGGTTTTAATCTGTAAATGTACTAAAGCCAAAGTCAATTATTAGAATATTATCTGTAAAATATTTCCTCTTTTTTTCTACCCAATATTAGAATATGTAAGAAATAATTGAGCAATTTTAATTTGTTTTATGGTCACAATAATTATGTTCTAAAGCTGCTTTTCAGGAAATAGTGTCATAACCAGTAAACAAGCTTAAGACAGTCATAATGATGAATAATTAGAAAGATACAAAACATTCACAAACTTCTTATGAATAAATATGAACAAGGAAGGAGAAAGTTCAATCTTAGAAAGTTCAACTATATGCAGATTTATTTTTATTACTTACCGTAAAAATACATTTTTTTACATATTTTAATTCTCTCTGAATTTTGCCCCAGTTTGGAAACTCCTGGTGTAATAAATAAAGATTCAAAAACAATTATAATGTGTCACGACACAGAACACGTCAACTTCTCAAAAGTATTTCATGTTAATAGGATCTCTTATTGTTATTAGGAAATGTGAATGTTACACAGAGGTACGTGTTTATCGATCAAGCAATGACCTGGAACAACGCTCAGATGTACTGCAGAACGAAACACACAGATCTGGTCAGTATCAGGAACCTGGAGGAGAACCAGCAGGTCCGGCCACTAGTACCAGCAGGATCTTATGTCTTCATCGGCCTCTATAAAGAATCTTACAGATGGTCAGACAACAGCAGTTCTTTATTCAGATGCTGGTCTTTAAATGAGCCTGACAACAGCGGACTGTGTGTTGAGCACGTATTTCAGCTGAACGCATGGAGAGATCAGAGCTGCAGCACAGCAAGACCGTTTTTCTGCAGTGGTGAGATGCTTTTATATCAGTTTCTGGTTGTGTTCCCATTCTACTATCAGAACAGTTCAAGTTTGAAGTACCACCTGAATGCAAAGCGAGATCACAGTCAGACCAGCCGATAATATTATGGATAAATTTGCCTGTATAGAATAGAGTGAAACATGGATATTACTAAATTTACACAGTAATCACAATCATGTGTATTAAACCCCCAAATGTTGATTATTGATTCTCATGCAAAGCAAACCAAAGACTCATACTGACCCAACGGAGGGAATATTTCTTCACAGATTAGGCAAAAAACAGCAAATATAGTGAAGACGGCTAAATTGGCTAAAATAAGGCTACATCAATGAGGCATTTACATACACACCAATACCCTGATAACTCCCAAATATCAGCTTTTAAAAAATCCAACTAAACAAGAAATCCATGTTAACATGACATTTAAAATAATCCTGTTATTCTCTCCTCCTGAAGTCAAACGTGCTCACTTTCTTTCTTCATCTGCAATCCTACTTTAGCCCCAACCCCAATCAAACGCTTGTGCATAATGTCACCACACCATCTCATGATTTTCTAAGAATGCATCAATGTACACGTATAATAAGGATGTATAAGGATTGTCTCACTTTGGTTGCTTTGTCTCATAAATTATGTCGGTTTTAATGTCGCAGTGTCAAATATATATTTTTTTAAACTTTAAAAACAGGTGTTCAGATCCTTGCTTCGGAATTGCACTCCGTCCTAATCTTGTGTTTAGTCTAGTGTCAAAGGCTGTGTCCTCCGGAGGTCACATTTGTCGGCCGCATATGTCATCGAGGCTGTCTCGTTTCAGAAAAGAGAGTAGGACACTTCGAATGCAACCTTCTTTCACAGGAATTCGGAGGATGCATGAGGTGTATCCTTTGTGGGAACTCACAACCCACATTTCTTTGCTTCAACGGAAATGTCTAAAAACAATAACGCCAATTTGCCCATAAATATGATGTTCAAATGCTCATGATAATTCCCAAGTTGAAGTAGCTCAGTAGATGGGTGATGAAAATATAATATGTATAATTATATCAATATATAATTAAAATAAAGTATTAGACTGTGTGGCATGGGGAGGCGTGGTCATGTGTCGGTCTGTGGGAGAGAGAGAGCGGTAAGGCTTGTCACCTGGTGTAAAATTATATTAACACCTGTGTCTCGTTATAGTGATACGGAGAGAGACATTTATGGGACGCCAAGCGCCGAGAGAGGGAGAGAGAGATCTTCCCAGAACCACGACAGAAGGAGTGTGTGTTTTGTTAAGAAGTGTGTGTGTGTGTATGTTACAACAAGTGCCGTCGTATGTCAAAGAGGAGAATTAAAATTACTGACTTCAATACTGCTTCGCTGTCTCCTGACTCCTCCATTGCTTAAGTGAACCTGTTCACAGACTGAAACTGTAAAATCATTTATTTATAACTTTCCTAAAATGTACCTCATACATTCCCTTCTAAAGGGATTTTGTTTCCTTCTCACTCAAAGCACTTGCATTTGTTAAAGACTGGCATAATGTCATAGCAACCATGTTACATCTTTTCTGCTGGACCTTTCTGCAGCCTTTGACACAGTCAACCATCAGATTCTGCTCTCCACCCTCTCCTTGCTGGGTATTACAGGAACTGTAATGAGGTGTCCAAAGCAACATCAGTTACTTACTGGGGTATCTCAGGGATCAGTGCTTGGGCCACTTCTCTCCTCTATATACACATCACTGGGACCCATCATTCAGGCACATGGTTTCTCATACTACTGCTATGCCGATGACACACAACTCTACTTGTCTTTCCAGCCCAACGACACCACCGTGACTGCTTGAATCTCTGCCTGTCTGGCAGACATCTCGGCTTGGAAGAAGGAACACCTGCAACTCAATCCAGCCAAAACCTAACTCCTGGTCTTTCCAGCCAACCCTGCTGTTGAACACAACATCACCACGCAGCTGGGTTCAACTACAGTAACGCCTTCAAAAACGGTCAGAAATATAGGGGTAACCATCGATAACAAACTAAATTTCACAGACCACATCTCAAAGACTGCAAGATCATGTAGATTTACGCTCTAAAACATCAGGAAGACCTTTCCTCTCTGAACATGCCACACAACTGCTTGTTCAGTCACTTGTCATAACTACTGTAACTCTCTCATTGCAGGCCTCCCTGCATGTGCAATTAGACATCTGCAAATGATCCAGAATGCAGCAGCACATCTGATCTTTAATGAACCAAAGAGAGCATATGTTACACCACTCTTTGTCTCTCTCCACTGGCTGCCGGATGATGCACGTATCAAAATCTAGGCCCTGATGCTGGCATACAGAACAATCACTGGGTCTGCTCCAAAATACATAAAATAATTTATGCAGATCTACAATCCCGCCAGAAGCCTGCGGTCGGCTAAGGAACGTCGCCTTGTTTTACCAACACAGAGGCACCAAAACGCTCTCTGACTTTCAGCTTCATCATACCAAGTTGGTGGAATGACCTTCCCAACTCCATCCGTGAAGCAGACTCACTCTCTGTCTTCAAAAAATGACTTAAAAGCATCTTTTCAAAGAGCACTTAACTAGTCACAAACAAAAAAAATAAAATAATAAGAAATAAATGAATAGCACTTGCATATGTTTTGAATAGTATTCTGATGCTAGCGAAACTTTGTAATATGGCACTTTTGTACCTTACGATGATTTGCTCATGTTTTCCTCTTTTTTTAAGTCGCTTTGAATAAAAGCATCTGCCAAATGAATAAATGTAAATAAATGTTACATTCCGTTTCCATTTGTCCAATGAAGGCCATCTTGTTTAAACAAGATTTGTTTAAAAGGAGGATGCTCAGTATACTGCAGCCTTCAAAGGATCCATCCTACCTAGCCTTCAAAACAAGACACAGCCAAAGATGCCTGTGTGTGGTTTGTTCTCTGTAGAGCAGCATGTTTTCTATACAGCAGGAGTTTCGCTTACTGCCCCCTGCTGAAAACAGCTGGTACTCGAATTACTCCAATAGTAGGAATATTCCTAATTACAGTCCGGACACGATTAATTGTATTTCATACAATATATTGTAAATGATGTGTTAAACTGACAGCCATGTTAAGGATGCATCCTTTTGCATCTCACTGTATCTACTGTTTGTTTCCACAGTGTTGAAGATGCAGATATTGAAAGTGAAGGTGAAATCCAGTCTGAATGTAAATGATTCTGCAATGATGACGACTGTCTTACAGAAGGTGAGTTTTATAAAGTGTGCTCATCTTCAGAGTAGGGCTGTCAAAATGACTGAAAAACTAAATTTGAATTTCTTAAATAATAGTAATATTTTAATTATATTGGAATTCTAAAGACATTTATGGAATTCTAAAGACTTTATGTTAGAGGAAAAAAGTACTGTATTGTCTCCTAAACCCACAAGAGGGCGCAAGTGAGCGCAATGAGCAAATATAATCAAGTCAAGTGGTTTTTATTGTTGTTTCAACCATATACAGTTAGTACAGTACACAGCGAAACGATGACCATGTTCCTCCAGGAACAAGTCACAAGCTCCACCAGCGATGAACAGTAGCTAGAGACTAGCATAGAGTTCTTGCACCATTCCGTGTTGATGTAAACACACAAGCCCACAACCGCAAGTCTTACCGCACAGAGCTGGATTTCTACCGGCACGAAACGAGGCGAGCCCGTCTAGCTGAATGGTGGCATCCGGAACTCTGTTGCTGAGCCACGTCTCGGTGAAAACAAAGACGTAGTAGTCTCTCAACTCACGTTGCGTAGCCTGCTGGAGTCATATGTAGTCCAGTTTATTGTCCAGGGAGCAAACATTAGACGGGAGAGCCGGCCGGCTAGGGGTTGTTTTTAGCCTAGCATTGACCCCGCCCTCTTGCCGCGCTTCCGCTTCCTCGCACACCGCTTACGTCATCCTCTTCCCCGGCTACCGGCATCAGGCGACACAGCAAGCAGAGTTCGTGTAGCGCCTCCTGCAGGTCATCATGCAGCTTGGTTTTTACATGAGTCCTATATTTGAGCAGTGTCTGGCGATGGTAGACATGAACACCGGTTGCTCTGATGTCCATGTGCTGCAAAAGTCTGTTTTATTAACAAAAAAAGCACCATTTTGGATTCGGAGCGGCCGCTGCATGCTACCGCGCCACCATCTTAGACCATCTAAATCAAGCATTGCATTTTTTATTGAAATGAAATATTACGACTTTGTTTAATGTGCATAACATTTTAAACAATCGTTCATAGATCAAATATAATTTCCTAAATGTGCACGCAAGGAAATTGAGCTAACAAAAGTGCATATAAGCGGAAGAGCAATATGAGAAAACACAATTCAACAGACAGCGTAATATATTATGTTAAAACAAAATGGCAAACTGTTATTCTGAAACTATCCACTCACTCATACATCTACATATTGTTTGTCAAAAACACCAGATGTCAACTTGATCTGTAGCAAGGGCTGAGCGTTTTTGTTGACAATGTATCCAGCTGATGAAAACACACGCTCAGCTGTGACCGATGTGCCAGTAATACCTGGACTGTTTTAGTAATGGCCGCTCATCACGACACTCTCGAGAAAACTCTTCGGGATGAGAAGACTGCATGCGTGTTCTCAAATTAGATGTTGTGAAGTGATATAGCAGCAGTTTCTTACACAACTTACAAATGACGTTGGTTTTGTCAACAATCTTGCCTTCGATACTCCAGAAACTGAAGCAGCACCACACAGCACTTTTAAGATATTTTGGTGCAAGTAAGAACTTCTCTGACTCCCGAGTCCTTACTCTCTTTTTCAGCATTTTTCAAATTATCAACGCAGCCGAGCCGTATCTAATGGGTTAAACTGGATAAGCTAACAAAAGCATGTCTTGCGCTCCTCCTGACACACCTAAAAATTCAAATGCATGGTTTTTGCATTTGAATGTGCTTTTTTTTTTTTTATTTGAATTTTTATTTGACAGCCCTAATTCAAAGTAAGTTGCTGTACAGACCCTGCGGAAAGACCAGATTAAACCAGCCTACGGTGGTTTGCTGGCCTTCACTGGCCTCCAAGCAAGCTAGTTTTCAGCAAGTTTAGCTGGTCATCCAGCTGTTCTCTAAAAATGACAAACTGAAAAGTCCCCAAAACCCCTCAAGAACCATCAAACAGTGGAACCCATTCTGAGACCAGTGATCCACCTTAGGCTGGTTTAAGCTGTTTTATTCATCAGGGAATGCAGATAATGGTCCAGACAGACTATGGGTATCTACATGATTTAGTAACGCAGGACTGTTCTATCCTCAGATTCAACAGAAACTAGTAAATCTGGGAATGTCAAAGGATGCCAAACTGGTGTGGAGAGTTCAGTCAGATGGAGCCGTCTTCCACATGGTGCAGAATAAAAATGAGTCCGCATTGTCAGTGTGTTAGAGGGATAGTTCTCCCACAAATGAAAATTATTTCACCATTTAGGATACTAACATTTATAATATTCCAAAATCACACTGTATGCCTTTATTAGTTGAATGGAAAAGGAGATGTTGAGCAGAATGTTAATCTCAGTCACGATTCACTTATAATATTCTGATACATGATATCAAAGGAAATTTAGTCTGTAATACTAATCTTGTTCTTTAATCTTGTTTTAATTACACCTGATCACTTTAAAATATCCTGTGATTTTGCATTAAGTAAATAAGTACAAGTTCTACTCTTTTATTTACATTGTGAGGGGAAGATAGCAGAGATAGAACAATCAGCTCTAGTAGTGAAGTAGGTACATTTTTAACCATTTAAACTTCTAAAATTTTAATAAAATGCTTTTGTGTGTGTGTGTGTCTATTATGTCACTGTCAAATGTAATGGATGGTTTCATTCTCAACATGTACATTAATTTCAATAAAACATTCACACCAGCACTCTTGTATTACTCTTTCATCTTGGTTTAACCACATACAGTGAAAAAAATTTGGACACAAAATTAACATTTTATTTTGACATTAATTTTTAATCCAGTTGGTGGCGCTGTCACCAAAATTATTTGATTTTGTTAGGGCATGGTCGCAATGACATATTCAACTTTGTATATGTTAAAGCTTTGCTGAGATACAGTCTTAAATGGAACATATTATGAACCCTTTTTACACGAGGTGTCACCAGAATGTGTCTGTCAAGTTTTAGCTCAAAATACCTCACAGATCATTTATTCTGCCATGCCTTTTTACCCCTGTTTTGTAGCCCTGTTCCAAAAGGACTGTAGCTTTAAATGCAAAGGAGCTGCTGCTCTCCACACCCCTTTCTGGAATTGGGCTGTGTCTTTCCTGTTGCTGATACCCCAGTGAAGTCAATCATCTTATTGTATTGTGCATACCAAAGGTTGAGTTTTGAAATATGAAAAACAGCTATAGTGTTTGAAAATTGTTTCATAATTGTTTCTGAAATAATGACTGGTTCTATTACACGAAAAATCATCATTGTATGACTGAGGAGGAGTCCAGTCAGTTTATACTGTAACCGAAACAGAGCTACATCTTCATTGTTATGGAATAATGTAGTTAGCGACTAGTTGCTATATTACAAAAAGCAAAATGTTTTCACAACAAGTATTTTTCGCACAACGTGCAAACAAGCAAATTCAGAAAGCCAATTTGCAAACAATAAAAAAGTATCAAGTGTGAAACTTACGACTTGCAAATCTGAAGTTGGGTCACTTAGAGTTGGCATCGATCCATCCTTGATCCTTAGCTTTGAAGCAAATCCAGCCTTGTGTTGACCATTGTTGATGAAGCAGTCCTAGTTAGCACAAGAGGCTCTTGCGAGAAGATAAATATGCGGGTGTGCAAAGCTCCCTCAGGTTTTAATGAGGGCAGATCTAAGCTACTCAGGCAAATCTCTTCGCCAGCCGTGGGCGGTACTTTTCCCCTTTTGATGTCATAAGGGGCTGCAAACCTGAATGGCTTGTTCGGAGACACTGTTTTTTTATTGATGGGGAAAGGAAAGAAATGAGGGGATGGTCTTTTACCATATTTTCTGGTACTGTACACACACTGGGTACACATAATTATGTAAAAAAAAAAAAATCAAAAGTGGACTTTGCATAATATGTCCCGTTTAAGGAGGTTGCACAGAAGATGCCTCTGGCATGGTGCATTCTAAAATTTGAAACAAATGTTTTCAATGAAGGTACACACACCGCCGCTGCCGCACAGCAACATTGCATACGCCATTGCGACCATGCCCTAACAAAATCAATTACATTTTTTGCTATGATTCCAGAGGCTGTTCAAATTTCTGCCATGCCACAGAGCACAACTCACATATTTTCCATTAAATTCAACCCGAATCATTATCAAAGGACATATATTATTTATTTTAGCGTTCTTCATCCTTGAACAAGGGAAAAACCTTGTGTGGCAGGGCACAGGGCAGGGTCAGGTCATGATTCCGCACACCCAGCCCCCAATTAGGCTGATGAATCCCGAGAGGGATAAAGGCAACCGGAGATGGCAGTGCAACAGAGAGTGAGTTACGGGCAGCAGGGTGTGTATTTGTCTTTTGGTTAAGTTTATCATTAAATTATCATTTATATTGTCAAGCTGGTTCTTGCCTCCTCATTTCCATTGAACTGTGTTACACTGGTGCCGAAACTCAGGAAGGAGGTGGGATGCGCCGTAGTAGATTGCCCGCCACTACCATCCACCTCAACGTAGCAGCCTCGGCCATCCACCGGGGGACATAGGTTGAGTATAATATAATTTTTTTTCTCTCTCTCCCTTCTCTCTCTCCCACGGCCACTCTGCATTGGTATCTTGCCATCAAATTCAGTGATGCATTAAATGGAAAAGGTTTGGTCTATCAAAGTGTGTGTGTGTGTGTTATTGTATTCTTGTCATCCTGAAATGCAAGGCAAATGTTGGATCACCATAATTAGGAACCACAATTTCCACATATCCCTTTACTCGTTTGAGCTGTTCTCTGCTATCCTTATGAACAGAATGGTGACTAACTGTGACAGAACTCCCCACCTAAAGGGCGACTCCTGGTGCCCAAAGATGATGAGGAGGGCAGGATGAGGCAGATGATGAGGAAGGGTCCAGGGGTCGATATTGAGGACAAGAGGAATAGGCGGTCCATCAGAAGCCATGGGGGCAACCACAGGGCAGGGACTGGGTCAGGGGGCCTTGGAGGTGGCCATGGGGCAGGGACAGGAGGCCTGGGAGGCAGCGACAGGGCAGGGACAGTGTCATGAGGCGATAGGCTGGAGGACCACGTTGGAGCTGAGGGGACGTAGAGCCGAGGTGATGTCGAGGGATCGGAGGCCCAAGGCGGAGTCCAGGGCTCGGAGGGCCTAGGCGGAGTCGGAGGATTTAAATTTCCCCTTGTATGACAGGGGGTGATGGTCAAACCAGAGACATGGGGGGAACCAGTTGATTAGGAGGAGGAGGAGGAGGAGAAGCTAATGTCCTGGGTGGAGCCAGGGGAGGATAAAGGGCCATCGTGCTGGATGGAACCAGTAGAGAAGGAAGGGCCATAATGCTAGATGAAACCATTGTGCGAGACGTGACCAGTGGAGGAGGAAGGGCTAGGTTACTGGACAGAATCTGGGAGTTCATGATGCTGGACAGAACCAGTGAAGCAGAGGGGCTACACAGAACCAGCTGAGGGGGAAGAGTACTCAGGGTGAGAACAAGGGTGGGAACCAATTCCAGGTCTAATAGCTCAGTGAGCGCTGGCTCTGGGATGGTCAAGGCTTGCAACGCTAGCTCTGGGATGAACAAGGCTTGCAAAGCTGGTTCGTTGGCCATGGCAGGCGCGGACGTCATCTCTTTGGCTATAGAAGGCTTGAAACAAGGGGCCGCTGAAGGCTGTGGGGGGTTCACTGTGGGAGGTGAATCAATGTCCTCATCCTCTTTACCCACAGTAAAAGGTGAGCCACAAAGTTCCAGAGCCTCATCCACGTATTCACACAGTGAGAATCCACCGGAGGCATCCATGTCTTTAGTGCACTGTGGCAGCGGGGGCGTGGTCAAGCGTCCGTCCGGGGGAGAAAGCGGTAAGGGCGCTTGCACCCTGCCAAATTATGTCTAACACCTGTCTCTAATTTCAGCGAGTATGGGGAGAACGGCATAAAAGTGGCCACAGAACCTCCAGTCAAGTGAGAGAGCTACACCCATGTGTCAATCCAGTGTTGATGTATGCAGTCATTCATTGTTTTTAAGAAAGTTAAAATATATGAAGGAAATTATATACGGAACTGTGGTCATTAAAAGCTACTCACCTTTTCAAAGCCCATGTCTTTGTGTTTCATTTCTACATGCACTATTTAGGCTCTGAAGAAATTCAAAAGAGTGCGGTCATCATAGTGCACTAAATTAGCCAGTTCGAGAAACACACAGACATGATCCTCCACTCGACGGTTCCCTTGTGTGGGAGGAGAATCATAACAGCCGCTAGATCCATTTGGGGTCAGTTCTTCTGTCACGATTTGCAGCAGAGATGAGAGACGATGGATCTACACACAAGCTTTTAATGAAGGTGAGGAAGGTGATACAACGCAACGTGGAGTTATACGAAGAACCAAACAATATCATTAACAAATTAACCACAATAACATGAACATACTAGAAAACATCGCTTCATGGGCACCGATCTACCGAGCCATTTTTAGCACGTGTCCAATCTGTGTCTAACAAAATGCTCCCTGTGCATTCTGATAATGTGTTACCTCATACAGAACATATAGACCTTGTACTAAATGCCTTACTACCATACTACTCTTACTCTTTCTGTTATAACTCAGTCTGCTCAAATGTATACATTGTCAAAGTCTTTCAGTCCACTGTTGACCATCTTTGGAACGCTCTCGGGAGGCTATTTCCAGTTATGCAGCTCCTAGAAAGACAAAAATCTCAAAAACAGTTCAGACAATACTGGAATTGTCAAAATTGTGATTCTTTACCTCATATTATGCAAAAAACACAATTTTACCAGCTTGTATAGCTAATGCACATGCACGTTCTCAAGATGATTGATAGGTGATGTCTGTATCTAAAATTTCTTTATACATCCATTGACCGTTGGGTGCTCAGAGCTGCTTGATTGAGCATTACAATATCTCCCATACAAGTGTTTACGATAATCCTAAAGAATTTTTCAGAGAGAGACTAATGAACTTCTTATAGCTGTAATAATGCTTTAAATCAAACATTAGGTGATAAACAGCATGTAACTAACATTAAACAACAAAACACACAATACAACCCTATCACTATTCAGAGTATACCAGTACAATGTATTGTCTTTCATCTTCATTTAATGTAATGTCAGTGGATGATTCGATGCGACCCACCTATCACTTTTTTCTGACCCTCCAAGTCTCAGACTGACTTGGAGCCCAAAACGACAAACTTAAAAATATACGTCACAAGCAGTTGTTGCAAAAGTCATGTCAGCTCATATACAAATGTGACAGGATGGAGGGCGGGGCCGGGTCGTGATTATACACACCCGGTCCCTTATCAGGCTAATTAAGCCTCCGAGAGGGATAAAGGCAGACGGCGGATGGTGGTGCGACAAGAGAGAGATCGTTTACGGCCAGGGAAAGGGTCCGCTGTAATACCGATATAAAGTATGAGAGCGGCCTCTACAGGTGAAATAAAACTATCACTGATGCCTTGTGGTGTTTGTTTTGACACTTGAGACTACACTCTGCATGAATGTGGATTTAAAACAACAATGAAAAGGTGTGTATACAAGGTATGTTGTCATATCATTATAAAGTAATGAATTTGTTGACTAGATGCTGCATTAGTAGATTCTTACTCAAATGTTTAAATGTCACGATTGTTAGCATCGATTTCCATCTATTTGCTTTAGTTTATATCCAGCTGGTCAGGTTTATGCATTCGTTAGCCAGATAAGTTGCATATTTAAAGGTGCTCAGAGGTAGGTAGAGTAGCCAAAAACTGTACTCAAGTAAAAGTAAAATTACTTAAAAAAATTATTACTCAAGTAGAAGTCAAAGTACTACCATAAATAATTACTTGAGTAAGAACAATTAAAAGAGTACTCAAGTAGTGATTAACTCGTTATTCCATTAAATAATACACATTGAATGTACTACAGAATTATTAATAATATAAATTCTGTCATCATTCACCATCATGTTGTTCCAAACCTGTATGACTTTCTTCAATGCAACAGAATAAGGAGATATTACACAGAATGATTGTAGTCACTATTTACTTTCAGTGAATATATATATATATATATATATATATATATATATATATATATATATATATATATATATATATATATATATATATAGAACAGAATTAGGCTCCTTATGGAGAAATGATCTGAAACGTCCTCTGTAGCACTTGGAAGTGTAACTATTTGTATATAATTATATATTGAAAGTGAATGGTGAGTAAAACTGTCAGTCCCGAATATTCTGTCTAACATAGTTTGTGTTCCAAGTAATACAAAGGGTCACACTGGTTTGGAACAACATGAGGGTAGAGAAATGATGACAGAATATTAAATTATGGCTGAGCTATCACTTTAAAGAGATTTTCACCCAAAAAGACTCTAGTGGTTAAATCAGTATCTTCAGACAGGGGGCGATATGCAGAGATGAATGTGAATCACAAGAAGAATAAGAAATGTTTCCAAACCTCTCTTCTCATTAACAATTTCATACAGATCTGACAAGAGCCCTTAAAGGGATAGTTCACCCAAAAATTAGAATCCTCATTATTTACTCACCCTCATGCAACCCCAGATGTGTATGACTTTCTTTCTTCTGCTGAACTTAAATGAAGATTTTTAGAAGTATTTCTCATCTCTGTAGGTCCATACAATGCAAGTGAATGGGTGCAACATTTTAAAGCTAAACAAACAAACATAAGTCAGGATAAAAGTATCCATAAGACTCTAGTGGTTAAATCAGTATCTTCAGAAGTGGTGTGATGTGTGTGGAAGAGAAGAGACCGTTCACCTTCATATTCTATTACAGTGAAACAAATTGAAGATTTGTTGTATTAATATATTATTTAACAAGAATAACAAATAAGGCCCAAGTATTTTAAAATTCCTTATGTGACATTTCTGCACCAGCCCCAGAGCTCCGACACTCACGTCCGAATTCACTCATTTCGTTCACTTACTGCTGAGAAATAGTGCACTAACTGCCATTTCACTATATAGGAAATAGTAAATGAGGTGATGATAGCAGACACAGCCACAATCATCAGCAAGATCGCCTCGCGCCCGCACATCTCACATGGGCGCGCCTCGCTGTGCACGCGCAGAAATGCTGTCTGTCCACGCTCCAGTTGTCGATCACGCGAATGGCAGCGATTAATTTAGATGTTTATATGGATTTATACAGTTAATCCGCCTGAAGTAGCTGCAATAGTTTCCAGTTCCCCCGCTGGGGCTCGGAGTAAATGCATAAGTACTACTTATGACATGCGGACAAAGCACTCTGTTATATTGCTGCACTAATTTAAAAATGTACACTTAAAAACTGGTGTCATAAGAGCCCAGTTACATCTCATTACACCGAAAAGCCTGCGTTAGGATTAGCGCCAACGTTTACCTCAGCGTGCTGCCTGAAGTTAGAGCTGTGACTTTAATCTTGAAATATCAGCTTGTCTTGGTGTTAAATGAAGGCATTGCATGACGAAATAATTATTTTGTTCACTGTGTTGAGCACAGAAAGTGTTTCACTTTGAAGAGTTTGATGCTGCTGCACTGATGACGAGTGACAGTGTCATCACTCAAGCGGAAGCGTCTCATCGCAGCTGTGAACTTCCGCTCTTGTAAAAGTCCCATTCAATAATCTCTCAATAAATTACACATTAATTCAAATGAAACCCAGTAATGTAATGACAGTAATGCCACACATTGTAAAGAAGTAAAAAAAAAAAAAATATTAGAAATTTACTTGTTAAATTAAAAAGTACCCACTTTTAAACCTACTCTAAAAGTAACCCAACAAATACAGTTTAACAGAAAGCAGGTGTCTCAATATGCTTTTAAAGTTCTTTTTATTAGACACATCATCTAAAAAACAGCGCTTCTGCACGAGACGCTGAATAAACAAAAACAAAGACGTTCATCTAGCATGCGTTTACATGGAAATACAGATGGATGGTTGCAAAAGCGCTCAGTGTGAACAGCCCCTTACAGTTGGTGGAGGTCTTTGGCCATTGTGTCTTGCTCTCTTATAAGTGTTTCTCAGATTATGAGTTGTTTAAATGCTTTGTCAGGAAAGATGTTCAACATGGAAATGTGTGTCTCGAGATTCTCGCATTCGTTTCCAGTCTGTTGTGTTCTGTCTGTTTGAACAGCCCCTGACCTGTGCTCATAGTCTGAGCCGCTTCACCCCCGAGTTCAGCCGGATACCTCTGCTGTCTGTGAATATTGCTACTCTACATACAACTGTCCTGAATAAAACACAATGTGGTATTTCACTGTTATTATGAAGTTGGAGTCTGGAGGAGGAATCAGTGCAAGTGTAACAGCAAGTGAACTGTCTATTGAAGCGTTTCCCCAAGGACTAAACAAAGGAGGGATGAGGGATTGAGGAGGCGGAGTCGGAGAAGCACATGGCAAGACTGAACATGGAACACAGACTAGACAGAAGAACACACGACAAGCCATGCGCTCACACGGAGACACAGAACATTAATGCTAGGATCCGGTCAACACAATAAACATGAATGACAATGCTGACAGAGCTTTTCTTGATCATTATTATTGTATACATACAACCTCTTTTCATTTTAATGTTTAGCAATTACTGAAACACAAAAAGGGAAGTTAAGTGAACACAATGTGCATTTGATTTTCCACTCTCCCACATTCTGAAGGGCTCCAAAAAGCCCCTTTAACTTATCTTTCATACACTCTATAGCAGAATGCTTTGATATCTTAGCATAGGTAGCCGTATCTGTATGTTTATCTATTAAACAAAAAAAGAGGGATCAGTCTAAGAATCCCCATCCTACTTTTTTACCAAATAGAGACACATGAGTCTCATACCTTTCTCTCATTTTGCCTTCCAAGCGCAAGGCTTTGTATTATTCCAACCTTTTTTTCGCCGTTCCAGTATTTAATCTGCTCAGCCAGAAGTATGCAGCATGTTTTCACTCTTCTGTGCAAATGTTAGTGTGAGTTGAGCCAAACATAACATTGTGAACTCTCCCTCCCTGACAGTTACTCTAACAAAATGCTGCTGGGAAGGTTTACATTACAGTAGGTGCAGTTTCGTCTGTATTTCTGTATTATGGTGGAGTGTGAATAAGAGGATGCTGCATTGCAGTTATGTCATTGCAAGTGTAGCAAGCAGTAAGACAGCACATTGTTTTGTGCATTTGAGAAGAAACACCTGAACAACAAACCATTCTGCTTTCTCCTGTAACCGCCGAAACACCTCAGGGAGTGACCCTATTGCCTCTCTAAGGTCAACGGGCATCCTGACCCGATAAGGGCTGTTCACATGGATAACAAGAGACGGGAAGTCTCTTATGTGCAGACTATCAGAGCTGCTGTTGTTGTAGATTTCACAGTCACTAAAGAATGAGGGATCTTGCTGTAAATGACACAGAGAGACTCTTTCATGGCTTAATTTGACATGCATGGTGACCACTTTAAGCAGGGGGAGGAACATTAGCAGGTCATGAGAGAAAGCAGTTTGCTCAACACATCTCACATGATGTCCTTGGGTCATGCTCTTACGAATCATGTGAACTTTGTCTCAGGAGGGCAAAAACAAAGCAAATACTGTGACCAAGATGCATTGCTCTATTTCTGATATCATCTATCATTTTCGACTGGTCACAGTGGTCTTGCCAGAGATCTCTCTAATTGAAAAATAAGTTCAATCATCTGAAACATGAGGTCATTAATGCCACGTATTACACATCTCTCTGGAAGACTCGATTCTGATTGGTCGGTGGCGCCATCTAGTGGTCTGATATTTCTCAGTAACAACCGCAAAAATTCTCAGATCACTGTGCGATCTCAACAAGAAGCTAATAAATGAATGTAAAATCATTTCAAATCAAATGAATGTTTCATGTGTGTTTATTTATTTATTTGGCAAGTAGCTTTGTAATAAGCACAATTAGCAGTCCTTCATTTTTTCATTCCTTCATTAATTACAAAAGAAACACCAACAGGACAGATTTCAACTGTTCAGCAATTTCATTTCAACGCAAATCCATATAAAATGTCCAAGAATTTATTTATATGCCAAGTAGGCGTGTAGGAAGCAGGATAAAGTAGTCAGCTGGTTGTTTTTGCTAACAAACCTGCACATGTTGCCTTACATATCCTGCATTAATACCATGAACAATATCCTCATTAACTCAAAAAACGATTAAGATTTTTCTGTTTTTAATTGTCTTAAAAATGTAACACAAATATGTTTTTTAAAGTTTTAATAAAGAGTCAAAAACGCTGCTTCATATACATTACAGATGCAAAATAATATGTGCATCCAAGAAATACAGAAAGAAGATACTGTAGATAACTACATGCTGGACAGAAAGGACAATGGAGACGATGTGTAGAGACAGCGAGGATTATATGGCGCACACACGTGATTAAGTTATCTTTGATGCATTAGAGACCTTGGGGCATGTGGGAACTGATCATAAAACTACTTTAAATAAAGGCCCTCTGTTCTCATGCAACTCAGTCCTCAAGATAGTCCCACTCCTGCACAATCATGTCTTTAACATTTGCAACATCATTAAAGCATTTACAACTTTGACAAACATTGATAAATACACCATCTTAAAAGATATACAAAAACATGAATATGATTCAATAGATATTGACCAACTTACAAAAAAATGAAATATACTCCAATATTGTTTTTATTAAAGTGTAGTAATTGTAAAAAATATTGTCTGGTATTAAAAGAGCTATCAAATATAGGTTGTTTACTTTAAAGCTAGCAGAAATGTGCTGCAAGATCACTCCATGTCATCGTAAAGAACATCGTAAAGTGTTGGTCAAAGATACCGATTGTGGGGGATTTCTGAGGTCTTCTGAAAGTGCACGCTTACATTCAATGACAATCTTTAAATGCACAGGGAGATGGAATTAAACCGTGTTACACCACATACAGTCTTATCACAATTTCTCAAACATAAATGGAGAATGAGTGCACTTCACAGGCTGCTCATATCTGTACGCAGATCATTAAGCTGAAGTGTACTTGTTTGAGGCACGGCTGTTGCTTTGATCAGATCCTCTCTCCGTCACTCTCAGCTTCATGCAGGACTGTTTGTCGTCCATGGCTAACATTTCAGGCGGCAGACACCAGCAACACAGACAGGACTGGAAGGAAACATGGGAAGATAATTGATATTTATCTGATACACTGTATCATGGATAAAACATATAGAGTAGATTTAAAGATCATACTTGCAGAAACATGAAGCTGAATAATGCCATGAAATAGAAGATATTTGTACATTTATGCATTGCAATTTCATAACAAAATTCAATTGAATTGAGTATTTTATAAGAAAGAATTTTTTTTTTTTACTTTTTATAAAAAAATTTTTTTTCAATTACACCATTTCATTTTATGCATTTGTTTTGTTACAAAATAAAAAATGTGCAATTCCTAAAAAAATAGGCAATAACATTTACTTCAGTGCTCATCCAATTCTTGCATGCAATGACAATCTCCTATAAATGGAAGCCATTCATCTAGACATTATTTTGTGCAAACTGCAGCAGTTCATGCATATACACGAGAGATATACATGATATACGAGAGAACATTTGATTTTGATATATCTCTTACCCTGAAGCAGCTCTTGAAGCGCTTGCTAACCATGTACAAAGCGATTGGGTTGATGCACGAGTTCACTGACGCCATGTTGATCCCGATATAATCCAGAACAAGGAAGAAACTGCAGGTACACAAACACATTTGGAGTCATCCTCTCAAACCCTCCAGCACCTCAAAGTCATACTTGCATTTCTGATCACACCTTTAACTGTATGAGTCAGAATCCTCTTATTGCTTGGATTCAATGCACCCGGATTATTTAATTTACCCAATCTTGGCTACAAATCCGGGCCAATCTTTAAAAAAATTGGTTTCGATTTTCTTCAAGCAAAGAAGTGTAATATTTGTCAAATGCAATTTGGGTTTTACTATCCTTATGGGGACATTTGGTCCCCACAATGTAATAAATGCACACACACACACACGCACCCACGTGTGTGTGTGTGATTAATTAAATTAATTTCCTTGGAGGAAGAGGTGGAGGAGAGAAGGAGGTGGAGGAGTAGGGAGAGGAAGAGGAAGAGAATGAGAAGGAGGTGGAGGAGTAGGGAGATGAGGAAGAGGTGGAGGACGAGGAGGAGGTGGAGGAGAAGTAGGGAGAGGTGGAGGAAGAGCTGGAGGAGAGAAGGAGGAGGGAGAGGAGGAAGAGTTGAAGGATGAGGAGGAAGTGGAGGAGGAGTAGGGAGAGGTGGAGGAGGAGTAGGAAGAGGGGGAAGAGGAAGAGGTGGAGGAGGAGGTGGATGAGAAGTAGGGAGAGGAGGAAGAGGTGGAGGAGGAGTAGGGAAAGGAGTAGGTGGAGGAGGAGTAGGGAGAGGAGAAAGAGGAAGAGGTGGAGGATGAGGATGAGGAGGAGATGGATGAGAAGTAGGGAGAGGAGGAGGAAGAGGTGGAAGAGGAAGAGGTGGAGAAGTAGGGAGAGGAGGAAGAGGTGGAGGAGGAGTAGGGAAAGGAGGAGGTGGAGGAGGAGTAGGGAGAGGAGGAGGAAGAGGTGGAGGACGAGGAGGAGGTGGATGAGAAGTAGGGAGAGGAGGAGGAAGAGGTGGAAGAGGAGGTGGAGAAGGAGGAGGAAGAGGTGGAGGAGAAGTAGGGAGAGGAGGAAGAGTTGGAGGAGAGGAGGAGGTGGAGGAGGAAGAGCAGTAGGAAGTGGAGGAAGAGGAGGTGGAGGAGCAGTAGGGAGTGGAGGAAGAAGAGGAGGAGGAGGAAGACGACAACAAGGAAGAGGAAGGGCAAGGAGACAAGCAGTCTCGGATGAAATTCGTGGCACTCTAGTTGACCATGTCCTTGTCCATGTTATGACTATGAGGGATGCTGGGGCAGAATATTTGTTTTGTTGTTGTTTGGTGTATTGCACATTAAGGAATAAAATTGCGCAAATGTATACATCTATTGAGTCTTGTTGTGTTCATCAAGTGAAAATATTTTTGAGGGGGAGAATCACAAACATCATCACTTATTACCGGTTTATGTAGTATTGTTTTGAATTGATCTCACCAGTGTGTAAGACTATTGACTATTGTTGTAGCGTGTGTGTTTGAGGCCTTGTGTGTCACGTCTGAGGGCAAAGTTTGGTTTTTCAGCAAGATTGAATGTTTTTGAGTGGAAAGCTTAATTTTGACCTGAAAATCGGAAGTTTGGGGAATTGGGTGAGAAGTAATGGATTTGTGTTTGGAGTTTCAAGAAAAGGAATAAGCAATCGAGGAAAAACTGTAGAGTGCTGTAGTTATGCCATGTGCCAACATGCAAGAACTGATGTCCACCTGTAGCCGAATGCAACATTGCAGGGCTTATTTGTATCTTACCTCAAAAGCTCACAGCGGTTAGGGTCCTTTTCATCATAGATGGTCAGCTTAAGAATCCGACTGAGGTGAAGTGGAAGCCAGCACAGCGCGAAGACCAGCACCAGACAGAACACAGTTTTAGCCACCTCACGCCTCTGTGGGGCACATTCATATTTAATGATGATTCGTTCGCTGGATAATCACAGTCCTTTTAGGAACCATGGGAGCAAATCTCCAGAGTGTTACTGAACTTTATGACTTACTATGTAACAGTATGAAGTCTTTATGTGTGTGTAGGGAGTACATACATATATTCCCAAAGCGCTGACCTGTTTTAGCTGATCGTTCAGGGCAATTTGAACTCCGTTCTTCTTTCGGAGCATTTCGCAGGTCATGAGAGTGTAGAACAAGGCAGTACAGGCCAGCGGTATACAGAAGTAGAAACTAAAAAGCCACCAGTCTTTGGCTGACTTATAAAACTGCAATTTAACAGAGAAAACAAATTACCACCGACAATAACTCTGAATACTGCTAATAATTGTTACAAGAAGGGGATAAAAACATAAAAGTTCTAAGGTATCATGCCTAGAGTTTGTTTGACATGCACAAACTGACCTGCATGAACTTGGATTTCTGCATGGGATGGAGCAAGCAGATCCTGAGGTGCTCTCCTTTGTAGTCCATCGTGATCATGTCAAAGGCAACGGCCTCCGGCACCGCAAGTAGGATAGACAGCACCCATATCAGAATAATTTCAATGGCTGTCCATTTGGGCACGCCAATGCCTTTGATGCGGTTCCATGATGCCACTGCCCGATACCTTAGGGTCAATGGTATCAAAGCCAGATGTGAGATGAATTGGTGCTAAAGTTAAAGTTAGACTAAGCGATACAAATGAAACAAAAGATAAATACCTGTCTATACTGAGTGCACACAAACTCAGCACTGTAATGCCAACGGATGCCTTTTGTATGAAGGGAACCAGTTTGCAAAGTCCAATACCAAATGGCCAATCTTCAGCCAGAAGCTGGAAGACAGGTGCTGTACTGTCAGTCAACTATTCGACAACATTTTTGTCCAGAACTACTATTATAGCTGTGCAATTTAAACTGTTTTAAATGGCCCATTATTGAAAGGTGATATAAACAGGTCTTTGTTAGTTTGACAAAAATAATACAGTCGTTTCAGTCAGATTTGGGATGTTTTGATGAGTTGCAGCAAGTAATTCCCTCATGTATTAATTCATTGCTTGTTGTACGTAATGAGCATTTACCCGTGGGAGAAAACAATGGACCAAAGGCCAGTGAACCTAAAAGTTATTTTTAAAATGGTTTGGTCATCTGATAAAAGTAGTCGTTATATTACTAACATCTCCCCATTCTTTTATTGCTGAAAGACATACGGTATGTCACCTGCTCTAAACATGTACATTTAAAACATGTGGCTTTAACTAAAACATACGTTGAATGTGCTGCAGCGGTCGGCAACCTTTTTAACACAGAGTGCCATTTTTCATTTTCAAACTTCATCCGCAGGCATCTGTGTTTAAAAATTCGAGATTGTAAAAATGCTTCTATTTTGCATTTTGAATTAAATATTTATTTTTCATAAAATAATGACATTATCAACATAACACACTCATACATATGTGTGTGTGTTTGTTTGTTTGTGTGTCTGTGTGTGACTGAGTGTTTGTGTGTGTGTGTGTTTGTGTATGTTTGCGTGTTTCTGTGTGTGTATGTTTGAGTGTTTGTGTGTGTGTATGTGTATGTTTGAGTGTTTGTGTGTGTGTGTATTTGTATGTTTGAGTGTTTGTTTGTGTGTGTTTTCGTGTGTATGTTTGTGTGTGTATGTTTGCGTGTATGTTTGTGTGTGTGAGAGAGTGAGTGTTTGTGTGTGTGTTTGTGTATGTTTGCATGTTGTGCATGTATATGTGTGTATGTGTTTGTGACAAATGTATGTTTATGTGTGTGTGTGTGTGTGTGTGTGTGTGTGTGTGTTAATGTGTGTGTGTGTATTCGCCTATTTTCAAGATACATGCATTTACATTTTTGCAACGACTCCTTTTTTTTAAATACATTTAATATTTTTTATGGAATTTTGTTATGATGAAACGAGGAAATCTTAAAATGGATTTATTGATTTATTTGAGTGCACTTGAAGTGAATGTTTCACAGAGCATCATGTATGCGTGCTTCAGTGGACTTTTTGAACAAAATTAGTTAATGAGTTAAACACAGTTAACGACACAAATCTGCTAACTTGATTAATGACCACGACATTTTGTGGAATCTTAAATATTTTACATTTATTTTGTGTCATGCATTTTCAAAATCCTGAAACTTTATTTCCAGATTTAATTTACATTTAAATCAGTCTCAGAATTTAGTTTTTTGTAGTTTTGAGAGTGCCTTCTTATTTTCATCACGCATTTATCTCAAAGCAAATCGGACGCGTTTATTTGCGCGATTCGCCGAAAATGAAGCGCTGCATAAATCGATCAGCGCCAAACGAATCAGGATGCGCGCTTGTTTAGGTTTTTCTTAAGATTTATATATGGGAAAATTGCGGTCTGAAAACCAGGTTCAAACACTGTTTTCTGGAATACTACAATGTCTAATGATAATAATAATAGCAATAATGAAATAAAAAGGTGAGCTGCAGAAGGCAAATTTAATAAAGTCTACAGAAAGATACCTTATACATGTTGATGGGAATGTCAATGACGATATGCAACAGGTCCCCGAGCGCCAGACTTGCGATGAGGATGTTAGGGCCGTTCCGCATGCATTTATTCTTATAAATGATTCTGAGCAGCGTGGAGTTTCCGATTATCCCAACCACAAACACTAGGCATGAAACCACCGTGTTAATATACTTGAAAGTGTCCCTTATTTCCGTGGGTCCTGTGCACATGGGTGGCAGAACTCTTGTCCGTCGAGTCACGGACACATTCAGTTTCATTGAGATGTCTTTCCCAACAGCAGATTTGAGGGTTGGAGACCTCTGGTCAGAGTCCTTCTCTTGGCCGCATATCAAGACGAAGTGCGCCATCAGGAGAATGAGCAACTGAACAATGCGTCTTGTTTCCATCATTTCAAACGGTTGTTAAATATTGTTGGATAAGTTTGTCCCAGCGCAGAAGGCCAAAGTTGCTTTCAAAGCATTGAACAAAACCTGTCGACTCTCGATGGCTGACTAAAAAGACCGAAAAATAGTTAAAGAACGAAGCTCTTGACGTCACTTAGAAAAATGTGAGTAAATCCATCAAAACTCCGGCAGAATGAATAGAAAGTCGCGCCAGGCAATTCCCCCAAAACGACGAAATCAACCTCCTTCCCTTGAGCATATCGTTGGGTTTAAGTGTTTTATCCGTCTCCACTAATGACCCCTCTCCTCACTGGCCCTCCCACCCGGTCCTTTATACTGAGAGGACCACAGAAAGAGAGAGATGCTGACTGCACATGTGATGAAGGTTAACTGATATCAGATTCACTTAAAATACCAACACAATCAAAACAATACTAATAATGTGTGCTGGCTTGTATTTTCGTTTTTTGGAAGAATTTCTCAGCTCTGTTGGTCCATACAATGCAAGTGAATGGTGAACAGAACTTTGAAGCTCCAAAAAGCACATAAACGTAATCCATAAGACTCCAGTGTTATGAAAGGTGTGAGTGAGAAACAGATCAATAAATTAAAGTAATTTATTTATTTTATTTTATTTTATTTTTTTTTTACAAAAAATCTCCACTTTTACTTTCAGAGTGTGAGTGTGGAGATTTACAGTACATGTTGAGGGTAAGTAAATGATGAGAGAATTACATTTTTGGGTGATCTATCCCATTAATGCTCTTTGAAATGATGAAAATCTACCTCCCTATAATGCAAACCTTAAACTGAAACCTAAACATACTCGTACTTGTACTCAGCGATTATTTTTTATTATTTCATGTGGTTTGGATAGTTTATTAATGGCATAGACTTGGTTGAAATGTGAATCTCATAGTTCACCTATGACTACTGGCTGTATAGGGCGACTAGCTGATGTTTTAAGAGCCATCTTAGGGGGTTCTGGGTATCTCAGCGAGTATTGACGCTGACTATCACACCTGGAGTCGTGAGTTTGAATCCAGGGCGTGCTGAGTGACTCCAGTCAGGTCTCCTTAGCAACCAAATTGGCCCCGTTGCTAGGGAGGGTAGAGTCACATGGGGTAACCTCCTCGTGGTCACTATAATGTGGTTCTCGCTCTCGGTGGGGCGTGTGGTGAGTTGTGCGTGGATGCCGCGGAGAATAACGTGAAGCCTCCACACGCGCTATGTCTCGACGCTAACACGCTCAGCAAGTCACGTGATAAATCGAGCGGATTGACGGTCTCAGACGCGGAGGCAACTGAGATTCGTCCTCCATCACCTGGATTGAGGCGAGTCACTACACCACCACGAGGACTTAGAGCACATTGGGAATTGGGCGTTCCAAATTCGGGAGAAAATCCACAAACAAACACAAAAATTAAATGTCATCAGGAAAAACTGTTTTTAAGGTTTGGAACTGAAAAATCTTTGGGGGTATATTCTAATTTACTGCCCCCTGGGACAAAAATCACAACATTTCTACTATAATACATTTTTGACAAAGTTGTAGTGGCTGGTGATTTGAATATACTGTACGTGCTGATAACGTCTCAAATACTTTTACCAAAGAATTCTGGAATATTACTGAGTCATTTCATTTAATTCAACATGCGTCTGGTCCCACACATCAAACAGGCCATGCTCTTCATTTGGTCTAAAGTTAAAATCTTCAGTCCTTAGCAGACAAAATATCTTTGTGTCTGATCATTAATGTATTTTCTTTGACATTGTCTCTAATAATAGTGATGGTTATCAGCATAGACCACTTATTCATGTTTTATCACTGATGAATCTGCTTCTTTTGAGGATAGAAGTATTAATTTTAGAGATTGAGTCTGTATAAATGAGATGGTGAACCAGTCTGATGAGATGTGTTCATCAGTCCTGAACAACATTGCAGAGTTTAGGATGCCCAACAACTTCCGGCCGCGAGCATCCTGGAGTACACAGACCTTAAGTGGGCCATCTTGCAGCGGGTCAGCCGCAAACCGGAACAACACTGGCAACACTTCAGTTTGCTGGCTTACAGTGAATTTTGTCACCTGTTGGCCTTCGCCCAACAGCTCCGTGATGCCTGTCGAAGGAGGCTGCTGGGAGCGGAGCATGATGCAGAAGCTGTTATCGATCTTGTGGTACTAGAGCAGTTCGTTAGTAGGTTACAAAAAGGGAGGGCTGAATGGGACAAGTTCCACAGCACGGCATTGCTGACAGAAGCATTGACCATTGGTGGCATATCCAGGGGCCGGTGATGCCCCTACTCATGCTTTCTCTACTCACTCGTCTTGCCTTCCCCCTCCTCTTCCCCTTTTCCTATACCTGCACCCCAGAAATCAGGCATCATTCAGCCAAAACTGGTGCCCCATTCTCGGGGTTTCCCTAACCCGATGTGTCTCTGTGTCTCTCTCTCTCTCTCTCTCTCTCTCTCTCTCTCTCCTCTCTCTCTCTCTCTCTCTCTCTCTCTCTCTCTCTCTCTCTCTCTCTCTCTCTCTCTCTCTCTCTCTCTCTCTCTCTCTCTCTCTCTCTCTCCCCCCTCCCCCTCCCCCTCCCCCTCCCCACAGGTTGGTAACTCCGCTGCCAGGTGTGCGGGGGATAGCCTGGACCATTCTGTTGGTGCTGTGAGGAACCCAGACATTTTCAGGAACAATCCCAGGTGATGGAGGTAAGGGTGTTCAGGTCCCTGATGTGCCGCAGGCTGCCACAATCGAGCAGGGGCATATCGGATACCAGTGAGTATTGAAGGGGTACATACAAAGCCTTGGTGGATTCAGGATGTTATTAAAGCTCTATCCACCAATGCTTGGTTTAAGACGAGGCTTTGGATACAGCACGGAGGGTTAGGGTGCTCTGTGTACATAGGGATGTACATGAATATCTTTTAGTGGCTGTCACAATCCAATTCCAGGGACAAAAGCATAGTATTGAGGCTGCGGTTAGTCCCCGCCTCACCCATCCACTAATCTTGGGTACCAATTGGCCAGCGTTCCAGACATTGAAGGGAATGTGTGTGCATGGTCCTGCAACAGCGTAATACGATGTGGGGTATGCAGCACGCTGGTTGGGGAGGCGGTGCAGGGGCTGTCCTCATCTGCTCCTCATCAGGATGATGCAAGGGAGGAGGAGAGACTGACTCTCCCGCCCATGAGAGGGATTCCCCTCTGGAGCAGACGCAGGATGAAACCATTAAGCACGCATTCGACCAAGTCAGAGTAATGGACGGGCAACAACTTCAGCTGGCGGTTGCTCTCACATACCTCACATAGAATTTTGATTTCTAAGTACCATTAAATAGACTAAATAAAAGAATAATAAAAGACTGGTTGTATCGTGTGACGCGGAACACTCAGACAAAGGAAGATATGACCCAGTTGTTGGTACCAAAGAGATGTCGGGAAATGCTATACTAGGTGGCTCATCATTATCCAATGGCTGGCTATGTATGGAAAGAGAAAACACTAAACCGTCTCATGGCCCATTTCTATTGGCCAGGCATTCGTGGGGATGTTCGTAGGTGGTGTGCAACTGGTAAATCCACCGACCAACCCAAAAGCCCCATAGTGCCCTCTACCACTGATTGGCGTTCCCTTCGAAAGAATTGCTATGGTCCTCACATGGCCAATAAAATGGTCATCACACAGACATCGCTTTAAGTTAGTCCTGGTGCATTACGCAACATGATATCCCGAAGCAGTGCCTCCCCGCAACATCTCAGCATGGTGTGTTGCAGAGGCATTTGGGGGCCATTGCATTGTACCTTTGTAAAAACTGCAATGCATACAGTAACATTGAAATCTTGGTTCAATAACGTAAAAAATGTGGAGGGCCTAGATTAAAAAAAGACTCCTATGTCTCCCACTACTATGAAAAAGCCTTCTTATAGTGGATACACGCTAAACAATGGTGAATCTGCAGCTGAAAAAAAAGAAAACTCATGTAAGTACATCAAAGGCAGGTATTTAAATACAGAATACTTCTTCCTCTACAGGAAAATACCCAATGGTTCAGATATCTCATCCATCCGAACCAACGGAATGTGAGATTTACCTACACCTGTTCCTAATTTCACAGATCCGATCATGTGCATCCAGGAACACACTAATAATTATTCTAAAATTCAGGCCGCTCCATACAGTATGTCCTAGATTATGTTTATTGACAATTAGTTGAGAAATATATGGCACTGGAGCAATACAACCCATTTAATCTGGTATTGGTGCTTTGTTAAAAGGATGGATCACCCAAATGATTTTAGTATTTTTTCCCCTCAGCACAGATATTTTGGCCACTCTTTACTGTACTCCACCCTGCTATTGATGTCTGCCAAGGGGATAAAACTCTCAAGAAGCTTGTAAAAAAGTGTCTGCATGTTCTTGGCTCGGTCTCATATGATGGTTTGGGAGAAAGTGTTTTCATGTTTGGCTCGCATATGTGAGAAGCAGCAAGTTAGATGCGGGAGTGTTCCATGAAATATCTTTTCAATATATTGAGGAGGACATTTTGTGCTGCATGGGAGTTGTGATATTTCTGACACCTGGGGGACGGGGTGGAGCTGAACCCTTTTGACTCCTGAATCTCCTGTATCTCAGCATGCCTCATCAGATTACATTCACTAGTACCAGCAGATAGATGGCACGGTCTCACATTTCCGTTGAAGTTTAACGCCACTTGGACAGTTGTAATAAATGCTTTTGAATTTATTGTTTGCTTGTTTTACATTAAACACGTGACCCAGGGGTTATTCAAAGATCTTATAGAGCATAAACAAGAAGTCTTTATAGCTTATCAGTTAGTACTAACCTTAATAACAGATCCGTAAAGCTTTTTTAATTCCTTTAAAAGTAACAGAGAAAGTGGGCATTTTGTTGGAAAACGTACATTTATGAATGTGAAATTTAAGTAATAAAATGATAATGTAATTATTTTATTAATTGTATTATTTTACCTAAAATAAAATGTTGTGCGGACATTTTATCAATAATAACACACACACACACACACACACACACACACACACACACACACACACACACACACACACACACACACACACACACACACACACACACACACACACACACACACACACACACACACACACACACACACACACACACACACACACACACACACACACACACACAAGGTGTGATAGTTTCCAGATGCAAAGAGATGAAAGAGCAGTTTACCTCAATGTCACTCTTACAAACTTATTTTACTTTGTAAAAATCCTAATCATCCTAATTCATTCTCCAATCATAAACAGGAAAAAAAATGCTAAATAATTGGCACCCACCTCCCTACAGCTTCCTAAAATAACTCATTAAAGAAACAAACACTATTTCTCAACAAGCCCTGCACTCAGGAATAACAGTGAATGTCCGTCTGCTATCAGGGTAACATTGCTCTCTTACAACAACCTTATACCAAAGTACAATACAGCACATATTACAGGGAGGGAAAACACCCAGCATCTGAGAGAAGAGAGAGAGATGGTCGTATGAATGTCTTCTTCTTCTTCTTCTTCTTCTTCTTCTTCTAGGATTTAATGGCGGTTGGCAAACCAACTTAAAAGGTGCATTCCCGCCACCTACTGAAATGGAGTGTGAAGCGCATATTGGAAAGGAAGTTTAGACTAAATCTACTCTTTCAAAAAAAAAAAAAAAAAAAAAAAAAAAACCCCAATACATAGAAGAGATTTTTACATCCTATTATATAATCCTGTTTCCTTTAAAAATATAAATAACTCATGATAAATTCTTGATTGCTTAGTACCTTCTCCTAGGAGAACCTGAAGTGTCAGCTCATTGATTCCGATATTTCTTAAAGCATGTTTTAGCTGGAACCGCTCCCTTTCATAAGCTTCGCATTCTATAAGCACATGTTCTACAGTTTCAGTTAATCCACACTTATCACAATTTCCATTCTCATGTTTACCAATTCTTTGTAAGCATTGATTTAATAAACAATGTCCAATACGCATTCTTGTTATTAATACGTCCTCTTTCCTGTTTCCGAATCTTCTTCTCTCTGAACCTACTTTTCCTTGAATGCAGTAAAAATGTCTACCTTTTGTTCCTTCATTCCATTCCTTCTGCCAAATTTCCTGTATTTGTTTCGCTATTATCACTTTAATTTCTGTTTTACTTAATGCCACTTCAATGTCAATTTGTGAATAATTTAATGCCCGTTTAGCCAGATTATCAGCCTCCTCATTTCCTTTCACACCCATATGCGATGGAACCCATACAAGATTTACCAGAATTCCATACTGTTTTGTTCTGTAAAGAATCTGCATTACTTCAATTATCATGTCTTGCCTTGCTGATGATGTTCCACTTTCCAAACTATTTAGAACTGAGAGAATCTGTACAAATCACTGCCCTTGTTGGTTGTATTTCTTCTATCCACTGAAGTGCTAGACATATTGCTATTATTTCTGCAGTGAATACCGAAATATGATCTGATGTTCTTTTGGACATTCTAATGTTAAAAAGTGGAATATATACCGCTACTGCTGTTTTCCCAAATTCTGGGTCTTTTGAACCATCAGTATATATTTGCACTGCACTATAGTAAGTTTGATCTATGTATTGCTGTATACCTAGATTTTCTAATCCATTTCTATCTTTAAGCAATTGTATATCAATCAAAGGCATTGGGAACAACCAAGGAGGAATTGCTGACCTAGCCACAGTAGGGGCAACATTGTAATCACTTAATCCCATTCTCTGGGCTTCCTCACTAGCCTTCCATCCAAAACTTGATAACTTTTTATATCCATATTCCCAACAGTCCTCCAACACCATTTTAACTGGGTGACTATCCGAATGTCCCTTTATGCTTGTAAAATACCTCATCTTTAACTTGAGCCTACGAATTACTAGGGGCATTACACCCATCTCTACTTGCACTGCTGATATTGGGGAAGATCTAAATGCTCCACAACAAATTCGCATAGCTTGTGACTGAATTGCCTCTAGTTTTACAAGTTGTGTTTTGGATGCAGAGCAATATACCATACTGCCATAATCTATTGCTGATCTTATTAGAGCACAATATATTATTTTAAGTGACTGGCGACATGCTCCCCAATCAACTCCTGCTAGACACCTCATGATATTTAATGCTTTTTTGCATTTGTCAACCAGTTTCTGGATATGTATACTAAAATTCAGTTTCATATCCATCCATATACCTAGAAACCTCACAACTGTTGTTTGCTTCACTTCTTGTCCATACAACTTAATATTAATAGTAAGGTTACTTTTCCTTTTTGCAAAACAAATTACCTGAGTCTTATCTACTGAAAACCGAAATCCCCATTCATTTGCCCAGTTTTCTACCATTTTAACAGCATTCTGCAAACATCTTTCCACATACTTTACATTACGCCCTCTTTTCCACAGCGCTCCATCATCTGCATATAAAGATCTTCCAATGCCCCTATCAACCTTTGTAAAGATGTCGTTAATCATAATATTAAACAGAATTGGACTACTTACGCTTCCCTGAGGTGTTCCATTCTCTATTGTGTGTATCTGAGAAAAAGCATGACTTACTCTTACTTGTATAGTTCTGTTAAACAGGAAATCCCTGATCCAGTTATACATTCTTCCTTTAATTTCCATTTTTTCTAACTTAATTAAAAGTCCCTCTTTCCACATCATGTCATATGCCTTTTCGACATCAAAAAAATACCCCAACTAAAGCTTCTTTATTTACCTGAGCCTTTCTTATTTCAGATTCCAGACACAGTACTGAGTCCATTGTATTTCGTCCTTTCCTAAATCCACTTTGGTAAGGTGATAAGATATCATCCCTTTCAATGACATATACCAATCTACTCATAACCATACGCTCCATTATTTTGCATAAGTATGAATGTCTCTCGTAACTCCAAACTGAAGAGCTTTTATTTCAGTGCACACAGCCACAGGTGCCAATCAGAAGAGTCAATCAGGTTGATTCGCAACAGGTGCCACTACTCATCCTACAGGAGCAGAACAGAGACACATAAAAAATAAATATTAACAGGATAAAATGTGAATATTATCCTAAAATAAATGTATTTTACTTTGTAAAAAAATAAATAAATACAAATAAAAAAATATTAACAGGATAAAATGTGAATATTATCCTAAAATATATGTATTTTACTTTGTAAAAAATAAATAAATACAAATAAAAAAAAAATATTAACAGGATAAAAAGTGAATATTATCCTAAAATAAATGTATTTTACTTTGTAAAAAAAATAAAATAAATAAAAATAAAATAAAATAAATATTAACAGGTTAAAATGTGAATATTATCCTAAAATAAATATATTTTATTTTGTAAAAAAAATAAATGAATAAAACTATTAACAAATGTGAATATTATCCTAAAATAAATGTATTTTACTTTGTAAAAAAAATTCCAAAAATAAAATAAATATTAACAGGATAAAAAGTAAATATTATCCTAAAATAAATGTATTTTACTTTGTAAAAATAAATAAATTAATAAATAAAATTAAAATAAATATTAACAGGATAAAATGTGAATATTATCCTAAAATAAATGTATTTTACTTTGTAAAAAAATAAAAATAAATAAAATAAAATAAATATTAACAGGATAAAATGTGAATATTATCCTAAAATATATGTATTTTACTTTGTAAAAAATAAATAAATACAAATAAAAAAAAAATATTAACAGGATAAAAAGTGAATATTATCCTAAAATAAATGTATTTTACTTTGTAAAAAAAATAAAATAAATAAAAATAAAATAAAATAAATATTAACAGGATAAAAAGTGAATATTATCCTAAAATAAATGTATTTTACTTTGTAAAAAAAAAAATCAAAAAAAAAATTTAAAATAAATATTAACAGGATAAAATGTGAATATTATCCTAAAATAAATGTATTTTACTTTGTAAAAAAATAAATAAATACAAATAAAAAAATATTAACAGGATAAAATGTGAATATTATCCTAAAATAAATGTATTTTACTTTGTAAAAAAAAAAATCAAAAAAAAAAAAATTAAAATAAATATTAACAGGATAAAATGTGAATATTATCCTAAAATAAATGTATTTTACTTTGTAAAAAATAAAATAAAATAAAATAAATATTAACAGGATAAAATGTGAATATTATCCTAAAATAAATGTATTTTACTTTGTAAAAAAATAAAAATAAATAAAATAAAATAAATATTAACAGGATAAAATGTGTATATTATCCTAAAATAAATGTATTTTACTTTGTAAAAAAAATTACAAAAATAAAATAAATATTAACAGGATAAAAAGTGAATATTATCCTAAAATAAATGTATTTTACTTTGTAAAAAAATAAATAAATACAAATAAAAAAAATATTAACAGGATAAAATGTGAATATTATCCTAAAATAAATGTATTTTACTTTGTAAAAAAAATAAAATAAATAAAAATAAAATAAAATAAATATTAACAGGTTAAAATGTGAATATTATCCTAAAATAAATATATTTTATTTTGTAAAAAAAATAAATGAATAAAACTATTAACAAATGTGAATATTATCCTAAAATAAATGTATTTTACTTTGTAAAAAAAATTCCAAAAATAAAATAAATATTAACAGGATAAAAAGTAAATATTATCCTAAAATAAATGTATTTTACTTTGTAAAAATAAATAAATTAATAAATAAAATTAAAATAAATATTAACAGGATAAAATGTGAATATTATCCTAAAATAAATGTATTTTACTTTGTAAAAAAATAAAAATAAATAAAATAAAATAAATATTAACAGGATAAAATGTGTATATTATCCTAAAATAAATGTATTTTACTTTGTAAAAAAAATTACAAAAATAAAATAAATATTAACAGGATAAAAAGTGAATATTATCCTAAAATAAATGTATTTTACTTTGTAAAAAAAAAAATCAAAAAAAAAAATTTAAAATAAATATTAACAGGATAAAATGTGAATATTATCCTAAAATAAATGTATTTTACTTTGTAAAAAAATAAATAAATACAAATAAAAAAATATTAACAGGATAAAATGTGAATATTATCCTAAAATAAATGTATTTTACTTTGTAAAAAAAAAAATCAAAAAAAAAAAAATTAAAATAAATATTAACAGGATAAAATGTGAATATTATCCTAAAATAAATGTATTTTACTTTGTAAAAAATAAAATAAAATAAAATAAATATTAACAGGATAAAATGTGAATATTATCCTAAAATAAATGTATTTTACTTTGTAAAAAAATAAAAATAAATAAAATAAAATAAATATTAACAGGATAAAATGTGTATATTATCCTAAAATAAATGTATTTTACTTTGTAAAAAAAAAAATCAAAAAAAAAAATTAAAATAAATATTAACAGGATAAAATGTGAATATTATCCTAAAATAAATGTATTTTACTTTGTAAAAAAATAAAATAAAATAAAATAAATATTAAAAGGATAAAATGAGAATATTATCCTAAAATAAATGTATTTTACTTTGTAAAAAAATAAAAATAAAATAAAATAAAATAAATATTAACAGGATAAAATATGAATATTATCCTAAAATAAATGTATTTTACTTTGTAAAAAAAAATAAAATAAAATAAAATAAATATTAACAGGATAAAATGTGAATATTATCCTAAAATAAATGTATTTTACTTTGTAAAAAAATAAATAAAAAAAAATAAATATTAACAGGATAAAATATGAATATTATCCTAAAATAAATGTATTTTACTTTGTAAAAAAAAATAAAATAAAATAAAATAAATATTAACAGGATAAAATGTGAATATTATCCTAAAATAAATGTATTTTACTTTGTAAAAAAAAAATAATAATAATAATAATTAACAAGATAAAGCCGTATGGATTAGTTTTTTGATGGATGGATGTGCATATTTTTTTAATATAACTCAGATTGTGTTTGGCTGAAAGAAGAAAGTCATATACACATAGGATGGCTTGAGGGTGAGTAAATTATGGGATAATTTTCATTTTTGGGTGAACTAACCCTTTAGTGTGCCATCCTTCTGGATGGTGTATAACAACTGAACGACTTAAATTTGAGTCTCTTCCTCGCTCACATCTTTTGCATGATTCAGAAGACTTTGAACATAGAGCAAACGCAGACGTACGAATGAATTTAATAATGGTTTTTGGTGTTTTTGTCCTTTTTGGAGCTTGACAGCCACTGTGGTCACTGTGTAGTATTGCATGGCAAGAACTCGTCCTCCTTTGCATACATTTGAGGATAAAGCCTGCACAGTGACTATCTCAGGAAGAGATGATTTGGCAAGTTTAAAATGACTATTTTCTGTGCCCATGCCTTTTCTTATTTGAACATTTCAGAGCTTTTTAAACTGTAATTGTTCGTATAATAAGAATAAACACTGTCTGGCTTTGTAGTTTTTCTATGTATCATTTCCCTAAAGACCAGACAGTGAAGTTTCCTGTTTGTTTGTTTGAGTTTGCATAAAGAGGATTTTGAATGAAAAACAACATTTTTTTCCATGCGAGACATTGTTTGTTTGATGAGTGTTTTGCATAGGAGGTGGTGTAATCCACATATAGTAAGTACAACACAATATATTTCTCATCTAAAGCCGGAACACAAATGCCAAATAGTCCAAAACCTCCAGTTTTCTTCAATATTACAGGTAGTTTTTGTCACTCTATATTTACAGTATGTTGTAAAACACTGTAACCTATTGCTCATAGTTGTTGGTTATACATTTGACTGTACTGTTCTTGACATTATTTTATGTTTCTCATGAACTTAAACAGCTTTTGATCTGAAGGGTGACTCTTCGAAGTCCATCCTAAAGTTTTATTAAGCATACTTGGAAGTCTTTGTTCAAGTGAGCCCGGGTTTGGAGATATTCATCGCATTTATATCCTTCCAGGATGGTACACGGTCTGCTTCAAGTTCTTCTCTTGCTTGGTGAGTAATTCAAAGTTTGAATGAACATTAGCCTAGTTTTAATCCTGAGACAATTCACTGACATTAGCAGATTACCATCATTTTATTATCACAAATAAATGCAATCAGAAGAGGAGTAGAGGGGGAAAAGTCTCAGTATCAGGATCATCTATCGATGTGTATATGATTGAAACATTGATGCGTGTAATATCAGTGTTTACATATATGATGCATTCTTGATATTCAATATTTTAAACAATCATCTAATCTAAAGCATCGCCATCACAACTGCATTGTCCCGCAACTTTAAACTTTTTTCATCTACATCTAATTTATTTATTTTCATACAGTGAGTTATGCCGTCATATTTTCAAAAGTAGCTACAAACAATAATTGAATAGAATTGGGCTGTAAGTTTGTGTTCCAGAAATGCACACTGATGTTTTTCTCCCAGTATTGTGTATTTATTTTTCATTTAAAACATCTCTGTGCATAGAAATTATATGTTTTTTGTATTGTTTTTCTAATGCCATGACTGCCGTATACTATTTTGAATGGTCTGGATAAGAAGCTTTAATAAATTAACGGATGGATACTGCGATTAAATTAATCACAAACAGTGGACATTCATTTGTTCTCCTTGTACTTGTTGATAACCGGTGCATGATACGAGATGTTTGTGTTGCACTCCTGGAAGTGTCCCGTTTGCCTCTATATGCCGTTAAGATCAATCCATTTGCTTTTAAGGATGTATACTGTCGTCATGATTAACACAGGCTAACGATTGGGTAAATTATGTCATGTGACACTACATTTTAGCATTAATGCCAATTTAATTGACAAAAAGTGTTTCCAAACCAGTTTTTCGCAACATTTGAAGTAGCGACATAGAGTTTATGCGCTAGAGTTAAACTAAAAAATATGATGTCGACAATTTTTAGCGATAATTTGCATTTCCATCAGCTTTATTTTGATGCACTAAAACTTTTTTTCACAAACAATCCTTGGATGGAAACGTAGTTACAATGATTGACTGATGTGTTTCTAGAGAAAGACATTTATTTTTTGCCATTTTTTACCTATTAATGATCTTAAGACATGCCAGTCTATTGATACTGTGACAACTCAAAAACAAACACAAAAGCAATGTTCAGCTTCATTTAATGAATCACATATCTTTGAACTGTGTTTGATATAATGGCAAGTGATTTTCTAGTATCAAATGATCAATTTAGCATGATTACTCAAGGATAAGGTCTTGGAGTGATGCTGCTGTCTAGATTTGATCAAAAATGACTTTTTTCATATAGTGATGCTGCTGTTTTTTTACATCAGTAATGTCCTGTCTATACTTAATGATCAGTTGAATGCAACTTTGGTGAATTAAAGTACCAATTTCCTTCCATAACAGAAAAATCTAAACATTATTCCAAACTTTTGGCTGCCAATATATATATATGAGAATAATACTACTGTAGTCAAATCACCAAAAATCCCCTTTTTTCTGTCATTACAGTCATATGGTGAACATTACATTAGGCTTCATATAAAACATGAAACAGAATTGAAAGAAATAATTCCTGTAACATCAAAACAAAAATGACAATAACAGTAGCTAAAGGAAAAACTAAATCTAAAAAGCACATATGCATTTGGAGGTATACATTTATAAGTTTGTTTGTATGTTTCTTCTTCAAAAATGTACTTTGACTTTGTCTTATATTGATGGAAAGATATATCAAGACCCAGATTTTACAGTGGACCAGTAGTGGTTATTTACTAGTTACATGTACTTACAATTTACATATATGTACAAATAATCAATATAAATTCCATTTTACTTTAATTTTAGTGAATAAAAGCATAAAATGTCACACATCACTTCAAGTAATGCAATCAGCTTTTTTTCCTACATTAAAATGTTCATAGAAGTCAATGCATGCACGTCGTGTCACCAATAGGTTTCAGGGGAGTAAAGATCGATGTTCATTGGACACATCCTTTGCAATCTGACATAACACATTTATTTTAGTGTTTAGTTTTATTGCTTAAACAGTTTTGAGCTTTGTGAATTTCTGTTTTAGTATGTAGTAGTTTGAGCAACTTTTGACAGCAACATTGCAGACACCAAAAACAATCATCTGCGCATCCCCATTTTTAAAAAGAATACCATAATACAAAAGTAAACAAACATGTCAACATAAGTTGAAAAGGAACATTTATAATTTTGTCAGTACATTACAACAAAAGAATTGTGATTTATCAGCCTCACACATGGAACAAGGAACAAAGACTGGAACAAACATAGGTTGAAATGGTTGAGCAATGGTATACTTGTATGTATCCTTTTACATGTAATCAATTACTAAAGGCTTCGTTCTGTGAATAGAACACACATGAGAAGAGTAAAATAGTGTAAGCTGTTTTATCCACTCAGTGATGATTTAATGTAATGTAAATGCAGTAGTTAATGTGCCATTTGTTTTGTTCACCATACTGCATTTACAGTGCTAACGCTAACACACTAACTGTGGCCATAACATTCACCAGTTACCATCTATTATTGTATTTTACATTTTGGAAACCTACGCGAACGATCACACAGATTTAACTACGTTTGTACCAACCTGGAAACTCCAGTGTGTACATCTTGATTGATCTCGAGCCATAAATATATGTTGCTGTTGACGTGAGCCAATCGAGTATGAAGGTGTGGGACATTTTTCCAAGAGTTTTTACTGGCAAGCTGTTTCAAACCATGGCAATGAACTCAATAACACCTTTTTGACCAGATTTAGTTCGAAATGATATCGCACCCTTCATTCTTCGATTTCGCAAGATGTTTACTGGCATCTTTAGGGTCTGTTTGCCTGTCTATCTAACCATGATTTTTATCTGCAGGAGTTCTGTCTAGTTCTCTGAGCTTTAGAGGTCAGTATATTCTGATCCAGCAGCAGAAATCATGGGCCGAAGCTCAAGCGTTCTGTCGAGAGAATCACCTGGACTTGGCCACATTAAACAATGACGACGACAGGGAAAACTTCAGAGAAGACCTGGCTGCTAGTAACTTTAAGTCAGACGTCTGGGTTGGATTGTTCTCAGACATCTGGCATTGGTCTTTTCAAGACGAGGACCTAACCTTTACCAAGTGGAACAATGGAGAACCAAACAATTCTGGGGGTAATGAGAAGTGTGGTCAGCTTGTAACTGGTGGCAATTGGAATGATGTTGATTGTTCCAAAGTAATGTTCAGTTTTTGCTATGATGGTGAGAAATGACATCAATACATTGAACAATTTTCAGTATCTTAAAACACCTCTCAGAATCTAAATTACTGTCATCATTTACTCTTTTTAATATTAAGATGTCATTTAAAAAAAAATAATTTTTGTTTTGTTTTTCTCATTTTTTAATTTTGACAGAAATAAGAAACAGTTTTATCCTTATTAGCGATCAGAGGACTTGGCATGATGCTCAGAGTTACTGCAGACAACATTATACAGACCTCGCCACTGTACGCAACCTTAATGATCAAGATAATCTAAAACAGTTAATGGTCCAACACTCAGTGTCTTGTGCCTGGATCGGTTTGTTCCGGGATTGGCTCTGGAAGTCGTCGGATGGAACCAACATCACCTCTATTAAATTGATTCCTGGACAACCAGATAATAGTCTGCAAAATACAGCATGTGGTTATGCGAATTCTGAAGGCAGTATTGGCAGTGGAGCATGCTTGGATCTCCATCCATTTGTCTGCAACAGAGGTATGCCATCCATTTGCCAATTATACTGTATGTTTCTTAAAAACTGAAGCATATAATTGAATGTTAAATGTTATCGGATCAAAGCTTAATATGCAGAGTCAACTATAAGTAAGCCATTCATTGGTTGATTTCCATGAAAAGCACTGGTAAACACTGTGACAAACAGAACTTCTTCCCAAATGGGAGTCTATGGCAACCCTATAAAGAATACATAGGAAAAGGGTCCAATTTGGCACACTGATAGAGCTGGGTATGTATAGCACCCTCACAAAGTTTGGATTCTCTAGGACAAACTCTATAGCGCCACCATCATTTCAAAACTTGACTTTTGTGCATATATTTTTAAAAATTTAGCCTATAATCAAAATTGTTTTTGAGTTTAATTTCTCTCCTTACGATGAATGTAATGGACATTAAAACTCCAGCCATTAAAGTGGCCGCCATCTTGGACTGTAACATTTATAATTTTTTTCCTACATTACAAATGTAGTCCAATTCACCCAAAAATCAGCTCAGATAATCTTCAGACTGAGCCACATTCAGTAGAAATGATAAAACAGAATTCTGATTTGTTGAAAGGTTACAGCAACGTGAATTTAACCATGTTGACGTGAATCAGGTGTTGAGGCTGTATCTTGGCAACACTCTGGTCTATCGAAACGTAACTTAGTGTGACTCATTAGGACCATGATTTGAGGGTACATGCCAAGTTTGGTGACAGTGCCACCTATGTGCCTGTCACTACCCTCTCCTCAGCTGGCAGTGCCCTAGGCGACCGCCTAGTTCACCTTAGCCTATTGTGCATTCTTTGGGTTATGCTTATTATAAGATATGTATTTTGTCTGTCACTAGAGCTATCATTAAATTAGTCCCTATGACTTGTGCACTAAATTCCAAGTGCTCTGAAGTCATATGATAGCCTTGTGTGAGGAACATATCCAAATGATACATGAGAGCAATGGTGGAGTGGAAGATTATCATAGAATAACAGCATCAAATACAGTCTGTTCGAATATGCAGTGTCTGCGCACATTATGTGTTTTGTTGTTTCCATTAGTGATGAGAAAGATCATTGTGAAAGTGGAGCTTAAATCAGATGGCAATGTGACTGATCTTCAAATTCAAGCCAACATCTTACACCAGGTGAGTTCATACGGTTCTCTTCTTCTTTGAGCTTCTCTTTATGCATAGTTCACCCCAAAATGAAAATTCTGTCATTGTTTCCTGACACACGTTACGATCAGTATGACTTTCTTTCTTTTGGGGAACACAAAAGGTGAATTTGTATAGAAAAATATCGCAGACCTTGCAGTGAAACTGAGAGCGAATGATTTTTGACCTCAACACTTTTTTAGCTCATTTCAGAGCTTCGGTGGAGTTAATTTGGGTTTGTTATTTACACAATGCTGTTACGTAAATGGCTTTGTATGAATCTGAATTCACTAAACATAAAAACTAGATACATTTACTCAAGAAGTTCAATTGCTCTTTATATTATGACATGTTTTCAGAATTTTTTTTTTTAAACACAAACTAAAACAACTCAAGGTATATTCTTTAAAAACAAGTTTTATTATTTTTATTTTATTTATTATTTATAATTTTTTTGCATCTCAGGGACAGTTAAGCTTGTTAAGCTTTTAATAGTAGAATGTAAGTTATATCTTCTTCTGTAAATGTCTTTTAATCACATATTTTACATAGGTTTTTTTTGGGACTTTCTCCCCTTTTCTCCCCAATTTGGAACACCCAATTAACCTAGCAACCAAGTAACAAAACACATATCTAAGCACCAGAATATCTTAGAGACTTAACTTTTTTCAATCAGGATAGCAAAGAGCTTTGTTAAGTATCACCTTGGTAACTACATAGCAACCAGATGGGGTTACCCTAGCAACAATTGAACAACACCAATATATCTACACCAGAACATCCTACTGGATGGTTCACACTATTCACCACGGCATCCACACACAACTCACCACACGCCCCACCGAGAGCAAAAAAACACATTATAGCGACCACGAGGAGGTTACCCCATGTGACTCTACCCTCCCTAGCAACGGGGCCAATTGGTTGCTTAGGAGACCTGGCTGGAGTCACTCAGCACGCCCTGAATTCAAACTCACGACTCCAGATATGATAGTCAGTGTCTTCACCACTGAGATACCCAGACTCCCCATAGTCACATTTATTAAGCAAATGTTCTGTATTCAAAGTGTTGAGCTGCTAAACACAAACATTGTGCAAGCGAGTGTCCAAACGAAAGCTCAGAGCTAGATTTTGAGCTGTCCTTTAACTCTTTAGAAATGTCATCAGTTACACTGTCAGATTGTACATTAAAACCCAAGAGAGGTCCTGGGGAAATTCCAAGGCAGACAGCATCTGACTCAACGCAAATACAATGAATTGGTCACTGGTTTGTATATCACACTAAGCAATAGCAGATTGCCAGATTTGGCCTATGATGAAAGAGATATCCATGATTTGTCTCAGATGGCAAAATTGTGGCTAAAATCATATAGTGTGCACCTAGTCTGAGCCTCAGACGGTCCTCCCACAGTTGTCTTGAAAAGTTTTGAGGAAAAAAAGTTGGCTATGTTAGTGGCATCTTTTAAAGATACTCAGAGTTTGGTTTGAGGCTCATAGTTTCTAGTAAAGATATCCACAAGTGTAACCAACATGATCTTACAAGAATTCATCACGATAGTACGAGGTGGCCAATCCATTCAAGTTCATGCAGTAATAGTATAGTGCACATGTCAAATACTTTCATTGATACTTTGATGGTGCTTTTTTGTCATTTTGGAGTTTGACAGCCCCAGTCCCCATTTTCATTACATGGAAAAGAGCTGCCAGGAAATTCTTCCAAAAATGCCCCTTTTTGGAAGAAGAAAATGTAATCCAGGTTTGGAACAACTGGGCTGAATAAGTGAAAAGGTATTTGGAGTTAAAAGCTCCCCTGTTGCAGGAGCTAACCCTCCCCCCCATCCAATTTTTTTTTTAATAAATAAAATAAATCATATGTTTTCTCTTACGTGAAGTGAATAGATTTGTTATGAAGAATGTTGAAAGTGGGCTCTCATTGACTGATCCAATCACACTGGAGATTCATACTTGAGATGTTAAGAAATGTCAAATGTGATTAAAATGAACAGGAAATGATGCCCCCTTTTCGAAGCGGCTATTTTGAACAATGTGTTTCTTACAAAAGTTTCTTGCGTTATGAGGAATTGACAGAATTTTCTTTTTTTTTTGCACTATTCCTATTGAAGAAAGACAGACCTCTGAGAGAGGGGTATGCATACAGTCTCAAATTACACAAGATTGGTTCTGTTCAACAGATTCAGCTGAAACTGAAGCAGCATGGAATGGCAGCGGACGCTGTTGTGACGTGGAAAGTTCAAGCAGACGATCTGGTCTTCCATATGAAAGAGAATTATACACAAGAGGAAAAATGGGAAGATTGTGGCCAATATACTGACAATACAAGTTCCCCCAATGAAACCTGGATTTAAGAGCTCATTACTGACCTCTAGAGGACAATCACATCTATAGTACACTCAACTAGTTTAGCTTTTAGCTTGTGGTGACCAAACAGGGTTTCGCTGAAAGTAAACAAAAACGTCATTGGAAGGAAAAAACGAAAATATTACAATTTATTAGTTCAACTACAAACGCCAACGCTATGTTCATTGAATCATTAAGTGCTTGATTTCTAAATGTCTTTTGAATTGTGATTGTGCCATTGCAGCCAATAGTAAATCATATAAAACATATCGTGGATGTTGTGCTTGTTTTTGAGGATGAGTTCGTCACACACTGCTGACATCTCTCTAATTTGATGAGCTTTTACCAAGTTACAGATGCAACAAATATATTTCTAGATTTTTTTTATTTTCTCCCCAATTTGGAACGCCCAATTCCCAATGTGCTCTAAGTCCTCGTGGTGGCGTAGTGACTCGCCTCAATCCGGGTGTCGGAGGACGAATCTCAATTGCGTCTGAGACCGTCAATCCGTGCATCTTATCACGTGACTTGTTGAGCGCATTACCGTGGAGACGTAGCACATGTGGATTCTTCACGCTATACTCCGCATCATCCACGCACAACTCGCCACATGCCCCACCGAGAGCGAGAACCACATTATAGCGACCACGAGGAGGTTACCCCATGTGACTTTACCCTCCCTAGCAACCGGCCCAATTTGGTTGCTTAGGAGACCTGACTGGAGTCACTCAGCACGCCCTGATTCAAACTCACGACTCCAGGTGTGATAGAGATACCCAGAGTTTAACTGGACACATGCCATTAACAAAATATGTAAATCTTATGTAATGTAAAAATGTAATCTTACCTAGACATTTTGTCTTGGTGTTTTTATGACAAATGGACAATATTAGATACATTGTTCTGGGAGATGAACCTTTTTAAATCGCAGGTGATCACTGTGAAATATCTCCTGTTACATCCTTTGCATTAAGTAAATAAGTAGAATCTCTTGCTTTTAATTTGCATTGTGAAGGAAAGACACCAGCGAAAGAGCTCAATCAGACTCTAATATTTAAACAATTTGAGCAGCTTTTTAAAATGTAGTAAAATGGTTGTGTCAAGCATATAATCGTTGATTTTAAGTGATATTTTCTTCTGTAATTCTTTTATAAAATCTCATATTTATCTTAGTTTTCACAGTAAACCTCCCTGCAACGCTCTGGGAACATTTATTTAATTAAACAATAACCTAAACATACGCTAACATCTGAGTAATGCATTATCTCTGGCTCTCTATGTGTGTATATATATATATATATATATATATTTCTCTGCTGTTCTGTATATTGTCTTATTTAATGTGCATTTGATTCTACTTGAGGATTTGAGACTATCAAAAGATTTGAGTATATATATATAGATGGCCTTGATTTAACAGCTGGCCACTCTGAGTTATCACATTGTGTACTTTGCATGAACAAAATAACCCATAATTAATTTGCATTGTAAAGTAGAAATGAGAAGGTAAAGCAGATGTCTGCAATGAGAATCGTTTCACCTAAATGAATATCTCGATGAAACTTTCTGAGTGGACATTACACTTCAGCATTTATACACTGATTCTCCAAACTTTAAATAATAACTGCAGTTAAAAATGACATCATTTACCCTCACGTCATTACAAACGCTGTTGAAGTGTATCAGTGTACAGTGAAATATGGATATATTGTTAAGTAAATTGCAGTATCAGTAAAGATGAAGTTTGTTTAAGTGTAAACTTGAAAATATTAAGTAAATTCTACATTCCAATGTAAATATAAATGATAGTTATCTTTATAATGTCTTATCATGTATCAAAAGAAGAAAACCATGTCATATTTAGCTGAGAATTTGAGAATTTCACTGGTAAATAAAATAAAAACAATTTATATAACTTTTTGAAAATGAAAATCAACACTGCATCACCTTGTCTGTTTATAGGACCATACAAGTGCATTTTCCTGTTTTTGTTTGTGTTTGCATCTTTTGGAACGGAAAACAAATTTGAATTAATTCGTGACATCGTGCTGTGTGAGCAGATCGAGTGTTTTGCATATTCGTCTGTATAAACCATATATTCAATGCAACACAACGCACTGCTCAGAGGATTACATCTACAGCAAGAACAAGACACCAATTCTCTACAGATCTTCAGTTTTCTCCATTATTACAGGTCATTTGTTTTTCACTTCATTGCAACATGAAATAACATTATTTGTATGTATAGTTTATTTATTAGTGCTGGGAAATGATATAGATATCCTGATTTATTTCAATGCAATTCTGTTTGACTAAACTAGTTTGCCAATAAAAACTACTTAAGTAATTACTCTACAAGTTACTTTATGAAAATTATATTATATATACGCTTACATATTTGTTCTTGAAATAAATCGATGCTTTCACCAAGGATGCATTAAAGTGATCAAAAATACTGCCAAATTCATTAATTGCTAATAATTATTAAAGACAGAAATTATTGTTTTGTGATATTTATTCCATTTGTTTCTTTGCCCGTGATGGCAAACATTTACTGTGGCACCTATTCCTTACAGAAGTATCTTAAAGTGCTAATTTCATACTTAAGAAAATTGTCTTATTATTAGAATAATTGAGAATGGTTGCGCTAGCATGTGGAAATCACAATACAGTGGAGTTCTTACAAACTGCTTTACACTTGCAAGTCAAATTTTGGTTTTAAAAATAGAAAAATTCAATTTTCTCCTAAATTCTACTGTTTTAGAGAGATGAAGGGTATTTCATGCATTACTGTTTTGAAAACAGAATCTCTAACAGGATAGAGAGGGAAGTGGACGGCCCAGATGCACAACAAAAAGACAAAATCACAGTCCCTAGTTTGAGAAACAGACTCCACACAGGTCCTAAACTAGCAGCTTCTAAATGCCAAAGACCTGCATTGCTGCCAGATGAATCTTGGACAAACAGAAACATGTATTTAAATAGAAATTAATATTAGCCATTTATAACATGTCTCTAAATCGTAGTGGTGTTGGCGTAGTGGGCTAAAGCACATGACTGGTAATCAGGAGGTTGCTGGTTTGATCCCCACATTCACCACCATTGTGTCCTTGAGTAAGACACTTAACTCCAGGTTGCTCCGGGGGGATTGTCCCTGTAATAAGTGCACTGTAAGTCACTTTGGATAAAAGCATCTGCCAAATGCATAAATGTAAATGTAAATGTCTCTAAACGACATAATGTGCATTGTGACTGAAACACATTCCTATTTCAGGTTTATTCTCATTCATGGATGTCCAAGTATTTTGGCTATTAAGCAAGCATACTGTACAAAACTAATATAATTCAATATCATAGAGGAGGAAATGTATCCCTTATGATATTACAGCAATTACCAGATATGGACTGAGATTATTAAGCAAACTGATATCAACTCCTACATGGCAACTGAATAAAATAAGGCAAAAATGATCATTTCACACAGTGTTTAGTGAAATATATGATTGATTTAAACACTAAATGTGGCTGTTCTGAAGGTATTATTGTATTACAGTTGTAGCCTAATAATAAAGTCTTGTGACAAGGCAGAGAGCGAGGCCGGATCGTGAATCGTGACGCCCCTTATCAGGCTAATCAAGCCTCAGAGAGGGATAAAGGCCGACTAGAAGCTGCAGTGAGAGAGAGAGAGAGATTTACGGACAGCTGTCCGACTCCTGTGTGTCTGTTTTTGTTTAAGTTGCTTATTAAACTATTATTTTTATCGTTAAGCCGTTCTCGCCTCCTCCTTTCCATTAATCCCTATACACTGGTGCCAAAATCCGGAAAGGGGGAGGGATGCGCCATAGTAGAGTCATCGCCACTACCATACACCCCAATGGAGCAGCCGTGGCTTTCTGTCGGCGGAACCTGTCCGCTTGGAAGCGGAGGAACGGCCGCCGACCGTGAGAGGAGGAGGGGCTTCCAACCAACCGCCTGGAGCAGTTACCACTGCCAGGGGCAGGGGAAGACCCCAACCGCCCACCAAAAACGCGCCGGGGTGTTCCGTCCACCAGGCGCCAGAGGTCTGCCTCTGATCTGCCCGGGGAGGCGAGGCTGTCGTCCATTAGAGGGTGGAGGAGTGGCCGAGGACCAAGCTACGGCGTATCGGAAAACCGGCGAGTAAGTGTATTTTTTCTCTCTCTCTCCTCTCACTCCCACTGCCGCTCCGTGTTGGCCTTTCCCTCTTTTTAATGTTTTGTTAATTTGGCACGATCGCCGTTACGGCGTGCACGTGCCACATTTTTTTTGTTTCACTCCCCTTTCCCCTCCCTCATCCAGATAGACGGGTATGATCTGCCGGCAGAAGGTGTGGAAGGCACCCCCTCCCCAGGGAAAGAGGGGGGTGTACATCATGCCGGGGGTCCCCGGCCTGAGAGAACAAGGGAGGAATGTGACAGGGTGGAGGGCGTGCCCGGTTGGTGATTCTGCTCACCGGACCCTAATCAGGCTAATCAAGCATCAGAGAGGGATAGTTGCAGTGCGAGAGAGAGATTTATGGACAGTTGGCCGACACCTTTGTGTGTTTGTCTTTTTGTTTAAGTTGCTTAATAAACTATTTATATTGTCAAGCCGGTTCTCGACTCCTCCTTTCCATGAATCCCTTTACGAGGTTATTTAACATATTGAGTATTTTGTTTCATAATGATTTGTGATTTCTCATACCTTCTTTATATAACATCCATCTCTTTTGCACTTTTGGCCTCTAGCGGGTGAGTCTTTTCAGATAGATAAACAGTAGCATAGAGCAGGGAAGAACAGGCTCCGCAGTTCAGCGGAGGAACTCACCGACCCAATCCACTACGGGTACTTAATCTACCCTGTACTGGACCGTTACCGCTAGGACAGTTTACTACTGTCGTGCCATGCACAGCACATTTTAATTCAGAAATATTATATATTGTTTGTACTTTGTAACTGTGGTAAAAAAATAACTTTAGCGAAGTTGAATACTTAATTTTTTAATAAGCTAAAGTCAAGTAAAATTATAAAGTTTAATTATACTTAAAAAAGAAAAGAAGAGTAGTTGTAATTCGTTACTTTCCACCTCTGCATTCCATTCCAGTGTACACACCATTTCTGTGTGCAGTTTTACAGTATTTCACATTCAACTGAGGCCTGATTTAGAGACATTAACCCAATTTATGTAAATGCCCCGTAGGTTACCGGAGATGAAACAAGGTCTGGTTCGAGTACTTCTTTTACTTGGTGAGTTAATGAAAGTATGCATGTTTATGTTCATTTGTTTATTCATTATAGTCATGGTAGTTCTTTATCGAAATCGACTCCACATCCAGTCACTTAGAAAATATTTAGAGTAAGAAATGTTAAGACATATGCAATGAGCTCATCTTCTTTCCAATGATATAAGCTATAGATTTGTTAACTTTACAAGCATGATTTTAATCTCATTATTCATTATAAAGGCACAATGGGGACTTTAATACAAGCATCATTTAATTTAAAGCTGCTTTGAAACAATGTGTGTTGTGAAAAGTGCTACACAAATAAATATGACTTGACTAACTGAAGAAGTAAATAAATAAGCATTTGGTAATTTACACAAGCCTCTAGAAGACTGATAGTTAAAGAAATATTCTGGGTTCAATACAAGTTAAGCTCATCCATCCATCTGTCTGCAGGAGTTCTCTCTAGTTCTCTGAGCTTTAGAGGACAGTATATTCTGATCCAGCAGCAGAAATCATGGGCCGAAGCTCAAGCGTTCTGTCGAGAGAATCACCTGGACTTGGCCACATTTAACAATGACGACGACAGGGAGAACTTCAGAGAAGACCTGGCTGCTAGTAAATTTAAGTCAGACGTCTGGGTTGGATTGTACTCTCTATACTCTAACATTAGTACCTGGCGATGGTCATTTCAAGACGAGAATGTAATGTTCACCTACTGGAACTCTAGAGAACCGAACAATTTTGGTGGCAATGAGAAGTGTGTTCACTTTTTTCCAAGTGCGACTTGGAATGATTCTCCATGTTCCACATATATGTACTGTTTCTGCTATGATGGTGAGAAATTACATTGATTAATTATTGTATCCCTGCATAGTATATGACCAAAGTTCAGCCGTGCAACTCTATGTGGTGCAAGCTGGAAGGTTTTTGAACTTGTTATTTGTTAGCCAATTGGTTGCTCATATGTGACGTGTTAAGCCAATCAGCTCAAATAGTGTAAGCTGATTGGTGCTTTGACATATCTAAGTTTTGCCGATAAGCTGGTTTCACTGCAGCATGCTGCGAGAGTTTTTCTCTGAAAATGCTATTTGCTCAGGTGTTTTCTGGGGCTTTTCTTCTAACAGCTTGCATGGTATGGTCTGCTTTTAGATATGACTAATAGAAACAGGTCTTTAACAAAGCTTCCCTCCATTGTTGGGGAATTGTTTGTAATGTCTAATTGTGTGGTAGCGTGTTCATATATGCTCGATGCAGCATGTCTTGCGTTCTGTCTATATGTGCAGCAGCAGCCGTATGTCCACATGCTTAACTTAATATGTCTCTGTATTTTCTCTCCAGCAGCAGGTTTAGCAGATATAGATGGCCAAGATTAATATCCTATTTATATGTCATACCCACATTAATATGCTAAATCTTTCTGAGAGTTTTCATGACTGAACTACACAGTTTGTCCAAATTTAATGAAATAGGATGTCATTATGATCTGTCTTGTGACAGACAGGTTTGACTCAACTATGAGAGAAAAGTGAGATGCAACTATAATTCGCATTTGGCTGAAGAATCACAAAACCATTTGAAGCCATTTTTCTATGTTTCAGAATTGGCAGTTACGGTGTATTCACTTTGTAGTGTAGTATATTCATGCACTTTAGTTTTAAGAAATATGTTCTGAATCTTACAACACCTTTCATATTCACAGTCAAGAGTTGAAATGATTTAAACAAATGGTTAGCTGAAAATGTCTGTCGTCATTTACTCACCCTTATGCCATTATTTTTTTATGTGGAAAGAAAAGGAGAATTTTTTGAATAATTCATACACAGATCATTTTCAGACAACATCAGGTCATTGTGACAACATCTGTCAAGCTTCAAAAAGGACCATAAAATTAGTCTATATGACCTGTGCGTTATATTTCATGTCTTCTGAATCTTTTCCAAACTTTTGATCTAAGTTTTGATCTAATCAAAACATTAATCCATATCGCCATTTATACACATTGTTTTTCTGCACTGAAAACCCTAATAAGCTGACTTTATTCCATTGATTTAGTAAACTTGTTCCCTCAGTTGAATTGAGTTATGGCTTCTCCAGAATTTGAGTTCACTTAGCGTCTAGATTATGTATTTAACCTGATGGAGGGAATGAGACGTTGTGTCGAAGAAGCGGAGGTTACATATGTAACCTAGACGTTCCCCGTCTGTCACTCACTTGACGTTGTGTTGAAGAAGCGACACTAGAGGTCCAATTTAAATCACGCCATGCGCTGAGCTGTGTACGTGTACTGCTGACACAGGAGCAACATGTGGAAAGTGGCGCGGTGGTAGATCCCACCTCTCCGGAGGAGGGAGTTACTACAAACACAGCGACCAGAGGGCAGTGGGAACTGCCCAAGGGAGACGCGGGTCCGCTCATAAAGGGGAGTCCATGTAGGAGTCCTGAGCTGTGGAGCACCTATTCCAGTACAGGGTAGATTAAGTACCCATAGTGGATTGGGTCGGTGAGTTCCTCCACTGAACTGCGGAGCCAAAGGGCTACGGAGGAGTCATCCAGGGATCCGAATGAGTGGGATCTCCTGGGAGAGAAAGCGCACAGTTTTACCTCAGCCAAGTGAAAGGACGCTAGGTGCAAGAGATCCACCCGGTCAGTCCGTCAGCGTGTACCGAGTTCTACCACCTCGGACCTGAGTAAACACAGGATGATACTGACTCAACCCTGAGATTGTAGAATCTCGCAAAGGTATTAGGTGTTGCCCAACCCGCTGCTCTGCATATGTCTGCCAGGGAGGTGCCTCTGGCCAGTGCGCACGAGGACGCAACACTCCTTGTTGTTTAGCCTGGGTGTGATAGGCCAATGAAATGGTGTCCACCACCCAGTGGGAAAGCCTCTGTTTGGAGACAACATTCCCTTTCCACTGTCCACCAAAGCACTCAGAACATCTAAAGCTCTGCATGCAGTCCAAGTAGGTATGCAAAGCACGTACCGGACACAGCAAAGAAGGGGCTGGGTCTGCCTCCTCCCGGGGCAGCACTTGCAGGTTCACTACTTGGTCTCTGAAGGGAGTTGTAGGAACCTTGGGCATGTAGCCCAGCCGTGGTCTTAGGACCACAGGGTTGTCTGCCGGACAGAACTCCAGGCAAGTGTTGCTAACAGAGAACGCTTGCAGGTTCCCGACCCTCTTGATGGAGGCGAGTGCGACCAGCATGCTCGTCTTCAGGGACAGGGCCCTGAGTCCAACTGATTCTAGCGGCTCAAAGGGAGATCTCTGAAGGCCCGAGAGGACCACTGAAAAATCCCAGGAGGGGAACAGGCTTGGCCGGGAGGGATTTCACCTCCGGGCACCTCTTAGGAACCTGATAATTAAGTCGTGCTTACCCAAAGACTTGCCATCTACTGCATTGTGGTAGGTTGCGATAGCAGCTATGTACACATTCAAGGTGGAAGGGGACAGCCTTCCCTCAAACCTCTCCTGCAGAAATGAGAGCACTGACCTAACTGCACACCTCTGTGGGTCTTCAGCCCAGGAATTACACCAATTCACGAACAAGTGCCACTTCAGGGCATAAAGTTGCCTGGTAGAGGGAGCTCTGGCTTGATTGATTGTGTCTATGACGTCAGGTGGTAGATCAGCTAGATCTTCTGCATCCTGACCAGGGTCCAGACATGGAGGTTCCAGAGGTCTGGGTGTGGATGCCAGAGTGCCCCATCCCTGAGAAAGAAAGTCCTTCCTCAGGGGAATTTGCCAGGGAGGGGCTGTCGCGAGGAGTACGAGGTCCGAGAACCAAGCCCAGGTGGGCCAGTAGGGAGCCACTAGGGTGACTTGTTCCTTGTCCTCCCTGACCTTGCACAGTACCTGTTCAAGAAGGCTCACTGGGGGAAATGCGTACTTGCGCAGCCCCGAGGGCCAGCTGTGTGTCAGTGTGTCTTCCCCGAGGGGAGCTTCTGTTTGGGCATACTAGAGCGGGCAATGGGAGGTCTCGGGAGGCGAACAGGTCTACACAAGCCTTGCAGAACCATTCCCAAATCAGCTGAGCTGACTGGGGTGAAGCCTCCACTCTCCACTGGGCAAGCGTTGTCGTGACATGGGTGTGACATGGGATGGAGAAGTCTGGGGCTTGGCAGTGACATGGCATGGAGAAGTCTGTGACATGGCATGGAGAAGTCTGGGGCTTGGCTGTGGCATGGCATGGAGCAGTATGGGGCTTGACTGTGACATGGCACGGGGCAGACTGAGGTTCGGTTGTGACATGGCATGGAGCAGTCTGAGGCGTGGCTGTGACATGGCCTGGAGCTGACACTGGCGTGGCTGTGACATGGCCTGGAGATGACTCTGGCGTGGCGGTGACATGGAACAGGCTGCGGCGTGTATGTGACATGGCATGCAGCAGACTCTGGTGTGGCTGTGACATGGCCTGGAGCTGACTCTTGTGAGGCTGTGACATGGCCTGGAGCTGACTCTTGTGAGGTTGTGACATGGCCTGGAGCTGACTCTGGCATGGCGGTGACATGGCATGGAACAGGCTGAGGCGTGGCTGTGACATGGCATGCAGCAGACTCAGGCATGACTGTGACATGGCCTGGAGCTGACTCTGGCGTGGCTGTGATATGGCCTGGAGCTGACTCTGGTGCGGCGGTGGCCATGTCGAGGAACTCTGGCTTGGCAGCGTTTAATCGCCTCCCCCACGGTGAATGTGGAACCAATGATCTGCAGGGCGATATCAATATATTAGGCCAGATTTAGGGGACTGTGACCACCTGGCATCAAGGAGGAGATGGGCACATTAAGTCCCACCTGAAAAATGTCCTTTTGAGTGACCTCATTAAAGCCCACCTTGCTGGCCAGATCACAGAAATCCTCCACAAATTCCTCTAGGGGACGATACCCCTGCTGTAGGCTGAGGAGCTGAACTGCTGGGTCCATTGTTGTCGGTCTAGTATTCTGTAACATATTGTAGCTGGCAATGGTAATGACGAAGAAGATAACAATGAAATGACGAACGTGCAGTTTAATAATCAATGTGACAACCAGAAACCCTAACTATAAACATGAATAAATCATAACATAAACTTGAAACTTAAACATGAACTTGGTAGGCTAGGCTTAAACTTAACATGAACTTGAACATGAGATGTGCTACACAAACAAACATCACATAAATTGCTCTCTGGGGCCATTTATACATGTAAAGTTGGTCCATACAACAGCTTTGTGCTGTACTTTTATAATATTTTAATAATGATTTTTTTCTCTCTCTCTTTCTCAATATGGTCAATATGAATTGTTTTTGTATGGAAAACAGCAGAGTTAGGATTTGAGAAGAAAATATTGTGTTAAGACAGTACTGGGGAAAAAACATAATGAGGGACAACTTGAGGGCAGTGAATAATTCTATGTATTTTATTTTTGCTAGCCAACTGACACATTAGTGATGAAAAGAAATTCAAATTATATTCGTCTTTTCTTTGGGACAACAAAAACAAAAACAAAGAAAAGGTGTCTGAAACAGGAAAACCACTAGCAAAGCAGACAGTATGTGTCCTGTACTGTGTGAACTGAAAAAAAAAAAACATTTAATTTTAAAACCCAAAATGATCAAATTTCGGGCCTTTTTCACATTTAAAACCTTTATTCAGAAAATTGTTGCATTCAGCGCCTTAAAGCTTCACTATGTAACTGTGAGCTCTTTAGCGACATCTGTGGTTGAAGCTTAAAATTGCACGCAATTTGAGGAAGAACACTTTACGTCAGTCCTGTTTCAGCACTGCTCTTCTGGTGGATGAATCTGATGAGTTGAGATAAACGTCCATCCAGATTGCTGTCCTGAACTGTGTGAGTAAATATCACGCGACTGATCTGTAGTTTCTTTTTTCTTTTTAACGGCTACTCGCAAACAAAAACATTGCATTTTGTTCCAAAGAAAACATAAAAGAATGCAGGTTTGGAAAAACATGAAAGTTAGTAAACAATGCCAGAAATTTCATTTTTGGGTGAACTATTCCTTTACAACAAATTAAAAATGCAATACTGATATTCAGTAATATTACAAAAAACCTTTTCTCATCTTTCATTTTTGAATTTTGACAGGTGTGACAAATAGTTTCATCCTTGTTAAGGATAAGCACAGAACTTGGTATGAGTCCCAGAGTTACTGCAGACAACATTATACAGACCTTGCCACTGTACGCAACATCGATGATCAGAATAAACTACATGGGTTGATGCCCCAACCCTCAATGAATGTTTGGATCGGTTTGTACCGGGATTTCTGGAAGTGGTCAGATGGAACAAACATCACCTCTATGAAATGGATATCTGGACAACCAGTTCACATTCTGCAAAATGAAGCATGTGCTTATGCTAATTCTGAAGGCAAAACTGGTAATGGAGCATGCTCAGTTCAGCATCCATTTGTTTGCAACAATGGTATGTTCACTGCCTATAAAATATTACTAGTTAAAACTGAACTGTGTCATTTTATCAATGTTAAAATACAGCCTGTTCTCATAGTGAAAACCTGACTATATACATTTTTGCAAAACACGTTATACGTGTCTCCAGGTACATTTCCCTGCAGTTCCAGGTGCTACAACAGCTGTGTGTTATTCACTTTCAATCAAATTAAGACTTTATAAATACTTGTTTTTCTCTCAATAACTCAGAATCTGCTATTTTATGATATTGAAAGACTTTTACTCTAATGCATCTCTTGAAAAATGATACATTTTAAAGCTTGTATTACAGACCCACCTACATATATATACACTTATTCCTTCATGATTAGCTTGTGCAGTAGCTCACATAAATTTCATGAGATCAGGCTGCTAAAATATGTTCTCCTATCTCAACTTAAAATATAGTCACAACTGAAAGTAAGCCATTAGTTGATTCATTTCACTGTGACTCTTTTGGTGCTTTCAAAACATTCCTCTGAGTTTGAGCATCATTGACTCAATATGGTGGGAGTTTAGGGTGGGACAATATGTTTGTTTGTTTCTTTAGCAATGGCAGACAGGGGGAGAGTTTAGGAAAGTTGTTTGAAAACGACTCAAATTAATTATCTTGGTGATTCCGTGCGGTGATGCTAGTGGTGCAGAAATTACACAATTTAGCTTTAAATGTTAGTTCATCCAAAAATGAAAAATCTTTCATCATTTACTCATACTTGTGAACAGCAGCATTTCAATAAATATTAGTTTATTTTGTACAATTATTTATTTTATTTTATACATAAAATTCTGTATAATTATATTTACTCTGCTCGTTTAAAGAAGTGTATTACTAAATAATCTATAGTATTTAAAACATCAACTGTCTCTTTTTTTTTTTTTTACGTTAGAAGCATTTTACATTAGTTACTCTCCCACAATGCTTATGTCATTCCAAACCTGTATTAAAAGCATGAATGTTTATTTATATAGGAAAGCTCTAAAAAGGACAAAAAAGCATCACAGGTATAATAATAGTAGTTCATGTGAATTGTCTGCTATATTCCAAGTCTTCTGAAGCCTTTCTGTAGCTTGCTTTGAGGAACAGACCCAAAGTTAAGCTGGTATTTGCTAAAAATCTTCCCCTCCATATGCCACACGAAAATGTGTCTCACCTGGTTTGACACCATTGATGCAGCACGCCACTGGTTCTTACGTGACCAATCGTCACATGGAAAGTTTGAATATGTAAAGTGATATATGATAGTACCATGTATGTACTGTCTTTTGTGTTAAATTACGTTCCCACAGTGGTGAGGAAGATCATTGTGAGAGTGGAGCTAAAATCAGATGGTAATGTGACCAATCCTCAAATTCAGGATTTCATCTTACAGCAGGTGAGTGCCACTGTCTATATACAAGAACTTATTGAATTATTTCATGCATTACAAACATACTGTTTATGAGATTATTTCTGTGTATCAGATACAGCAGAAACTGAAGCAGCGTGGAATGACAGCAGACGCTGAAGTGACGTGGAATGTTCAAGCAGACAATCAGGTGTTCCACGAGAAAGAGAACTACACAAGAGAGCACCAGTGGGAAGATTGTGACCCGTATCCTGATCTAGAACACATTACTGACCTCTAGAGGACAATTAAATGTAGAGTACACAGAACTATAGCTTGTGGTTCTCAACTGTTTTGCTGCAGGACTATTTTACATAGGATATCAAGTAGAGACCCAAAACCATTTCAGCATTGTTTATCATTGTTTTAACTATGATGAAACAGAAAACATACAGCAAACTGACTCATTAAAACTTAAGTCAATTAAACAGTTTCTCTGTGTATTATTGAATCCCAATTAAATCTTGAGAAAATCAGTGTTTAGTCTCTGATTAGACAGATATATAGATATACACTTTATAATAATGGTACTTCATTAATAAGTAATTATTCAGGAATTAATGCACTTTAGTTACTACTATTAACTAATATGGAAACATGATTAACTAATCAGTAAGTAATAGTGAACTGATGACTGCGGTATGCAGATACCTCACTGAGACTGAGATTTCCTCATTGAGAACTATCAAGTAACTATGGCTAATTTAAAAAAACTACTAATTAATTACTAATCATAACATTAACAATGTGAATAATTATGTTTTTTTTGTTTTGTTTTGTGAACATGATCATGAAATGTGCCTTCAGAGAAACATGTGCTTCATGTGTGTTCCTTGCATGGAATTAATTTATGATTTATTAATTATATGAATTATTTTAAAGTGAGGGTCACGGTAACACATTATTATTTAATGAATACACACTTGATAATTTACACAACAATTATTATTATACAAAACATTTTTAAAATAACTATTTTATTCATAGATAATGTAGGTTACTCATACAAGAAGTGTTTAATTTTATGTGAAGTGCATTTTTTTTTTCTGAGTAACTTAATGGATCCAATGTAAAAAATTGTGTCTGGCCCATCAAGCTTCTTATCCAATCAGGGTTCACTATATTCAATGCTCGTGCTGAAACTGAAAAAAGAGCAAGTGAGTTTTTGCTCCGCTCTCCCGTCGATCCACCTGCACACAGTAAATTTTAACCTACAGTCTGTTCTGTTCAGACTGAACACAGGCAAAGGAATAACATGTCAAATTAATTTGATAAAAACTGTATGTATTTACAGAGTAGGCAGTCTAGGGCGGTAGTACACATGTAGAATCGGCCTCATGCTGCGCGCCAGTTTTCTCTCTATTTTCTGTTGAACTAATTTGTCCTTTAGACACATAATTGTATTATTTTACTTTATGTTAAGAGATAAGACTTTTAAAACAGCAATTTAAAGCATTATCCTGCTAAATGTTTGTAGCCAATGCAATTATGTTCAATAATTTCAATATTTTGATTCATAACTCAATGCCAGATTTTTTTATTAAATGAATAAAATGTAGGAACAAACGTTCAATTATTCATTACTAATTGACAAGAAACACCTCAGTTTCTATTAATGGTTTCTAATGTGTTTTCACTTTAGAATAATTATCCAGATAAATGTTAACTCCCAAGGAAGGAAACAGCAAGATCTCATTAGTCAATAATGTTTTACCATGTGTTACAAATGGAGCAGACGAGGAGTGAGGATCTAAATGCAGCTTTATTGGAAGTAAAACAAAGGAAAACACTGGAACAAAGAAATATCCACGATGGGAGAACTGAGGTAAATACTAGATAATTAACAACAAAGGGTACGGGAAAGAACACAGTGACAGGCTCAGACGACATTCAATAACTGACAAAGGACTGACAAAACAACAGGGTTTTATACACAAGGAACTGAACGAGGGAATGACAGGCAGGTGGGGATAATGAGGGAGTGATTAGGGCCGGGAATTGTGGGAAATGTAGTTTGGAGTGAAGGTGAGGGAAAAACCCAAGGCAGACAATGGGGAATCGTGACAGAATCCCCCCTCAAAGGGGCGGATTCCAGATGCCCCAAAACAAAAAACAACCCAGGAGTGAAGGGGGGCTCAGGGTGGGCAGGCAGACTAATGGGGGGGGGGGTACAAGGAGACCGACAGACAGACAAGGGGGATGACTTCGAGGTGGGGGCTGGGTCAGGAGGTCGGGGAGGCGGCCGTAGGACAGAGAACGATTCAGGAGGGACAGGGTCAGAAGGCCTGGGAGAAGACCACAGGACAGGGACAGGGTCAGGAGGCCTGGGAGGAGGCCACAGGACAGGGACAGTGTCAGGAGGCTCGGGAGGAGGCCACAGGACAGGGACAGGGTCAGGAGGCCTAGGAGAAGGCCACAGGACAGGGTCAGAAGGCCTGGGAGGAGGCCACAGGACAGGGTCTGCAATGGGAGGAGACTCAGGGAGAGCAGGTGGAGCCGCAGAAGGCTCTGTAGGCTGAGCCCAGGAAGGTACAGGAGGCGGAGCCATGTAATGGTCCGGAGGTGGAGCCGTGGGAGGCGGAGCAGGCGCAGGCAGAGCCGTGGAAGGCAGAGGAGGCGCAGGCAGAGCCGTAGAAGGTTCTGTAGGTGGAGCCGTGGTAGGCTCAGGATCCACGGAAGGTCCTGGAGATGGAGCCGTGGGAAGCTCAAGGGGCTGAGCCGAGGAAGGCGGAGCCATGAAGGACTTCAAGGGCAGAGCCGTGGAAGGCGGAGCCATGGAGGACTTCAAGGGCAGAGCCATAGAAGGCGGAGCCGTGGAAGGCTCAAGGGGCGGAGCCGAGGGAGGCAGAGCCGTGGAGGATTTCAGGGGCAGAATCGTGGAAGGCTCTGGTGACGTGGTAGGCTCTGGTGACAAGGAAGGCTCGGGAGGCGGAGCCGTAAAAGGCAGAGTCCTGGGGGGCTCAGGTGATGTGGAAGGCCTGGAAGGCGGAGCCATAGGAGGCGGCTCAAGGAGCGGAGCCAACTTCAAAGGCGGAGCCATGGTAGGCTCCAGGGGTGGAGCCGTAGAAGGCACTGGAGGCGTGGAAAGCTCCGGAGGAGTGGAAGGCTCAGGAGTGGATGGCTCTGGAGGCGTGGAAGGGCCGAGGATTAACGCCATGTAAGGCGGAGTCAAGGGAGACTTCAAGGGCAGAGCCGTGGAAGGCTCAGGGGACAGAGCCGAAAAAGGGGGAGGCCTGGCAGGCTCGAGAGGCTGGCCCGAGACTTCCACAGCCCTGCATCCCAAGTCTTCCACGGCTCCACCTTCCAAGGCTTGTCTCCTGAGCCTTACATGGCTCCGCCTTCGGAGCCTTCCACGTCTCTTCATACCATTCCACGGCTCCCAAGCCTTCCACGGCTCCAACTACCATGGCTCTGTCTCCTGAGCCTTCTATGGCTCTGCCTTCTGAGCCTTCCACGGCTCCGCCCCCGGAGTTCTCCATGGCTCCCCCTTCCACGGCTCTGCCTCCAGGGTCCTCCATGGCTCCGCCTTCCATGGCTCCGCCCCCAGAGTCCTCCATGGCTAAACCTTCCATGACTCTGCCCCAGAGTCCTCCATGGCTTCACCCCCAGAGTCCTCCATGGATCCACCTTCCATGGCTCCCCCCCAGAGTCCTCCATGACTCCGCCTTCTATGGCTCCACAGCCAGAGTCTGCTCCATGCCACGTCGCAGCCGAGCCTCAACCTGCTTCATGTCACGGCTCAACCGAGCCACAGTCTGTTCCTGACCCTGTCCTGTGGCCTCCTCCCAGGCCTCCTGACCCAGTCCCTGTCCTGTGGCCTCCTCCCAGGCCTCCTGACCCAGTCCTGAGCCTCCTCCCAGGCCTCCTTACCCAGTCCCTGTCCTGTGGCCTTCTCTCAGGCCTCCTGACCCTGTCCTGTGGCCTCCTCCCAGGCCTCCTGACCCTGTCATGTGGCCTCCTCCCAGGCCCCCTGACCCAGTCTCCTTGTTTTCCTGTTAACATTAAAATAAGCCTTTAAAATCTAGAATTTCAGAATATTTTATTTTATTTCTTAAACAAGACTCCTGATGTAGAGTGTTAAATTGAATACTAAATTATCACTGCATTGAAGTATGGTAAAATAAACTATTAATTATTTTATTCAGCCTTTCTTCAGTTTTACAAACACATGATGGAAAAGTAGCAGCAAAACTTAAAGCAATCGCAGAATGGTCCCATCAGTCTGTAAACACTTCAGAAAAATGTGCATCATTCATTGAGTGCATGAAAGCACTATAATTCTGGGATTAAAAAATAAAACAATGCAGAACTTTTTATGTTCTCCCTTCCTATGCTCAATTGAATATGTAAGACTAATACTGTAAATTGTCAAGCAGATTTCTTTCAATCCCATCAAACACAAAAATCCCTGCAGTTTGTGAACACACAATTGCTGCATCAATACAAATCAGTGATCTAATCTGCAGGAGCAGCATTTTGATGTCATTTTTAGTGACAGTACATAAAAAAACGCTGTTATTTACATTATTTTAGTAACATTTAAATATGATTTAATATATTTAAAAAATTTGAAATTACTATATATCACCACTTTATAGAGAGCACCCCCACTATATTCAGAAGCACCCTCAGTGATTTTGATCTGGAACAGGACCTGACAGTGACTCACTTTCATCTGCAATTGTATTAAATAGTGAAAGGGGGATCCTTTGAAATTCCTCCTTTTGTGTTCTGCTAAAGAAAGAACGAAAGACTTTTCATGACCTCAATAAATGATGACAGAATAATGATTATATTTATATTAATGACAAATGGACAATATTAGATGCATTGTTCTGGGAGATTAACCTTTTTAAATCGCAGGTGATCACTGTGAAATATCTCCTGTTACATCCTTTGCATTAAGTAAATAAGTAGAATCTCTTGCTTCTAATTTGCATTGTGAAGGAAAGACACCAGCAAAAGAGCTCAATCAGACTCTAATAGAAGGAACATTTTGAACAATTTGAGCAGCTTTTTAAAATTTAGTAAAATGGTTGTCATGTTTATAATCAAAAATTGAACATCAATTATATTTTCTTCTGTAAGCATTTTATTTAAATCCCATATTTTACTTACATAGACACATTTATTAAGCAAATGTTCTGTATTCAAAGTGTTGAGCTGCTAAACACAAACATTGTGCAAACGAGTGTCCAAACGAAAGCTTAGAGCTAGATTTTGAGCTGTCCTTTAACTCTTTAGAAATGTCATCATTTAAGTCGGGTGTACACTGTCAGATTGTACATTAAAACCCCAGAGAGGTCCTGGGGAAATTCCAAGGCAGACAGCATCTGACTCAACGCAAATACAATGAATTGGTCACTGGTTTGTATATCACACTAAGCAATAGCAGATTGCCAGATTTGGCCTATGATGAAAGAGATATCCATGATTTGTCTCAGATGGCAAAATTGTGGCTAAAATCATATAGTGTGCAACTAGTCTGAGCCTCAGACGGTCCTCCCACAGTTGTCTTGAAAAGTTTTGAGGAAAAAAAGTTGGCTATGTTAGTGGCATCTTTTAAAGATATTCAGAGTTTGGTTTGAGGCTCATAGTTTCTAGTAAAGATATCCACAAGTGTAACCAACATGATCTTACAAGAATTCATCACGATAGTACGAGGTGGCCAATCCATTCAAGTTCAATCGTACGAAATCTTACAAGTTCAGCTTGTTCTGTGAAAAAAATGAATAAATCCAGAATGGCCACTTCGGTTTGTTGGTGCGCATTGCTTTGTCTTGGTTTGTTTGTAAATACAGTGTTTTGTCAGAATTCCGGGCTCTCTTGCACTAGAAAAGAGCTCATGAACATCAGGGTCACAACTCCAGCAGATTTATTTCCTACTTTCATTGCCACATCTGTGGAATTTCTGGACATTCTGGTCAAAGGTGCCCTTACCTTTGCACATTCAGCGAAACACCGATGGAGAGTTAAACATGCCGGCACACTAGTGCGTCTCCGCTGATGCACACCATTGCCAGGAATATTCCTCTCTAACGTACGTTTAATGAGCAACAAACTGGATGAACTTCAGCTCTTGGTGGGGAAAAACATAGTCTTTTCTTCATCTTCCGTTTTGTGCTTCACAGAAACTTGGCTGTGTGGACTGATGTTAGATACTGCGCTGCAGCTGGCAGGCTTCCAACTCTTCAGAGTGGATCACCACACGGAACACTCAGGCAAGACAACAGGTGGAGGAATCTGTTTTTACACTAACCGTGGCTGGTGCAATGATGTGACAGTGATCCAGCAACACTGTTCTCCTGATCTGGAATCTTTTATCATAAACCGTAAACCCTTCTCCTCCCCCCGTGTGTTTGTCTCATTCATACTGGTCAGTGTTTACATTCCACCGCAGGCCAACTTGCAGGATGTGCAGCATGTGCATACAAAATACTGTGTGTGGAGCAGACAAACCCGGACTCGTTAGTTATTGTCCTCTGTGACTTTAACAAAGGTAATCTCACTCATGAACTACCCAAGTACAGACAGTTTATTAAATGCCCAACCACAGAGGAGAACATTCTGGATCACTGCTACACTACAGTAAGCCACCCCCTGTGTTGCACTGGGTCATTCTGACCACATCATGATCCACCTGATTCCTTCATACAGGCAGAATGTAAACCTGTTATGAGAATATCAAGGCAGTGGACCGACCAGTGGGGCTGTGGAGGATCTGCAGGCATGCTTGGACTGTACTGATTGGGATGTATGCATGACTGCTAACAATGGTCTGGATGAGTAAACAGAGGCTGTGACATCATCCATCAGCTTCTGTGAGGACTACTGTGTACCATCACGCACCAGGGTGAGTTACAACAATGACAAACGCTGGTTCACAGCCAAACTCAGACATCTAAGGTTAGAGAAAGAAGAAGCGTTTAGGTGTGGGGACAGAGACAGGTCAAAGTACAGATTTAGTAAGGCAATGAGAGATGCCAAACAGTTGTACTCTGAGAAACTACAACGGCTGTTCTCTGCCAACGACTCTCTTTCTGTCTGGAATGGGCTCAGATAGATCACAAAATGCAAGCCTAAAGCCCCCAACTCCACTAACGGCTTGTGCCAGACCAACAGCCAGAATGAGTTTTACTGTTGCTTTTAAAGACAATAGGACATCCTTGACATCATCCCCCATAATACCATCGATACCAGCTCCGGACCTGTTCCACCTCCCCCATCAGAGCAGGGGCCTGGTCTTCTCCACAGCTCCTTACCTACTCCCACTACAATGGCCCCCTACTCCTCTACCACAATGAGGACTCTCTTCATCATGGAAAGAGACGTAAACAGACTATTCAAGAGACAGAACCCCGTAAAGCAGCCGGGCTAGACTCTGTCTCTCCATCCACCTTGAAGCACTGAGATGTCTCCGGTGTTCACAGACATCTTTCACACCTCACTGGAGAATTGCCATATGCCAGCCTGCTTCAAGACCTCCACCATCATCTCCGTTCCCAGAAAAACAAGGTCATCAGGACTTAATGACTTCAGACCTGTCGCCTTGACCTCTGTGGTAACGAATTAATTTGAGTGCCTTGTGCTGTCCACTTCAAATCCATCACTGATCCTCTCCTGGACCCCCTGTAGTTCACCTACAGAGCTAACAGGTCAGTAGACGATGCAGTTAACATGGCCCTCCACTTCATCCTCCAGCACCTGGACTCCTCATAAACTTATGTCAGGAACTTGTTTGTGGATTGTAGCTCTGCCTTCAACACCATCATCCCGGCTCTGCTGCAGGACAAGCTCTACCAGCTAAGTGTGCCTGACTCCACATACAGGTGGATCACAGACTTCATGACTGATAGTAGGCAGCATTTGAGTCTAGGAAAACATGTCTCTGACTCCCAGACCATCAGCACTGGTTCCTCTCAAGGCTGTATTCTTTCCCCTCTACTTTTCTCCCTGTACACTAACAGCTGCACCTCCAGTCACCAGTCTGTCAAGCTCCTAAAGTTGTGGATGACACCACCCTCATTGGGCTCATCTCTGGTGGGGCTGAGTCTGCCTACAGGTGGAAAATTGATCATCTGGTGACCTGGTGCAATCAGAACAACTTGGAGCTCAATGCTGTGAAGACAATGGAGATGGTCATAGATTTCAGAAAGAACCCAGGCCCACCAACCCCCATCATCCTGTGTGACTCTCCAGTTGACACAGTGGAGTCCTTCCACTTCCTGGGAACCATCATGTCCCAGGACCTCAAGTGGGAGATGAACATCAGCTCTCTAATTAAAAAAGCACAGCAAAGGATGTACTTCCTGTGGCAGCTGAAGAAGTTCAACCTGCCGAAGACAATGATGGTGCACTTCTACACCTCCATCATTGAGTTCATCCTCACCTCCTCCATCACCATCTGGTACCCTGCTGCCACTGCCAAGGTCAAAAGTGCACAACTGTACAGCTCCTTTATTAAAAACCAGTCAGTTTACTTCTTCTAAATATATTGTGTCTTTAATACAGTTTTTTATTAATTATCTTACTATTTTCATTGTTATTGTTATTGTATGCATCAAACACCACAGCAAACTCCTTGTATGTGAAAATTTACTTGGCAATAAAGTCAGTACTGATTCTGATTAATCCAAAACTGTGTTACCTCCCTCCAACACTCTGTGAACATTAGTTTAGGGTAATAAACAATCTTTCCTAAATAAATAATTTCTAAAAAGTTAGAAATTGGCTCACAAATAAATAACTGAAACGGAAACCATACGGTAACATTAGGGGAACGTTCTGTATTTAATGGGTATGGTTTTAGCCCCACCCTAAAACTGCTGGCTGTAACATTGTGCTGGCAATGTCAATGACGAAGACGATGACGTGAAGATGAAGAACCCAAGTGCAGTTTATTTACATACATGAAATCCAAAACCCTAACTATAGACATGAACTAAATATGAACAATTAGCATGAACTTAAACTTGATTTAGCAAACAAGGTTACATTAACAATACTTGACAAGAGACAATGGCAAACATGAGGGCTTAAATACACAGACATTGGGTAAAACAATAACAAGAAAACCAATAAGCAGACAGAACTATAAACAAGATAACAAGACGAATAACCTTTAACCAAGGACAAACTAGAACTGATAAGAAAATAAACCAGTGAAAACAAGACACATGAACATGGAGGGAAAGATGAAGTCACATGACATGAAACAAGTACTAGAATTTCAAAATAAAAGACATGAAAACAAAACATGAACAAAAACACATCTAGACATGACACTGACTCTGTAGATATATCTCACATATTGAGTTATGTTGCTCAACTTGATTTAATCTACACTTGATTCTACTTTTGAGATTATATTAATTTATTAAACTAAAATTAGACTTCTTGTCAGGTCAGATGGCCTTGATTCAATAGCAGCTGGCCAATCTGATTTATGTGTCATGTTCTCTGTTGTCTTTTGTTTTTGTGCTTTTATGTTGAAGTTTCCTGTTTAGTTACTGTTTCCTGTTTGGTTTTTGTAGTCCTTTGTAGTTCTGTTTTTTTGATTGGTTTTCCCCTGATTGTCTCCCATGCCCTGATTGTTTCCCCAGGTGTTTCTAGTTTTCCCATGTGTATTTAAGCCCTTGTTTTCCTCTTGTCCAGTTGTCTGTTATTTCATGTTTTTGTTTTGCATTACTTCCCCTGTGGATGTTGTTATTCTTAGTGTTCTGGTTTTTTGGCTTCATTAAATGCTGCACATAGATCCTCTCCCGTTTTTGATCGTTACAGAATAACAGACCGACCAAACATGGATCTAGCAGCTATCTTTCTTCAGCTGAGCCGAGCGAACCTCCCGTTAGCAGAATACTCACGTCTGTTTTGCACCGTTGCCCGATGCACTAGTTTTCCTGATAGGCATCTCAAATCCATTTTCCAGCTCGGCCTCCTGGCCCAAGGGTGGATTGAGTTCCCAGAGATGGTCATTATATGTGGGAGAGGTATGTAAACCTGGTTTTGGAGACATTTGCCCCTGTGGGTACCTCCAACGAGCCCACGCCTGCCACGGCCAACGAGCCAACGAGCCAACGCCCACGCCTGTCACGGCCAACGCGCCCACGCCTGCCACGGCCAACGCCTACGCCTGTCACGGTCAACGCATTGCCAGCCTCGTCCGTCCCAGTGCCAGCGTTGCCAGCCTCGTCTGCCAAGAAGAGGAGGAGAAGAGGAAGGGCTTCCGCTCACCAGTCTCTGCCCTCCACGGCCCCGTCCTCAGTGCCAGAGCCAGCGCCTGTAGCCTCGACCGTCCAAGAGCCAGAGCCAGCGCCTGTAGCCTCGACCGTCCAAGAGCCAGAGCCAGCGCCTGTAGCCTCGACCGTCCAAGAGCCAGAGCCAGCGCCTGTAGCCTCGACCGTCCAAGAGCCAGAGCCAGCGCCTGTAGCCTCGACCGTCCAAGAGCCAGCGCCTGTAGCCTCGACCGTCCAAGAGCCAGCGCCTGTAGCCTCGACCGTCCAAGAGCCAGCGCCTGTAGCCTCGACCGTCCAAGAGCCAGCGCCTGTAGCCTCGACCGTCCAAGAGCCAGCGCCTGTAGCCTCGACCGTCCAAGAGCCAGCGCCTGTAGCCTCGACCGTCCAAGAGCCAGCGCCTGTAGCCTCGACCGTCCAAGAGCCAGAGCCAGCGCCTGTAGCCTCGACCGTCCAAGAGCCAGAGCCAGCGCCTGTAGCCTCGACCGTCCAAGAGCCAGAGCCAGCGCCTGTAGCCTCGACCGTCCAAGAGCCAGAGCCAGCGCCTGTAGCCTCGACCGTCCAAGAGCCAGAGCCAGCGCCTGTAGCCTCGACCGTCCAAGAGCCAGAGCCAGCGCCTGTAGCCTCGACCGTCCAAGAGCCAGAGCCAGCGCCTGTAGCCTCGACCGTCCAAGAGCCTGCCTCCCAGTGCTCTGCCTCCCAGTGCTCTGCCTCCCAGTGCTCTGCCTCCCAGTGCTCTGCCTCCCAGTGCTCTGCCTCCCAGTGCTCTGCCTCCCAGTGCTCTGCCTCCCAGTGCTCTGCTTCCAGGGCCTGCCTCTACTCCGGAGCCTTCCTCGCTCCAGTGCCCTCTGCGGCTCCGCCTCCTGAACCTTCCATGGCTCCGCCATCTATGGCTCTGCCTACTATGGCACCGCCCCTGGAGTCCTCCTCGCCTCCTCCCTGGCCTCGTGACCCTGTCTCGCGGCCTCCTCCCTGGCCTCCTGACCCTATCCTAGCCCTGTGGCCATTCCCCAGACCCCTTGACCCTGTCCCAGCCCTGTGGCCATCCCCTAGACCCCCTAACCTGGTCCTATGGCCGCCTCCCTGGCCTCCTGACCCTACCCTAGCCCAGTGGCCATCCCCTAGACCTCCTGACTTGGCCCTGTGGCCATCCCCTAGACCCCCTGACCCGGTCCCTGCCCTACGGCCATCTCCCTGGCCTCCTGACCCGGTCCCTGCCCTATCTGTCTCCTGGCCACCCACCTGTTCTGTCATAGTCTTGTCCCTCTGTGCCCCTCGTGTCCCCTTGAACTTTCTATTTGCCCCTGGTGCCCCCCTGGACAATCTGTTTACCTTGTACTCTATGGACAAAATTTTTTTTGTTTTTGGAGTGTCTGGAATCCGCTCCTTAAAGGGGGGGCTCTGTCATGTTGTCTGTCTTTTGTTTTTGTGCTTTTGTTGAAGTTTCCTGTTTGGTTTTTGTAGTCCTTTTTGTAGTTCTGTTTTTTTTTTATTGGTTTTCCCCTGATTGTCTCCCATGCCCTGACTGTTTCCCCAGGTGTTTCTAGTTTTCCCTTGTGTATTTAAGCCCTTGTTTTCCTCCTGTCCAGTTGTCTGTTATTTCATGTTTTTGTTTTGCATTACTTCCCCTGTGGATTTTGTTATTCTTTAGTGTTCTGGTTTTTTGGCTTCATTAAATGCTGCACATAGATCCTCTCCCGTTTTTGATCATTACACTGTTGTATTTTGCATGAGCAAAATAACCCAGAATTCGTTTGCATTGTAAAGTACAAATGAGAAGGTAAAGCAGATGTCAGCAATGAGAAACAGTCAGTGTTTGGAGAGGAAAAAAAAAAGTAAAACATTTGACTTACCCATTTGACTATATCTCAATGAAACTTTCTGACTGCACATGATTCTTTAATTACACTATTTTAAAGTCTAGAAAAATTATTTCTGTGCTGATTTTCCAGACTTTAAATGAATAGTTGAAAAATTCAAGATTTTGTCATCTTTCCTCATTTTGATTTGTTACAAATGGTGGTAAAATTGATCAGTGTGCATTCAAATTCTCCATTTGATTTATATTACATTTTAAAACAGAGCAAAAGTAAATTTTAGCTTCTTCAAACGAGTGTGTGTGTGTGTGTGTGTGTGTGTGTGTGTGTGTGTGTGTGTGTGTGTGTGTGTGTGTGTGTGTGTGTGAATAAGGTCACGCCTGCACGATGACTGTTCTATATGTTAAAGTCTAATAACCACAAATACAATACGTTATAGTAATTAGTCATATGGAAAAACTTTTGCAGGTTAAGACATGAAGTAAAAAGTTTTTATAGTTTAAGTATATATATTCTAAGAGGTTTAGTTTTATAATTTGATATACTTTTTTAAAATCACACTTATTTTTATCATATTTTCTCCTCTGGGTAGGAACACGCACCCTAGATTTTCCTTTTTCTGTGTGTGTGTTTGCATAAAGAGTATCATTTGTAATGAAAACCAAACATTTCCATCCGTGACATCATGCTCCGTGAGCAGAACGAGGGTTTTGCATAGGAGGCAGCGTAAACATATATAGGCCTATAATACAACACAACGCACTGCTCAGAGCATTACATCTACAGCAAGAACATCAACACCAAAAAATCTCAAATTCTCTACAGATCTTCAGTTTTCTCCATTATTACAGGTCATTTCTTTTTCACTTCATTGCAGCATTACATAACTACAGCATACTTATTACTAAGGGCTGGAAATTGCTACAGATTTCTCCAATATGATTCCAAATAAATTCTGTTTATGACTCGATTCTGATTAATTTGGGTATATTTTAGTTATAATGTCAGGTTTTGGCACAACATTGAAGTGAGGCATGATTCAGAGATAACTACCTCATTTATGTCCTTTCAGGTCATTAAAGATGGAACAAAGTCTGCTTCAACTGCTAATTTTACTTGGTGAGTTACTAAAAGTATCCACATCTACAAAAATATTAGTATATGTCGAAATGAACACTAAATAAGATTAATAAATGCTTAAGTATTGTTAATCCATGTTAACTAATGTTTTGAACTACTGAACAACCTTATTGTAACATCTAAATGTTAAAATTAGGATTGTCAAGCGATTTAACATTTTTGAGTAGGTGCATTTACTTGAAATATAACTGCACTCCATAGAAAATCCGCCAATCGATCAGACATGTTCTATAATGACGTTTAAACAATGTTACAGCTCAAATAATACACAAGTTTAAAAGAATAATTAATGGTAAGGGCTTTTATAAAATTATAAAGATTTACATTTCTGCATTTAAACCCTCCAAACATTGACCCATTTTACTTCCATTGGAAGTGCCTCACTAGAACCTTGATTTTTTTGCATTTTGTTAAAGAAAAGGAGGGACAAGTCGAAATCGTTTTTGTGCTAATAAACAATATGCCACAATTGTTGTTGTTAACTGAGCTTAACTTGTATTGAACCCAGAATATTCCTTTAATATTTTGTAGAAACGATCTATACAATTTAGAAGCATCTGCTCTTGCTGCAAAAAGCTTTCTTTGCAGAAGACATAGCATTTTTAATAAATGTAATTGTTTATGAAAGTATCACAAACTGTCTGGAACACTCAACATGTGTATGTTTTGTAAAATCATGTTTAAAATGTACACACTTCTAATTTCATCCACCCATCTGTCTGCAGGAGTTCTGTCTAGTTCTCTGAGCTTTAGAGGTCAGTATATTCTGATCCAGCAGCAGAAATCATGGGCCGAAGCTCAAGCGTTCTGTCGAGAGAATCACCTGGACTTGGCCACATTTAACAATGACGACGACAGGGAGAACTTCAGAGAAGACCTGGCTGCTAGTAAATTTAAGTCAGACGTCTGGGTTGGATTGTACTCTCTATACTCTAACATTAGTACCTGGCGATGGTCATTTCAAGACGAGAATGTAATGTTCACCTACTGGAACTCTGAACAACCAAACAATGTTTATGGCAATCAGAAGTGTGTTCATTTTTTTCCTAGTGGGACTTGGAATGATTTTCCTTGTACCACATATATGTACTGTTTCTGCTATGATGGTGAGAAATAACATTAACACATTACAACACATTAGACAGGTTTGGCTCAACTATGAGTGAAAAATAATAAGATTACCATATATTACACATTTGGCATGACAATCACAAAATCGTTTGATTTTGCATGCTTAAGTATTGGCATCGATACTCTGTTTAGTCTTTCTGTCACAGAATATTAATACACTTTGGTTTTCAAAAAGACGCTCTGATTTTTACAACACCTCTTAGAATCACAGTTAATCATCATGTTTTACTCACCCTCATGCCATCCCAGATATGAATACTGTTCTTCTGGACACAAACATTTTTGGAGGAATATTTCAGCTCTGTAGCTCCTCACAATGTAAGTTAATGGTGACCAGAACTCAGAAGCTCCAACAAGCACATGACGTGATTTCCCCCCGGGGGGAAAGGAGGGTCAGGATGTGGTGCAGTTTTTGGAGGGGTTTGTTCCAGGTTTGGTCGATGCAGCAGGCCGCTGGCTCAGGGTGGGCGGGTGACAGACCCCAATCTATCCTGGCATTATTCTTGTGGTTGGCTTACGCTGTTCTGAGGGGAGCGGGGAGTGGCGGCAGGTTGTTCTGGGGGGACCGCAGCATCATAGTTTTTCCAGACTTTGCTAGAGCTACTCAGGTGAGGTGGGACGGATTTAAGGAGTGTAAAAAAATTTCTGCACCAGCGGAGGGTGATCTTCGTGTTGCTTTTCCTGCTGGTCTTGTGGTTTACGCCGGGGATGGACGTGGGACTTTTATGTGCCCACGAAAAGCTATGGCCTTCATTAAATCAATGGTGTGAGTGGGTAATTTTGCCTGCATCCAATCAACAATACAGACTGCACATCATGCATTTTGCTGGTGCAGTCGGGGAGGGTTTGTTGTTCTGTTGTCTACACACTGGCTCCTGCCTGACTCTCTTTTTTTCTTTTTCTCCCTTTGTTGAAATGCAGTTAAGCTCATTCGTTCACTTTGTGTGTTTGAGGTTTTTGTTTACCTGGGCCTATTTATTTATTTTATTGAATACATTTATTTACAGTTTAATTGCACTTTATGTTAAGGGGAGAGAATATATATATTTGTTTTCAAATTGTAATAGTAATTTTTATATATATATATATATATATATATATATATATATATATATATATATATATATATATATAAACACTGAAGGTCAAAAGATTGGAATATTGTACAGATTTTGCTCATATGGAAAGAAATTGGCACTTTTATTTACCAAAGTGGCATTCAGCGGATCACAATGTATATTTAGGACATTAATAATGTGAAAAATTACTATTACAATTTGAAAACAAATTTCAGAACTTCTTAAACTACTTCAAAAAGTTCTCAACAAAAAATCATCCACGTGCTGCAATGACAGCTTTGCAGATCCTTATTATTCTAGCGGTCAGTTTGTCCAGGTAATCAAGTGACCTTTCACCCCACACTTCCTGTAGCACTTGCCATAGATGTGGCTTGTCGGCCACTTCTCACGTCCCACAAAAGCTCAATGGGGTTAAGATCCATAACACTCTTTTCCAATTATCTGTTGTCCAACGTTTCTGTTTCAAAAGTGTCTTTTTCTTTTCAATTCTTCCCATAAGGCCTGCACCCCTGAGTCTTCTCTTTACTGTTGTACATAAAACTGATGTTGAGTGGGTAGAATTCAATGAAGCTGTCAGCTGAGGACATGTGAGGCATCTACTTCTAAAACTAGAGACTCTGATGTACTTATCCTCTTGTTTAGTTGCACATCTTCCACATCTCTTTCTGTCCTTGTTAGAGACAGTTAGTTAAGACTGTAGTGTACACCTTGGTATGAAACCTTCAGTTTTGTTGGCAATTTCAAGCATTATAGAGTCTTCATTCATCAAAACAATGATTGACTGATGAGTTTCTAGAGAATGCTGTTTCTTTTTTGCCATTTTTGACCTAATAATGATCTTAAGACATGTCAGTCTTTTGCATACTGTGGCAACTCAAACACAAACACAATGTTCAGCGTCATTTAAAGAATCAAATAGCTTTCAACTGTGTTTGATATAATGGCAAGTGATTTTCTAGTATCAAATTATAGATTTATCATGATTACTCAAGGATAAGGTCTTGGAGTGATGGCTGCTGTCTAGATTTGATCAAAAATGACTTTTTTCAGTAATGTCCTGACTATACTTAATGATCAGTTGAATGCCACTTTGGTGAATTAAAGTACCAATTTCCTTCCGAAACAGCAAAATCTGTAAATGTGTCATGGAAAATCTTGTGAGCGTGCATGGACCGTCATTTTGGTGCGCAAGGCTGAAGCACATTTTTTTCTGTTCGGTTACGTCAATGTTGGATAGTGGTCTATAACATTTATCCTTTGGTACACAGTTTTCCTTTGTATGTCACACTTTAATATAGGTAAAATATTTCTTTCCACATGGAATGTTAATGGACCGGGGCACCCTATAAAAAGAAGGAACGTGGTGTCTTTTTTAAGCGTAAAATTTGACATGGTGTTCCTTGAAGAAGCACCTTTCTCCACATGAAGCTGAAAAACTGGCTGATTCGAGTAAGAGCAGGGGAGTCAACACATTAATAAGTAAGCATTTACAATTTAAATGTCTCAAACAGATCACAGATCATTTAGGAAGAGTAATGATTGTTTTGGCTGAAATACAGGGGCAAAATCTTATTTTGGCTAATATTTATGCACCCTATGCTGATGATCAGAACTTTTTTTTATAGATTTTAAGGGAAAGTTCCAAGCAGCTGGGATCCTTCATGATATGGTTTTTGGTGGAGTCTTCAATCTTTTAATGGATACAGTCCTTAATCATAGTGATGTGCAGACACTTTAGAGCAACCCTGACACTAGAGGATATGTAAATCTTGGTCTTACAGATATTTGGAGACTTCAGAATCCATCTGGAAGAGACTACAACATTTTTACATAAGTTCATAAGATTTACTCTAGAATATTTTATTTTAAATCAAAGTCACTTATTCCATCTGTCACTGACTGTTCAATTGGAAATATTTTAGTTTAATATCATGCTTTGGTGTTTTTAGGGAAGTTGCTGCATATAGAGAAAAGAAAATCATATAGATGGTGCTTTAATACATCCCTTTTATGTAGAAACCAATTGGTCCTCAATGTCCTCTGTGAGCATGGCATGGGAGGTGCTTAAGGAAGTTCTTAAGGGGCAGATCATACAATATGCCTCATTCATTAAAAATATCAAAGCACAGGAATTCATAGAATTGGAAATGAGTACTAAAAGTGCTGAAACACCAAATGTCATCCAATGGTCTTAAAAAGTTGACTCTGTTAAAGTATAGGTATGATACTATTTTGTCACAGAAGGTAGAGTTTTGGTTGATCAGTCTCATTCTTGAAGGGGATGGGAACCCAGGTAAATGTAGAAGTTGTTGTCCAATTTCTCTGGTCCAGTTAGGTGTAAAAATATTGTCTAAACTTTTGCCTGGTCCAAAAAGCAGAGTAATTACATCTATTATACATATAGATCAGGTGGGGTTTGTTTGTGGTTGTGGTTCTTCTGATAATGTTGGACATTTCCAATCGCTGCCATCTCACTTGATGCAGAGGGGGCATTTGATGGGGTGGAATGGGAATATATTTTTGGGACTTTGGAAATTTGTGGGTTCGGGAACACTTTTGTTGGGTGGATTGAGTTGCTTTGTGGACAGCCATTAGCGGCGGTGCAAACTAGTGGATTAATTTGTTTATTTTTTTATCTCTTGGTTGGGAGTTTGGCAGGGCTGGCGGGGAGTCTGACAGGGCTTTCCTCTCTCCCCTTTGTTGTTCTGTCTTGCTCTGTAATCAGTGGCAGCTGCAATGGCAGGGAGGTTGATTTTCCTGGCATTGTAGCGAGAGGTGTGGTGCATATACTTCTACTTAACGCAGATGGTGTATTGTTGTTTGTCTATGACCCTAGTGGATCTATGCCTAGCCTCCATGGAATTGTTGGTTCTGTCTCTGACTTTTCAGGATGGAGGGTGGATTGGTCTGGATTTGAGGCTTCTTGGTGCTGCATTGGGCATGCGGTCCTTTCCTTGTCTTGCCATTACAGGGTCTTTCTTTCGAGCTCCCTGAAGAAGTAGAGACGCTTCCCATTGTTTCACACTTGCATTCAGTGTGGACAGGGGTTTACAGTATGTTCAATTTTGGTGCTTGCCTGGATGTTTCCTTAATCGTGTGGCTGAACCCCATGTTGTGTATTGATGGGTCAGCCTTTTGCTTTGGGCTGGATGGAGAGGGGTGTTACTACACTTGGTGACATTAATGAAAACAGAGCTTTGAGATCATCTGTAAACATAACACAGCAATTTGGGATTTCTAGGTCTTAATTTTTCATGTATTTACAGTTGTACCATCTACTTTGTAGTATTTTTGGTGGTAGTACACAGCCCCCTAAAGCTGCAGACACCCTCTGTGTGGTGCTCATGACTTTTGGAAAGGGGCATGAAGAATCAGTGTTTTGTTCCTTGTTGATTAATAGTCTTGGTGACGTTAATAGTTCTTAAGAGGTTATGTGACAGAGATTTGTGCTTGGAATTGGAGGATGGGGAGCAGGAAAGAATTACAAAAATTGTAAAACTATGTCTATGGATGCAAGGGAACACCTTAGTTAAAAATATTTCATAATTTCCATTGGACTCCCTCTAGATTGTTTAGGTTTGGTTTAAAAGACACACCTACCTGCTTGTGATGTCAGTTGCAGGATGGAGACACAGCCCATGTTCTGTGGTTCTGCACTAAGATTAAAAAGTCTGTCCAGAATTTTATCTGTGAGGTAAAATGGAGAGAGACAAAATTGTGGTAGTAATTGTGGATTATGTTCTTTGTGGTATTATCTCTGTTTGTTTATTGATTTTTATATTTTTTATTTTCAAAAAAAAAAAAAAGTTTGTTTGTTTATATGTGCAATTTAGACTTTGAACACAGGGATGTTTGTTGAGGGACATGGTGAGGTTGGGGAAAGGGGAAATAATGGGGTTAAAGTTGATTCTGTGTATACTGTATATATTTAGTTTATTCAGTTTTTTTATACAAGGATCAATACAAACTGATAATAACTAAACAATGCCAGATATGTCCATTTTGGGTGAACTGTTCCTTTACAACAAATTAAAAATGCAATATTGAAATCGTCTAGGTTACTGTTGTAACCTCCTTTCCCTGATGGAGGGAAAGAGACATTGCGACACTAGGGGTCTCTCTTGAGAGCCTCGCACATTTCTGAACTTGAGAAAAGGCCAATGAGAAATTGGCAGACAGAATTTGCATGTCCCTCCCCCGGACATACGGGTATAAATGGAGTGAAATATGCGTCTGTCCATTCAGGTTTTGCACTGAGGAGCTGAGAATGAGGTTCAGCCATAACAGTGGCTCGGTTCAGCGTCGTGGCTGGGAGGACACAATGTCTCATTCCCTCCATCAGTGAATGGAGGTTACAACAGTAACCTAGACATTCCCCGTCAGTTGTTCATTTTGACATTGTGTCGAAGAAGCGACACTAGGTGTCCATATTCAATCACACCATGCGCTGAACTATGTACGTGGGCCGCTGATGCGGGTGGGGGCAGGCAGTTGTGTGCCAAAGTGACAGGCTGTGTCAGACTGCACGTACCCTTCCCCAACGCCCCATAAAATCGTCATAAACTTTTTAGGTTTCTGGCACCCCGAAAGTGGGGAACAAAGCGACAAGCCAAGCATGGGAGCAGGTCATTTCTCTCTCTATGTTTCTTGCATAGAGTAAAAGCGGCTGGGGCCATTTTAACGCTATCACACGCATCGGGGAAGGCGTTACTTTCCAGCTCCTATTCTTTCTTTCAACCCTGAGATCACCACCTGCTCAGGCTGGGGGGAGGTAAAGAGTGGCAAGATAAGTCACATGGGTTTTCAGGCCACATGTGGGAATGGCACGGTGGTAGAGCCTACCTGCTGTGAGGGAGGAGTTGCTAAAACACGGAGACTGGGGGGCAGCAGGGACTGCCCAATGTAGGGGGACCATACCATGGAAAATACACACAGGGGGATTAATCAACACAGTTCAGAGTAGTTTCAGTACCCATGGTGGGTCTGGTCGGGGGAATTCCTCTACTGAATTCACGGACAAGCGGGCTAGGGAGGAGTCATACAGGGAGCCGAGTTAGTGGGATCTCCTGGGATAAGAGCGTATGTGATTGCCTCAGTGGTGGGGAAAGGTGCTAGGAGCAAGTGGTAAACCCGGTAAGTAGTTTCGCATTACCGAGTTCTACAGGCTCAGACCTGAGGAAACATGGAACGAGACCGACTCAACCCTGACATTCTAAAATCTCGTAAAGGTTTTGGGTGTTGCCTAGCCCACTGCTCTGCATATGTCTGCTAGGGAGGTGCCACTGGCCAGTGCCCACAAGGATGCCACAATTCTCGTCGAGTGTGCTCGAACCCACAAGGGGGCACTGCCTGTGTGTGATAGGTCAATGCTATGGCATCAACAACCCAGTGGGAAAGCCTTTGTTTGGAGACAGCGTTCCCTTTCAGCAGTCCACAAAAGCATACAAAGAGCTGCTCAGAACATCTAGAGCTCTGCGTGTGGTCCACATAAGTTCTCAAAGCATGCAAAGGACACAGCAATGAAAAGGCTGGGTCTACCTCCTCCCGGGTCAGTGCTAGCAAGTTCACTACTTCATCCCTGAAGGGGGTCGTAGGAACCTTGGGTACATAGCCTGGTGGCGGTCTTAGGACGACATGAGTGTCTGTTAGACCGAACTCCAGGCAGGTGTCGCTGACAGAGAACGATTGCAGGTCCCCAACCCTCTTGATGGAAGCGAGTGCCATCAGGAGGGCTGTCTTCAAGGAAGAGGGCTTTGAGCTCGACTGATTCTAGTGAATCAAAGGGGGGTCTCTAAAGGCCCGAGAGGACCACTGAGAGATCCCAGGAGGGGAACAGGCTTGGCCGGGGAGGGTTCAACCTCCAGGCTCCTCTAAGGAACCTGATAATCAAGTCGTGCTTACACAAGGGCTTGTCATCCACTGCGTCCTGTTGGGCCATGACAGCAGCTACATACACCTTCAAGGTGGAGGGGGACAGCCTCCCCTCCAACCTCTCCTGCAGAAATGAGAGCACTGACCCAACAGCGCACCTCTGCAAGTCTTAGGGAAGAACAACAATTTGCGAACAAGCGCCACTTTAAGGTGTAAAGTTGCCTTGTATAGGGAGCTCTGGCTTGGTGGATCATGTCTTTGACGGCAGGTGTAGGCCACTTAGATCACTTAGCACTGATTGTGCGCACTCGTTGGTGAGACTCCCTGTGAGTGGCGGACCCGAGGAACCAGTCATCTAGCCCTGAAGGCTGTGGGGATGACGGAGGGTTCCAGTACAACCCCACGCTGACGGCGGCCCAGGCAAGCATGTCGACCAATTGGGCGTCAGCATCAGACTGTGCGTGCCCACCCGAAGGTGGCAGTCCAATGGAGTCTTCCGCATCATACGTCGGAATGCTCTCCAAAGCAGCGGTGATCGTCACCAAGCTCAGGGGGCTCGAGGGGGTAAGCGGACTGCACTCAACCGCATCTAGAAACTACACAGGGGTGGAACGGCATCTTTAAAAAGATGCGTCCTGAAAAGGACTTTCAACGCCGCTGGTTATTGCTCTTTTAGAGAAAATAAACTCTTTTAGAAAAAATATTCTCTTTTAGAAGTGCTGTCGAAGTGCCCAGGGGCAAAGCTACTCTGTTGTGCAGAGAAGGAGAAAGCCGCTGATATGCACCGTAGATCCAACATCATACGCTCTGTAGAGATGAGTGGAACAGTCAGTGAATGCAGCTCGCTGATCACACAACCGGTCGGCTCCGAAGAAAAAATCTGAATGGACAGACGAATATTTCCCTCCCTTTATACCCGTATGTCTGGGGAAGGGACATGCAAATTCTGTCTGCCAATTTCTCATTGGCCTTTTCTCAAGTTCAGAGATGCACAAGGCTATCAAGAGAGACCCCTAGTGTCACTTCTTCGACACAACGTCGAAGTGAGCAACAGACGGTTAATCAGTAATATTACAAAACACCTTTTCTCATCTTTCATTTTTGAATTTTGACAGGAGCGACGAATAGTTTCATCCTTGTTAAGGATAAGGAAAGAACTTGGTATGAGTCCCAGAGTTACTGCAGACAACATTATACAGATCTTGCCACTGTACGCAACATCAATGATCAGAATAAACTACATGGGTTGATGCCCCAACCCTCAATGAATGTTTGGATCGGTTTGTACCGGGATTTCTGGAAGTGGTCAGATGGAACAAACATCACCTCTATGAAATGGATACCTGGACAACCAGTTCACATTCTGCAAAATGAAGCATGTGCTTATGCTAATTCTGAAGGTGAAATTGGTAATGGAGCATGCTCAGTTCAGCATCCATTTGTTTGCAACAATGGTATGTTCACTGCCTATAAAATATTACTAGTTAAAACTGAACTGTGTCATTTTTTCAATGTTAAAATACAGCCTGTTCTCATAGTGAAAACGTGACTATATACATTTTTGCAAAACATGTTATACGTGTCTCCAGGTACATTTCCCTGCAGTTTCCAGGAGAAATGAACACTGGAGGCACTATAACAGCTGTGTTTTATTCACATTCAATCAAATTATGAATTTATAAATACTTATTTTTCTCTCAATAACTCAGAATCTGCTATTTTATGATATTGAAAGACTTTTACTCTAATGCATCTCTTGAAAAATGATACATTTTAAAGCTTGTATTACAGACCCACCTACATATATATACACTTATTCCTTCATGATTAGCTTGTGCAGTAGCTCACGTAAATTTCATGAGATCAGGCTGCTAAAATATGTTCTCCTATCTCAACTTAAAATATAGTCACAACTGAAAGTAAGCCATTAGTTGATTCATTTCACTGTGACTCTTTTGGTGCTTTCAAAACATTCCTCTGAGTTTGAGCATCATTGACTCAATATGGTGGGAGTTTGGGGTGGGACAATATGTTTGTTTGTTTTATAGCAATGGCAGACAGGGGGAGAGTTTAGGAAAGTTGTTTGAAAACGACTCAAATTAATTATCTTGGCGATTCCGTGCGGTGATGCTAGTGGTGCAGAAATTACACAATTTAGCTTTAAATGTTAGTTCATCCAAAAGTTAAAATTCTGTCATCATTTACTAATTAGTTAAGTTAGTAACATCTCTACTTTTAGTTATTTATTCTCCCACATTGCCATTCAAACCCATTTGATTCTGTTTCTTCTGTGGAACAAAAAAGTAATGGGGAACATTATCAGCAAATAACGGCGTACATTTTGGTCTATTTGAATGTATATACAGTGTCTAAAACAATGTCTAAGTATGTACTGTCTTTTGTGTTAAATTACGTTCCCACAGTGGTGAGGAAGATCATTGTGAGAGTGGAGCTAAAATCAGATGGTAATGTGACCGATCCTCAAATTCAGGATTTCATCTTACAGCAGGTGAGTGCCACTGTCTATATACAAGAACTTATTGAATTATTTCATGCATTACAAACATACTGTTTATGAGATTATTTCTGTGTATCAGATACAGCAGAAACTGAAGCAGCGTGGAATGACAGCAGACGCTGAAGTGACGTGGAATGTTCAAGCAGACAATCAGGTGTTCCACGAGAAAGAGAACTACACAAGAGAGCACCAGTGGGAAGATTGTGACCCATATCCTGACTATACAAGTTATCCCAATGAAACCTGGAGTTCCTGACATCTCCAGCAGTGGTACTCAACCTTATTTCTCTGAGGATCCTTCTTTTCCAACTCTAATGCATACACACAATTTATATTTATTTACAAAACATTTCAAATATGTAAGCAAAAGACCAGAATACGTTGTTTAAGATAATGCAGAAGAAGAAAAAATAGTCAAGTGTGTCTGAACCTTTGATTTGCATCAAAATAACTCTTTGGCTGAACTTGATTCAGCCATGGATGATGATGGTTCCACAAGTTTGAAACAAGTTTTCTTAAAGTAAAATTATTATGTAATTTCAATGAACTAAATCAAGTAATCCTAACACAATTTGGTATGTAAAAATAACTCAAATGCAGCTCTTTTAGTGATGTGCTAGCTAGTGACAGTAAATTAGTGATGTTTCGCTCATTTTGAACGCATCTTTTAAGTGATGAATAGTTTTCATGCCTGTATAGACTGATTACAGCATGGGCCAATAGCATTTGAGAGAGGGCTGAGAAGGAGGATGTCACTGGTTTGACCCGCTGAATGAATACACCCCATCACTGAACCAGTCGAGTCAGTCGTTCAAGTCTGAACGAGAAGAGACGTCTCGTTCATAAATGAACTGAATGTACAGGTAAACTCATGTGCAAACTAAATGAATGACTCACTTGGTCATCTCATTCGAGAAAAAAGATTTGACTGATTGAAAGAGCGGAGGCATGTCATCCATTTAGTGAATTGACAGATGTGAAATGTAGTTAAAACAAGTTCATTGGTACATGATCATTGGTTGGACCCACTGAACGAATACGCCCCTTCACTGAACTATTCGGTCATCTAGTTCGTCAATCTTGTTTAACGTGTAAAGGTGCCGGATGAATTATGAATAAAAGTGAGTGATGACCATACATTTCAATGACATACAACATTATCGAAACGCATACTTTTATAAGCTAGTACTGTTTGTTTTTTGTTGTTCATTAGCTTGATAAAACTCAATACGATAGATATGTTTTTGTTGTTATTTGTTGGGAAACATTTATGATGACTAATCATTCTGCAGTGCTGAATGTCTGAAGTCTCTTTGTACAATTGTAGACGTGCACATTTTAATAAAGAATAATTAGACTTGTTTTTGGTGTGAATGACTCTGTGAATGATTCCATGCAATTTACTAACCCCTCAATTGATTAATCTCGTTCCCTCAATTAATTTGAGTAATGGTGTCTCCAAATCTTGTGCAATTAAGTTCACTTAACTTGGTCTTCATATAGAATTAACTTAAATATTGAAGTTAAAGTAACTAGATGCAGGTAGACTTAACTCACATTTGCTTTTTAAATGTAGTTGTTTCAACTTAACATGTTTAAGGAACATAGATATTTTAGTTATGAGCCAAAACGTGACATTTCAAGTGATGTTTAATTAACACACAACTTAATTTTTTTAAGTAATGACAGCATTAGGGTTTACAGTATTCAAAACGTAAAAGACGATCACTTGGTGCAAAGGCATAATTTGCAGAAATAGTCAATGGTCGAATCTGAACTAAAGAAGAGTCACTTCCAGTAGATTAATCAAAATTCAAATCAACACCACTAGCATAAAACAAATGAGTCATAACAGTCAGTTCAAGCATATTAGAGCAACAAAAATATATAAATTCAGTTTAAAATTGTAAACACATTATAAGATTAAGTAGCTATATGGGAATTAAAAGTGGAGCAATATGGAGGTCAAAAGTTTTAGAAACAAAACAAACAAATGAAGGATTTTTCTTTTAGTTTAAACACTATATGACTGAACACAATTCATAAAATGTCTTTGCTGGTCTCTGTTTATTCCTGTTGTTCCAATATGAAGTCTGTGAGTTGGTTGATGTCTCTGATTGTTGGGTGACACTGTAGAATCATGATAATGATGCTTTCCTGGTCTGGAAATATCTGGACCAAACTCTGTTGCAACTTCAGCGTCTCTTCGACTGTTCTTTCCTTCACCTCCTGACCTTGACTCTGCCCCTCACCTCTGACTGACCCCTGACCTCTGCTATGTTGACCCCCTGGTGTCCAGGCTCGGTCCTGCAGGACTTTAGTTTGGGCCTGAGGGGCTGGTGACGGCAAAGAAATGGACGATGACATGCCCACAAATGAGTGGCTTCCTGGAACAGGTGAAGTGCTTGGGACAGAGGGAAACAGTGCACGTTACAGTGGCCCTAAAAACGCTTTGAATGTCGGAAAGTATTTGCATTCGATATCAAAATATCACAGTGGCATTTACGTTAAGCAAACCCATTTCACAAAAAGATTGTTAGGGTCAAATGTCAACACGAAAGTGTGTCCACGAACCCATTATTTTGTTATGTGATGTATTTCCAAGTGAAACAGAATATTCAATAAAAAATTATGTAGAACAGGACTTGATTATATTCATGGTATATTGATTGGATGAAGAAAAGCCAGGTGAATGCTCTGGGAAAAAGTGTGTGCAAATATGACTTTAATACCTGTTCTGCATTTGTAAGAAGTCGTTCAGGTGCGGTCCATCGCGGCCCATCGGATCGTCAGGTAACATGAAAAGATCTCCGGCAAACACGTACTGTAGCAAACTGATAATCATGAAAAACATTAGCAGAGCTGAAAATAATGTGATTTCTGGGTTATAGTATTGAGTTTTTCTTTGAATAATGACCATAAATAATAAGATAAAAACCAGGAGTGGGACATTGAGAAAATGTCTTAAATGAGCAAATCTTTCACATGTTAGTAATGGCACCTTTTCTTTATGATGTCTCTCCATGCTGGCGACTCGTCCACTAGATCTCTCAGGTTGTCATTCGTCACAATCACTCCATTCGTCGTCTCAGCCAATGCCAGCATGAATCTGAGACAAAACTCATTTTTAATTTGAATGTTATAGACTCATAATAAATGAATAAATAAATGAAATCTGGAACAAGTAAAAAAAACAACATTGTTTGCATGAAATAAAATGTTAAAAGTTAACATTAAGGTTAGATTAATAACATTACTTAACTACTTTAGTTCACACGAATTAACTCTTACACACTTATTAATCTTGGTTCATTTTAATTTCAAGCTCCGACAGCATGGCTTTCAAACAGCGCTGCCGAGTATTCATCTAGCAAATCTCCGCTCTCTCCCTAACAAAACGGACAAACTACATCTCCTCACCCATACAAACAAGGACTATTCAAACTCTGCTGCCTTGTTCTTCACAGAAAGCTGGCTGAGTGGCTTTCAGCTTTGCAGAGCGGATCGCATTGTGGTGTTAAAGGGAAAACGAGACGCGGTGGAACATGCATTTACATCAATGAAAGTTGATGTACAAATGTAACCACGTTAAAGATGATGTGCAGTCCTAATTTGGAAACGCTCTTTATCAACTGTAAGCCTTTCTACTCGCCGTGGGAGCTTTCCTCGTTTATTCTGGTGAGAGTTTATAACCCTCCACACACGTGCATGAGTGCAGCATTGCAACATCTGACAGATCAGATCACAGACATGGAGCAACAATACCCAGACTCACTTATTATTATTCTTGGTGACCAACCATACCCAACCTCACCCGTGAACTGTCAAAATACAGACAGCACATTGCATGCCCCACCAGAGACAGCAATACACTTGATCACTGCTACACAACATTAAAGGATGCATATCGCTCAGTCCCTAGAGCACCTTTGGGACTCTCATCTTCTTCCAACCTACAAGCAGAAACTAAAATCATCTAAACCTGTAGTAAAGACTATAAAAAGTTGCACCAATGAAGCAGAGCTGGAACCTGCCACAGGCGCTGCTGATACAGTTCTAATCAGCAGTCATTGAGTCTGTCCTCTGCACTTCAATAACTGTCTCATTTGGTGCAGTAATGAAATCGGATATCAGAAGACTACAAAGGACAGTTCGGAATACTGAGAGGATTATTGGTTGCCCCTTGCCCCCCCTTCAAGAACTTGTGCTGGTCAGAAAAAGTCAGATGGGCACTGAAAAAGACACAACGAAGATTATCCAATAAACGAAATCTGCTAGAGGAGTTAACGTTGCAAGGCGTTGACTGACTTTGGATATCAAACAGAACTCTGGACCTTTTTAATATCTTCTGATGGAGAGCGAGAACTATTAAATAGACTGGATCTAGCACTATGTTTATTCATTATAAGCACGAGAGCTACATTCCAATTTGTGTTGATTTGTGATGATTTTAAGGATGTACCTGTCATCATAAGAGTTGATTCTCTTACCCTCTACCTCTCTGGAGGGAGTAAATGAGAGCAAACCCAGGTCCTGCAGTTGAGTCAGATACTGCTGTTCTGTAGAGGAATAAGAGTCCCAACATGATACTGCAAAAACATTAAATCAAACACAAAGTACAAAGCCTTGTATATATCTGGTATTAAAATGCAATGTGTGTGTGTGTGTGTGATCTGATTGCAAGTGGGCAACACTAAATACAGGTGTAAACAGGATCCAAAACATTTTCAGAGGTATTCAGAAATGCACATGGCCACATTTGTTTAGATAACATTTGTATTAATCTTGGACACCAGTGTTTAAAATAATGAACCATACAAATACTTATAGCTAGTTGAACAAACTCAGATGGAGACAAACCAGATTTAAAGGGGTCATGACATGAGGAATCAAATTTTCCTTGATCTTTTGACATATAAGAGGTCATTGTACTATAAAAACATACTGTAAGTTTCAGAACTCAAAACTTCCTCCTTTAAAAGAAAAATGGCATTAATTTAAACTAGGCTGTTGAAATGGCTCGTTTACAATTTGTGGAACTTGTGACGTCACAAGGACCAAATACATCTGCATATGACTGCCTCTTCAGCAAGACACCAATGCCTATTTTCATCATTGCACCCTTGGCCCCACCCACTGGAGCTGACGGTCAGTCACAGGTGAAGAGGAGAGAGGGCCTGTCATGTTAAATTCATCTAAAGAAGACTTACATGATCTGGATTTAAATGCACTAGATGAATGCCTTTGACTGTTTTCATACATCTCACAATGTCAAGTTTTTACTCTAAAAAGGAGACCTCCATTGTGTTTCATCTTGTTGTTTGCTTCCTCTCTTGCGGTTGTGCTGTTCTGAAGGGAGTCCTGGACTGTTATTGCACACAGTTGTGATAATTTTAACTGTTAGTCTTTTGTACACATGCACTATACAACATATTTGATCTTTTTGATGCATTTGAGTTCTAAGTGCCGTACAATCGCAACTTTTAAAAATGCATCTCATTCTGCTGCTGCCACTGACTGGGAGAAACACATGCCGTTCTGTGTGTAAACAAACACGGAAGATGCGAGATGTCGCTCCTGTGAAGACCAGAGTATCTGTTTTGGCCTTTTGAAGCTGGTTAAAGCACACAACATCCCCGTGGATTCTATTAGGTTTACGTATTCAGAACATTTCAGCGTGGATTTTATGTTCTTGGCTCATATCAGAGTGGATTGCTTGTGAATCAGTCATAATATGATTCAAGCTTTGCAAAGGAACTGTTATTGAAAGATGAGGCTGTTAAAACACTATTGGATGGTTGAAGAAGAGTCCACAGCAGAGTGAAAGGAGGACACAGGGAAATGGGCTTCTCCTGGCACAGGTAAGATTATTAATTGTCAACTTCAACGCTTACAGTTACATAAAACTCAATAGCTTCACAGATATGAACACTCATAAATTCATCAGCTTCACAGACATCACAGACGGACTTCCTTGTGCCAGGCTCTCTCACTCCCTCTTCTGGTGGCATGGCTGCCTATATACCGCTCTACCCATGCTCACTGGAATTAGAGACCTGTGTTACACATAATCTAGCTTCTTTCTCTCTCTCTCCGGACGAACGCTTGACCACACCCCCGCTGCCACAACCGTAGATCCTGAGTTCATGATTAAACCAGAAAGGTGTGCACATTAATGAGTGATGTTTGCTGTGAACAACCAATTATGTGAAACAAGGTGAGTCAACACTGTTTACTGCTTCTCTGAAATCAGCAAGAAACACTGCTGCAACAGCAGAAGCTTGAATCATAATGATTCGTGAGAATGACCATATTAAAAGTTTTGCAACACGCACTGCATATAGTTACAGTATGTTACAAAAACTTGCAAAGTGACTCACAAATACATTTTTTATGTGCTGCTCAAAAAACACAACTTTCCCAAATCTCTCCTATAAATAAATCATCTTAATACAAATCTATATACATTTTAATTTCCCAGTGAAGTGTGCTTTAATAAGGAGAAAGAGACGCAAGGGCAGTGTCTTTTATAGTGTCAAAGATGCTCAGAGCTGATTGGTTCAGTATCTGTTAGTGATCTGTTACCCAGAACCAAACCTGCTCCGGAGCATGTTAACCGTGTAGCATAAGTTACCATGTCGGTCGGTATCTTATGCCTTCTTGAGATTTTTTTTTTGCCTGGGTAGCTACTTAAACCTGCCTTGTGATACAGGCTTCAGAGACCCTCCTTTCAACTAAATCCCCCCCCCCAAAAAAGTGGTCACATGAGATGCGTTTAAGATGCAAGTTGCTCCCAATGGCAGGCTAGCGCCTTGCATGGCAGCTCTGCTGCCATTGGTGTATGAGTGTGAGTGTGAATGTTTGTATGAATGGGACACAGTGTAAAGTGCTTTGGTAACCTCTAAGGTTAAAAAGGATGCTATATATGTGCAGACCATTTAATAACAGGAGTTAAATGTTCACTTTCATTTAGGATGGAAAAATTACTTGATGCCCAAAACTTGCGTCACAGCTGGTTAGGACATGGTGTGGCACATACATAGATTCTAATGTTCTTTGGTGAGTGTTACCTTTAATCTTCTGATCTTTCTTTTGTCTCCACTGAGGGACGAACACAGTGACTTTGCGATGACCCCTCCCCCAGAAGTGCTGCACAGCCAGAGCGATGCCTCGACAAGAGAAAAAAAAACCCAAACCATGGCTGGAGAAAATTCAGCATCATTGCATCAGTTCAAACAAGTGCATCTTGATCTTATAATTAGAGACAGCAATTATGTGTTCAGTTTCTACTTTAAACCTTCCTGCTTCTCTTTTGTGCTCTCTGAGTGTATCTCAGTCCGCTACCTAATTCACTGCTTCAAGTACACTGCTTGAGTACTGCAAGTACACTGCTTGAGTTCGCCACTTCTTGGTTTGTCCCATGGCCAAATTTGTTCCAGTGCTCTGTAACCTCCCAACAAATTCCTAGAATGCACTGTAAAAACCACTAGGCAAGGCAAGAATTTCACTTTCACAAACCTTTGCATTTTCCTCTACATCCTTTTGTTGCACCTTCCCCTTTGAAATCAATAGATTTGCCATATTCTTAAACTCTACTGTGTTGGCACCCAATTACGTGATCTTCTTATCATGTTAGAGGTAATAGAGTCATCTGTGTCCCAATGTTTAAAGGACCAAGGCCCTTGTTAGTGCCCGAATTTGTACTGATTCACATCGTAGGGAACTAGGTAGTGGAATGAGATACACCCTCTTACACTTTCTGTGGCCTAGAACCTTTTTATTAACATTCGTCTATGCTACCTTCATAACATTTCACACATCGTTTACAATTTTGTTTACCTCATAGCAACGTTGCTCCCATCGATGATGATCTGACGCAGCATTGAGTTACCAGGGTCATCTGACAACTGTAGTTTAAAGGGCATCGATAGGCCATCAAGAAACCTTTGAGGTCCAGTGACCACAGATGCTGTGGCTGGTTTGCCCTGCTTCTGCTTGGGCTGGTTGACATGTTTCTGAAGGGTGGGGTTCTTTGGTACTTTTGAAAAAATTAGATGACTGTTCTGAGGGACACTCTGTGGATGTGAACTTCCAGAATGGAGGTGCGGATCCATGAGTTGTAAGCTGGAGTTGATGTTAGGTAAGTCCCAGGTTTCAAGGGTCAAATTTGAGGGGTAGGTTGTCTGTGGTGGACCTCTCACCGACAGAGGATTGATGTGAAGTGGTGGCTGATTTTGGGATGTTGTGGGTGACTCTAGTGCAATGTTTGCCCATTTCGACGTGTCTGGTTGTGTGACTATCCCTTTTGTTCTTGCTTCTGTTCTGGCATTTCGTCCCCCAGTTTCAAGCTTTCCCATTTCTTTCTCTGAATTCCTCCCAATTTTCTGATCAGCTCTTGTATTGCTGACTTTCCTCCTGCTGGATTCTTGCCTCTGCAATTCTAGCAGCAGCTCATGTGGGTTCAGCTCTGGTAAATTGCTGTACACTTCCTCTACTCTTTCCTGTGTATACCCACAGGTGGCTGCGGCCTTTTTCAACACACCCAAGAAAAAGTCGTCCCCTTTGGCTTCTGGTTCTCCTTTACTAGCTTCTGACATTTCCACAGCCTCTCTTTTCTCAGCCACATTGTCTTTATTCTGGGTCTTGGTGTTACAGTTGTTTCTTTGTTGGTCTGTTTTATCTTGCTCTTGCTGGATCAAATCCAGAATCTGATAGGCTTCTTTTGGGCCAGTACGGGCCAGGACCTTCAGTACCACCTCCTCGGTAAAGCCCATGGCAGTAAAGAACTTTAGAAGGTGCTCAAATTCCTCTCTACTCCCTGCAGATAACGGGACAGTCTCCTGCGGAGGCATTTCAGATTCCACTTTTTGTGGTGCACCTCGTTGTGGTACCTCTGGGCTCTCTTGGTGAGTTTTATGTGTTAAGACAGGGATGAAACTGTGGGATAATGGATTGTGGGATTCACTGATGTCAGTTGTCATCCTTGCAATACCATCTTTACTATTAACTCTATGATATCCAGATTGTGGAAAGACACCGGAGTACTGGGAATGTGGCTTCGTAGACATCATATTTGGTCTGTCCTGGATGAGCAAGCTCTCTCCATTTTTATTTGGTCCAAGTTCTTCAGACTCCCTGAACATAATTTCATCTGTAGGCACTGCCCAAGATTCATTACTTTCTAATGGTTTGAGTGTTCCCTGGCTCCTCTTGGCCTCCACCCCCCTACCTCTGTCCAATCCAGACTGCTTCACCAAACCCAACAGAGCTACTTTTACCATAACAGGTAACACTAGCAGTTCTAGGGTGTGACTGTCCTCCAGGCTCTCAACCATGGAATTGAATGCCCGATGTGAATCCAGAGACTCGCCTGCTGATCCAAGACCACCCTCAGGACATCGTCTCTGGCTACTATTGTACTTCTCTACTAGGTCTGTAATGTAAGAGTATGCTTTTACCACAGGCTCTGCCAATCCAGTGATGAGGAGACAACCTTGAGATCCAACCTGTAGGAGAGATTTAAAGTTTTAAGTTCTAACTATTGTACTATATTGATGTTATGTGGATATTATGCAGTTTAACAGATAAAGAAAATGTTTGCTACATTCACCCATGAAATGGTTTGACAAAAACATTGTTATTTTCTGTTAAGATATTTTTGCTTGAAATAGGAAGATGGTGCAAGACATGTATAAAACTTGATTTGCAACTTGCCATCAATATCGATTTTGCAACTTGCTAGTGCTAGACAATTGCAGGTGGTATTGGGCACAAAATTAATTTACGTCCCTTAGCAGTAGATGATAGCATAAACAATTTTGGTTCACTTTCCTGGAAGAGACAGACTTTTATTTTGTTAACTTTTAGGTACTTGGGAAGTTTTTGTAGATTTAAAGGGATAGTTCACCCAAAAACAATTCAAAGTCATTGACCACGTTTACATGCACTTAAGAAAACAGTTTATTCAAGGGTTTTTGCAGAAAGCAGCAATCTAAAACCTCATGTAAACGAGAATGGCGATTTCCTAATGCTGTTTAAGGGCCGATTATAAGATAAGAGAATGCCGCTTATGTGGTCAAATAAATGCATAAGTGCCATTTTTAAAGGTTTTTGATGAGTGTGAATATGACCGGATAGCAAACGTCATAGGATGAAGGCCATCAATAAGTCAACACAGCAGAAGGAATTCAACATTTCTGGGCGTACAGTGTGAAAAGCACATACATTATAAACCATACCCATATATACACAGCAGTGTAAAATATCAATCATATATAATTTCCATATAACCTCGTACATTGGGGGAATCCTGGGGTTTTACGTAAGAGGGAAACCCCACAATTGCAGCGCAATTCCGCTGCAGGTCTAGATGGAATGTTAAGAAAACAAACACAGCAATAACACTTCAATATCTGGAAATAAAGTGAAGCAATGGAGAGTAACATAGTGAAGTCTTCCTTGAAGTCTGCCATGTTTGTTATTTACACAAGCGTCACAGGGAAATAACATTGCTGTGGAGAAAGCTGCGTATGGCCAGGCCGCATGTATATGGGAGTAAAGAGTACACTGCTTATACAGAGCATGTAAACGGGACCGCTGCTTTCTTGCAATAAGCCACTGTCTGGTGTCCATGTAAACATTGTCAGTATTTATTTGCAGGCAACAGGTCAACTGAATCCAGCAAATAAAGATAGTCTCTTAAAACAAATTGCCTTCCACTTTCATTAAGCGTTACAGTAAAATGTATATTGCATATTATACATCATAATTGCATATCACCAATAGGTCCTTTCCCACTGTAGGGACTAAAGCCCATTTTATGTACTTTTCCCTGGGACTATTCTTTTAGTTGTTTTCACACCTGAGGATTTATAGTTCCTAGTAGCGTTTTAAGGGACATTTTAGCTCCTACTCCAGGGTCTCGATAATGGATATATAATTAGATGTGTATCGAGAGTGGGTAATTGAACTCTATTATAAAATAAACTGTCATGAGGGAAGTAGTGTGCCGGTTACTGCATGGTTAACTTGCATCAAAACATTTTCAAGTCAATGAGTGACTATATTACAGTAATTAAGTTTGAGTTATAAAAGCCTATATATTAAAAGATCGTGTTGATTAAATAGATTTATAGTGCATTTTGAACATGCCGTTAGTCTGACTGACTCCTCTCACTCTGCAGCACGGTTCATGCGCCCAGTAAACTGTGACCTGAAGAAACAAGATCCGCTATTACTAATGTGCTTTTTAAACTGTCCAGAGACCAGTTTCTTTAAGAGTTCCATCCATTCAGAAACACTGTTGTTTTAACCATTACCCTAACAAAAATGTAGCTCCAATCCTGGCGTCCTCCGTTGGTGTTGTTGATTATGTTGTTGCTATTGAATCGCACATGAAATAACGTCAGAAGAAAAATGGTTGATACAAGATGATGTCACTATGAAGGTTACTTTAGTGAGTGTGAATGCAAGAGGGGACAAGTCTCCTTGGGTGTCCCGTTCCTCTTAACCGGGACTGTAGGTGGGAAAAGGGCTTTTAACTGTACCATAAAATAATTACTAGTATGAGTACAGGTCAGGTCTATCTTTATAATACGAAACTTATTATTTACTTACCACAATATGCGCGGAGGTATTTTTAATCAGGCAATCCATGAACAGCCCTTTAGCACCACAGAACACACAGAGAAGGACCTCTGGAAACTGGACCTCTTGTTGAGTTTCCTGATTGACGACACCTTTCACAAAAAGCTAAAAGTTGCAAAAAAAGACAAGAAACCATCAACAATTAAAAATAAGAATAAACAAATATGCATTGGCTAGAAAAAACTATTGAACTATTAAGTCACACTAAAAATATCAAAATAACAAAGGAACAATGCAGAAAATATTTCTGACTACACAGAAGCTTTGAAGATATGACCGGTTATAATGACATTTGATCATCATTTCATGAATTATTCAAAATGTATACAAACATCTCTTTTATATAAAAATGTGGTTTCTTTTCTGCTTTCCATGGGTGGTAAAGCCTGACATTATTTGCGCTAGGCAAATAGCGCTGAGTTTTGTGAACGAAGCCTAATTTAGAAAGGAAGGTTTGCGAAAAGAATAAACTCTCTGCACATTGCTGTTCAGTGCATTTATGGGTCTTTTCCACTGCATGGTACAACATGACTCCGCTCGCTTTTTGGGGATTTCCACTCTGGATGGTACCTGGTACTTTTTTTAGTAGGACATTGGTCGAGGTTCCAAGCAAGCCGAGCCGGTACTAACTGTGACGTAAAAATCCTGCAGATCACAGATTGGTCAGGGAGAATTGTCACTACCAGCATCACTGGATTAGCGAAATGCGACATCAACCCGATAGCAGTATCATTTGTTCATGTGACTTTCAAATTGTAAAAAGAAATGGCTGTGGGCAAAACCACGCAGTGGTCAATAAACGAGGTGCAGATGTTCCTCTCATTAGCGACTTACAAAATGACGCAAAACTAAAAAGTCTGTCAGGAAGTGTCTCAGCTGTTGGCCGCACACGGAAAATACCGGATCTTCCAACAGTGCAGGGAAAAGTTATAAAAACATAAAAGTGACGCCAGAACAAGGAAAAGTGGAAGTGGTTTGACCAAATGGACGCTATCTAGACCGGCGAGCAATAGGAGGGAGAGTGCGCTGGACTCGGTCATGGCTGGAGTTCATGATGGAGGATGGGATGTTTTGTTACGTTAACTCTATACTCTGATTGAAAGCTTCACTTTATTTAGTTGAGCAGATACTGGAAAACTTCTAAAACAACCAGATCAATTGAACTGATACACTTGTGTAAAATCACCATCAACAACTGCTTTATGCAGCACAATGAGCTAGTAGCTAACAGCTAGCGCTCGTGCTATTGTTTATGGTCAGTTTGTGTCGTGTTTAAGATGATGTCACGGCAGTAGAGGCGGTGTAACTATGACGATCAGACTATAATCCCACCCATGTTGAGGCGACACTAAACCTCAGTGGAAAAGCAACCTCAGAAAAGTAAAGCGAGTCGAGTCGAACCGTAACGTGCAGAGGAAAAGTGCCATAAGTGCCTGAGAAATCTATTTCATTATCTGATGCAATGACATTCAGACATTACATCCAAACACTTTTTCATGGTCAAAGTTTCAGTTTATCCAAGCGTGAAACTGTAAACGCACCTTTGCTGCCTTCACATCCCTGGCGATCCCACGCAAGCGCAGCCAGATCTGTTCATCCTGCGGCGAGACAGCATCCTTCCCTCCGATACTCAGTATCACCCCAAACACCCGCTCAACAGTGGTCTGCAGGGCCACCAGCGCCTCCCTCAACACACATGAGCAGGTAAACTCATCCTCAACGTCCTGCCCCTCTGTCTGTACATTCAACCTTTGGGATTTAAATCCTTCAAACGGCAGGGCTGAGAGAGCCATGATCCAACTCACTGAAAGAGACAGCAGAGAAAAGGCGTGAGTCATTTCTTAAATATTTAACAGTACAGCAGGGGTGGAGCCAGGGGAGGGGTCATTAGTTCTGGTCCTAAGTGTACACCGATCAAAATTTGAATTTGTTTGTATTGAATATTGATGGAAAAAAAAAGTGTGTAAAAATAACCACAACAGCAAATGTTTTCCTAAATCATTTGTATCATTAGCTCTCCTGCACAGTGTTTTTGAGCTATAATGTTAGTAAATGAATCTCCGTTATCAAGTCATTTTTATTTGTATAGCACCTTTACCAACAAACATCATTACAAAGCAGCTAAAGTTGCAGAAGATTATGCTGTAACAGAATATTAAGCTGTAATGTCTTAACCCTTGAGCATCAATAAAAGAAGTTACTCAGAGGTCCTTGGAGGACAAAGAGGTCCTTTTGTCTGCGTCAAAAAAAACTGCCATAATAATATTATATATTAATATTATTTTCCACTTTTACTGACTTTTCATCAGTCCTGATCATAACTACCAAATATTCATTCATTTTCAGGATTTTAACCCTTTAAATGCCAGTTTGTTTATATAATTCCACTGTTGTTTTTTAAACACACACACACACACACACACACACACACACACACACACACACACACTTGTATCTGGATCATGTATTCAGTGGTCCTGCAGGTCTCTATAATACAGGAAACAGAGAATAGGGGAAAAGCTTGTATTTGCGCCATAGGCAAACATGAGAAAAATGGCGCCATCTGGTGGAAAATATTTAAACAATTTAAATGTTGAAGTCAGGACTCCAGAATGAAAGTATAATATCATATAATTCATGATTTTATGCTTTAACAGCACTGGGATAAAATATTAAATTTTCAATGGGGACATTTTTGTCCTGAAGGTCCCGAGTGTGACTATTTTGTGTTCACAACTGATGCTGAAATATCAAAATTCCCCCAAAATACACACCTTTGGCCAAATGTATGCCACTGGCATATACAAAATGATTGAAAAAACGAAAATGAAAAAGGCAAAAATGTCCCGAAGTTCACACAAGGGTTAAAGTCCTTAAAGTAATTAAGATTGTTTATGATTGGAGCAGTGTACACAACCTTTAATTGCTTAACAGCTATTCTGTATTTTACTCCATTATCAGTCTCACATGGACCATCAAATGGGGTTTACTTTTTACCCCAAACTTTACAGACACCCCTGTCAGTGGATAGTACATATCGTGAACAATGCATTTATATGTGTACACCTCAGTTGCTATAATAACAGCGTATTATATCATCATGTTCTGATACAGTTCTGTTTATTATCAATATCAGTCATTGAAACAAGGGGAAGACAGCTGTCCTCTCAGAGTTACAGTAACAACAACTGTGGGATTTGGGCGGAAGTTGTTCTTACGTGACACATTTACATATCGATAACAAATAGCATATCGATTATGAAAAATACTGATTCCTATGAAGGCATAATGAACATGTTTATAAATAAAGATATCCATATGAAACAAATAAACAGATTTAATGATTCATCCACCATAAACTCCCGTTCTTACCATGATCTGTTGGACTTTAAACTGCGCCCTTCCTTCTGTTTATAAAGTTGTTATTACGATGTTGTTCCGCACTTATAAACAATCCGAAGCGACAATGTCACACAGGTCGTTTTGTCGGGTTAAAAAAGGTTTCTCGTTTAAGAACCAGCAGCACATTTCGCCCGACTCGTTTGTCCACATTTGTGACTGCTCATCGTTTCATTGTTGCACAAATGAAACTAAAGGGGAACTCCATCCGTGATGTCGCTGTTTTACTGTAACGAACGAGATAGAGGTGCGCGCGCAATCTACTCCCGCGCTTTAATGTTTCTGCACATATTTGATCTACTCGAGTAAAGCCAAATCCAGCGTTACATCTGTTTTTATACTAATGCAGATCAATGCAGTTCATGTGATATCCTATATTTATATAAGCACAATAAACACGAACAGTCTTCTCGGAGGTCTTTACGCTGATGTAATCTCCTTGGAATTTCCGCTGACTAAAGTCACTTCCGTTTGAAGTCTACAGATTATTCACCTGCATAACAAAAACTCCAGATCAATTCACTGTTCAACTTGATTTGAAATGCATGCCAAAACGAGAATAAAACACTAAATAAACCTTATTGTGCGTGCGTGAGTGTGTGTGTGAGCGAGAGAGTGTGTGCCGTGTGTGCGCGCGCGCGTGTGTGTGTGAGTGTGTTTGTGTGTGAGTGTGTGTGTGTGTGTGTGAGAGAGAGAGAGTGTGCGTGTGTGTGTGTTTGTGCGTGTGTGTGTGTGAGAGAGAGAGTGTGTGCGTGTGTGTGTTTGTGTGTGAGTGTGTGCGTGTGTAATGCAGCTACAATCAAAGGCCTGTTGTACAAAAAATATTACGCCATCATAGGAGTTCATTGGTGTCAAAGTTCAAAACATATTCTTGAGGATGCTACACACAGGAGAGGTGTATTACAGATTCATCTGTACCCTCCACTGATATCAACACAATCATTCAAATACAGTCTGTGTAATATTTGTATAATTATTAAATGATACTTCTCTAACATCATTATTTATAAAGAGTGTATTTGTGACAGGTCTGAGTAGGTGTGGTGACGTCATTCTTCCTCATATTGGCCGCCCGGTGTGTGTGTGTGTGTGTGTGTGTGTGTGTGCGTGTGCGTGTGTTTGCGCGCGCGGAAGTGAAACTAACTTCACAGTGTGAATCGTCACCATTAACAGTAAACATGAGGAAAAGTCGCGGCTGTCAGAGTTTGAACTCCAATATGACATTACATGTTTAAACATTCCGCGCTCAAGAGTGTTTAACCCCCATCTGATCGAGCTGCAGCGAGCATGGACGGACTGAACCGATTGCGGTCCGATCTGATTCGCGACGAGTCTCTGGACGGGTGGACTGTGATCGGATGCGGCGGGTTCGGACAGATCTACAGAGCAAAACACAGGGAATGGGGATTCGACGTGGCGATAAAATTATTGCTTAACAATGACGGGTAATCTCAGTTTGTGTGCTTTTTTTCATGACGAGGAGACATTTGCCTCTTTTCAAAAAATTGGAAAAGACCCTGAAAGTCAATTGGAGGGGGGAAATATTGACCCTTCATTAATGGAATATTCAAGTTAAGCTCTATCGACAGTATTTGTGGTATAATGTTGATTACAGCGAAAATCAATGTCGACTCGCCCACCCTTTAAAAAACAAACAGCAACATCTGGTTAAAGTGAGACACTTACAATGGAAGTGAATATACCTTAATTCTTCTGTTTACCCTTACAAAAATGGACTTCACTTCAAATTTGCCGCAAATTCACCACAAATAACAAATGCAAATGAGGTGTGCTGCAGATTTGCGGATTTGCATTGTTGCCACTACCTGCAAAGAGCGGCAAACTTCTGGCAACATTTGCCGCCAATAACAACTAATTAGCATGTGTAAATAATGAACGGACAATTTGCAGATAGTTTCGATTTATTTATTTTTTTGTATTTTTTTTTTTAAGGTTAAAGTTGTGTAATATTTGAGCCTGAACATTTTTTTTATCATAATTTTTCTGGTCGGTTTATGGCCTTACGTCGTTATGGCAACTAAATTGTAAAATTGGATGTAGCTTGGCACATATGCGGTTAGTAAGTGATTTTATCACATTAAATCATGTTAACACCCATATTATTTGCACCCCGTGTGTATATATTTGAGTATTTTAATGTTTGCAGATTGACCCCATTGACTTCCATTGCAAGTGCCTCACTGGAACACAGATTTGTTTGTTTTTGAAAGAAAAGGAGGAAGGAGTCGAAATTTTTGTTCCTATAATTACACCACAAATGGGCGGTCTGGGTATCTCAGTGAGTATTGACGCTGACTATCACCCCTGGAGTCATGAGTTTGAATCCAGGTTGTGCTGAGTGACTCCAGCCAGGTCTCCTTAGCAACCAAATTGTCCTGGTAGCTAGGGAGGGTAGAGTCACATGGGGTAACCTCCTCGTGGTGGTGATTAGTGGTTCTCTCAATTGGGCGTGTGGTGAGTTGTGTGTGGATCGTGGAGAGTAGCATGAGTCTCCACATGTTGTGAGTCTCCATAGCAACCAAATTGGCCCAGTTGCTAGGGAGGGTGGAGTCAACATGGGGTAACCTCCTCGTGGTGGTGATTAGTGGTTCTCTCAGTGGGGCGTGTGGTGAGTTGTGTGTGGATCCTGGAGAGTAGCATGAGTCTCCACATGCTGTGAGTCTCCGCGGTGTCATGCACAACGAGTCACGTGATCAGATGCATGGATTGACGGTCTCAGAAGTGGAGGCAACTGAGACTTGTCCTCACCTGATTTAAGGCTGAACGATATTCTGTTTTAGCATCGACATCGCGATGTGCGCATGCGCGATAGTCACATCGTCGGAACATGCGATGTGAAGAGAACGGTAGCAAACAGTAAACACGAGTTTGTTGTATGGCTTGTTGCTGGGGTGACATGCACGTTCTGCGTGCCAGCACAGTGATTGGTTCGCTGTGCCGCTGCTCACCGTGCTCACACACAGCTCTGGCAATCCTAGCTAAAAATGAGCGACGAAGAGGATCCGCCGCAAATAAAGGATGATTTCGTACCAAAAAGAAAGTCAAAATCAGCTATTTGGGACTATTTCGGCTACAAAAAGGAGGATGTTGACCAAAAAGAGGTAATTGCCTGGATTGTTATAAAGTTGTGGCCACAAAACAAGGAAACACCACCAATTTGTCTGATCACTTAAAACGGCACCACAAAGCTCTTTACGACGAATACAAAGTCAAATCTGGATGTCAACCAAAACAAAAGACTATTTGCGATGCCTTTGCCAGTGTGACACCTTACCAGAAAGGCTCTCAACGACAGAAAGACATAACAGACGCAACAACGTTTCATATCGCTAAAGATATGTTGCCACTAAACATCTGGATTGATGCCTCACAATATCGCAATATATATCGTTGGGAAAAAAATAATCGCAATGTATATTTTTTTCAATATCGTGCAGCCCTAACCTGAATTGAGGTGAGTCACCGCGCCACCACTAAGTAGTGGGAATTGGGCATTACAAATTGGGAGAAACAGGGATAAAAAATTAAAAAAAGAAATATATATAAAATTATACCAAAAATGCTGTCAGCTGAGCTTAAATTGCAATGAACCCAGAATATTCTGGGGGGGAAATATAGGGCTGTTGATTTAACGCATTAACGGAGTGTGATTAATAATATAAAAAATAACGTGTTAAAAAACACATTTAATCATGTCCCCTGACGCTTATGTAAATTCTGTAATAAAAGTATGGATTTTCCTACCAGGAATCTTCTTGTTCATTCAGCAGGTCAACATTGTCTCTTCAAAAGGAAGCTAATCTGATGCTCCAGGCTGGAAATCCAAATGTCCTGTGGATCTACGGCTTGTACGAGGGGCGTCTGGGCGATGAACTTCGCGAGTCTCAGGTGGGCCTGGTGATGGAGTTCATGTCGAGGGGCTCTCTGGCTGATCTGCTAAAGTCGTATGGACCCCTGCCTTGGCCTCTGACTTTCCGCATCACTCATCAAATCGGTCTGGGAATGAACTTCCTGCATAAATTGGACCCTCCCCTTTTACACCTGGATCTGAAGCCCGGTAACGTGCTGCTGGATGACAGTCTCAATGCCAAGGCGAGTCCGTTTTGCATATCTCACATACAGTATGAATCATCAGGCTTGCGTTGTGCTTTCACACTGATAGCATCTTTCGCTGTGTAACAGAGCAGTGGCTAGATACAGAAAATAAAATGATTATATTCAAATCTATTCTCTGTGTATAGCAGTTAACGTTATCATCCAGTGCGCAATGCCAAACTCAGCTTGTACGTTGCTCATATACAGTACAATGCGGTATAAAACAGGCCTCTCTCTCTTTTCTGTTTCCTACAGCTCACAGATTTCGGTCTGTCGCGAGTCGCTCGAAGTCTTTCTAAAAGTGTCAGAGAGAAAGATGAAGTGGAGGGTGGAACTCTGCGCTACATGCCGCCTGAAGCACTGAAGTCCGTGAATTATAAACCAAACAAAGCCTCGGACGTTTACAGGTAACAAGACAAACAGCAAAAGTTGTCTTCAGAAGACTTTGAACTGAGCGCACAAGTCAGATGGACAACCATTAAAATGCTTTTATATTGCTTTTTTGAGATTGACAAACATATTCACTTTGACAGTCGTTGGACTGTATTTTTAGTTTTCACAGGTTTTTTTAATCATATTTCTTGTAATTCAAATGTAATAATTATTCCATTGTGTTCATACATTTTTGTCAATTTTATTCTGCTAAAATGGCATATAATTTTACTCGGCGATAGTAACATATTAACAGAAAAAAAATTAATTGCGATCCTTTTGAAAAATATTGACAATTGAAATGTGATATGATTGTTAACATTAAAAAAATACTGTTTCCTTTTGACCAAATGTTAGTCCTGAGCAAGCATGCTTTACTTCCAATAGAAGTAATTTTCTAGAAAGTGTGTCACTCTTAAAAAGAACCAAACTAAATAAAATATACAGGGAATCAGAGTACCTGTTTTTGTCCACAGCCTGCTTTTCATCATTAGGGCCCAAGCACTGTAAGTGTGGAGGCCCTATTGTTTTCCTAAGGATTAATGTTGACATTCTTGTTTTCAAGGATTCAGGTTTTTTTTTTATCCCTTAACATGCTCAAAAAAATCCTGAAAATTTGCACACACATGAGAATCGTCGGCCATTAGAGCTTGGCAAAAATTCACATGGGGGTCAATGGTGGGCTCTCTGCCGGCCCTTTGAAAATTGGATTTTTGGGAGGCTCTGTAGCACATGCCTTTTCACCTACAGTCACCAAACGTTGTACACATATAGATCTCATCAAGATGGACATCTTTCACCCTCATAGTCAAAGGCTGCCCAACAGGAAGTCTGCCATGTTGCATTGTTTGAAAAACGCATGCTCTGCAATTTGAAATACTCCTCCTAGGGGATATATGTAACGGGTACCAAACGTGGACAAAATCATGCCAAGACATTGAAGATGCTAAATTGTGACCAGATTTTTTTATATTTCAAACAGTGTTGCCATGGTGAGGCGATAAATTAATGGCGAAAAATGAAAAAGTGGCAGTGCTCATATCATCGGTATGCAATGTGCGATTTAGATAAAAATGTACATTTATGTTTGGTATTGGGGGCTGATCACATGAATATGACTATTGTGGGGCACGATCATAGCACCACCAACTGGCAGCAGGAAGTGTGGAACTTTTTACAGACTTTAGAATAGCACTCTTATTTTTTTCTGAACTGCTTCAATTGTTTTTTAAATAATGTCAAGACAGTACAGATTTAAAATTATGAATGGATTTTCAATATCTTAAATATGGTTGCCATGGCAATACATTAAACACTATTATTCCTTTTTATGTATATTCATGTTTTAGAGGTACTTGGTATGCTTGAATTTTTATGATCTTTTGCACACACATCAGAATCTTCGCCCATTATGACTGGGCAAATGTTCATTCATGGGCATGTAGAGGGGGCTCTGTAGTGCCAAATAGAAAATGGTCATGTTCAGGGGAGCACATCCCTTTTCAGCTACAGTCACCAAACATGACTGTGCATACTCTATGTAGATCTCATCAAGCCCGGACAACTTTCACACCACAGACATTAGCTCCGCCCAACAGGAAGTCAGCCATTTTAGAATGTTTGAAAATGGCATGCACTGGAATTGAAATACTCCTCATAGGGAATTCATCTGACTGGCACCAAACATAGGCAATGTCATGCCAAAACATTGAAGATGCTGAATAGTCAATGGATTTTTGATGTCTCAAATGGTGTCTACATGGCGACAAGATAAAGTAACCAAAAAATAAGAAGAATTGTCTCATATCTGTGTGCATCATGTGATATACATCAAAATTGATCCGTATGTTTGGCCTTTAGGGCTGATCACATTGATGTATCTACTGTGGGTCACAGTCGTAGCACCACCAACTGGCAGCAGGAAGCAAGGCCCTTACAACAGTCTTTGAAAAAATCAATTTACATTTACACTATTCACTTCAAAAAATTTAATTTTACATTTAAAGCTGCCAGAAGGAAATGGGCCCACGGTGCTTGGGCCCATTAATTGCTCCTTGCAGCTATATTTATTTTTTGGAACCCAATAAAAAGTTATTACTACCTTATGACATTAGTATGGAAATATATTTTTGTATAAAAGTAAAAATAACTATTAGTATTATTACTATCAGAAAAGAGTCTCATTTATGTAATATTGTCATTATCTGCATGCAACGTTGCTATGGAGCTTTTATTTTGTCAGAAGAATAAAGAAAGACATTTCTGTGCACAGTGTTGAGAGTGGCCTTTTAATTTAGAGAAATGCTGTCATCTACTTTTCTTAGAAGAGTAAATTTTATCAGCCAAGCTTTTTTTTTTAATAACACAATGAGCGATTAGCAGCATGTGTAGACTATTTCAATCGCAGCCTTTGCCGTTTGATAGCCATATCACAATTTTGATTTTATTTAGATTGGTCATCAAGCCCTATTAAATATTAATTTAAAATGTCACATATTTCGGATGTGCTTGAGAATTGTAATAAAAAGTTTTTTGTAAATGCAGATGTGATTTCTGTGAAACTCTGCATATGAATTGAAGTTGATTTGATGTGTGTTCTCTTCAGTTACGGTGTGTTATTGTGGTCCATCGTCACTGGAATGGAGCCATACATTGGTAAGCACACTTGAGCTTCACTCACACTCTGGTCTGCATTACTGTTTTTATTCTAATCCCTCACTATCTTTGTGTCTTATAGATGCTCCCTCGAGTCTGGTGCGCTTCCAGATCCCTCAGGGTGACAGGCCTGAATTGACATCAATCGATTGCAGCAAGGCCGAAAGCCTGGATAAAATAGTTCAGCTCATGTCAATGTGCTGGGCTGAAGAACCCAACCAGAGACCGACATTCAGAAGTCAGTCTATAGTCTGTTAAACATCCCAACCCGTATGACTTCCTTTCTTTCTCTTTCGGAACACAGGAGAACATCTGTATGAAGCTTTCAAGCTTAAAAAACATTTTAGAAGACGTTTTATTGTTGCATCTCTATACTGTTCATCTGTACATTATGCTCATCTCATTGTCCCGTTTGCTGTTTTTAGATTGCGTTCATGTGACTGAAAAGGTCTTCGACATGCACAAACATGGAGTGAACAAAGCTGTTCATGATGTTCTCAAAAAACTGGTATAAAAAGACTTCATTTCCAGTTCTTACTTGTTAAGTTGTGTTTCTTCATTTCTTTGGGTCCTATCGATATACTCTGAACAGATTGATTGTTAACCAGAATATCGTTATGTCCTCAATCATTTGTAGGACGGTGACATCTGTTCCGGTTTAGAATCAGTCCAGATCACCCCTAAACCACAGAATGGTACGTTCCATTCCACATAAAGGAAACATGTTCAAAATACACTGAAATCATAATATATTTGTTGTGTTACCACTATCACAACACTTGCCATTTAAGAAATGTTCTCATGGTATTTGATGTGCTATTCATCTTTTAGGGCGTCCTCAGGTTTTGCCCGGTGTCACCGGTCCTTCACCGCAGCAGGTAGATAATGTTGTCTAGTCAGACTACCAAAATGAACAAGTGGTGGGAAATTATTATTTATTTTTAAATTATTAAATATTAGATACTATTAAATAACTGTTATACTAATACATATTTGTAGATTAAAATGTAATTAATGAAAGTAATGGAAATTAAGATGAGGTAAATTCAAATAATTGTTTAATATGAGGATTTTTAATATGTCTATTCCCTCTCATTTAGGAAGCAATTGCCAGTCAAAACACAGAGGGCATAAAAACAGGTACATTTTATTATTTATTTATTTTATGATGAGGATGATGTTTTAAGAAATTGTGATTTAATACCATTTAATTTTTTCTTCATAGAATCTCTTCCTCACCCCGTCATGTCTGTGGCACCTCACCTCAACAAAACAACACCGGTCTGATTATTTATGCATATTTTTACGTTAAGATAGATTAAAATTCTCCCTCAGTTTGTTAAAGCAAACAAACCAACAACTATAAAATAAATTGGAATGTGACCTGTGAAACTAAACCCATATGACAGGCTTTTCATTTTTGCATTAACTATTGCCTTAAGACCAACTAAACACATATTTGATATCATTAAACCTTTTTTGTCTTTGTTTTTGCCTTACAGCATCAATCATCAACACCAGGTCAGTTTTATTGCTAATAATGTCAGATTTCATCCAATCAGGAAGTAAACCAGTGACTCACTATATCACTGACCGCTTTTCTTCTTTTTTCAGACTTCTTCTCAGGAGGTGTCTCCATCAATCTGTCCAACGTCAGTGCGGTTCAGCTCGGCAACAACAACTACATGAAAATTACTCCTAAATCCCGTCAAAGGCACCGAACAGCTCCATCCAGCATCAACAGATCTCACGATCAGTCAGAGAACTCGTATAAGAAGACCGAGTCCCAACCGCATTGTAACAATCTTCCCAGAAAAGATAAGAAATAATAATAATAATAATAATAATAGTTATCTGTTGAAGTGGTTGGGTTTCTGATAGTTTAGATCATTCATCCTGGCTTAGTATTTCATCAGAAAAGCTTTTGCTCTTTTCTAAACTAAGTCCTGTGTATTTGGAGAGTTTTAAACAGGATTTTACAGAAATTGTCCATAAATATGGTGAAAGTGACGATCTACAAAGAAATAGGGTTAGGGTTTTTTTGGTACTTTATTTTTCCATTCATTCTTGAGAATAAATAAAACAAAATCTGCATGCTGTAGATTAAACTGTGTGTCAGCCCTCAATCCCAAATTAACATGTAACCAAAGGGCACAATTTTGGTGAATCAAGGGTCCATTACATTTTAAAGGAATATTTTGTGTTAAATATAAGTTCATCTAAATCGACAGCATTTGTGGCCACAGTTGATTACCAAAAGTTTTCTTTAAAAAAAGCACAAATGTGTGTTCCAGTGAGACACTTACAATGGAAGTCAATGGGATTTAATCTGTATACATTAAAATACTCACTGTTTCAAAAGTATAGACACAAGACATAAACAATATGTGTGTTAACATGATTTTACTCTCATAAAATCACTTACTAATGTTGTGGAGCGTGGAAACCGTTTCTTCCCTCTCAATAAGAAACCTCTCGTAGTCAGGGGTTCTGTAATGTTTAATGTGTGTGTTCATGTTTCATGTCTTTTATTTTGAAAAGTCCAGTTCCTGGTCCTTGTCATTTGATTTCATGTCTCCCTCCATGTTCGTGTGTCTTGTTTTCATTAGCTCATTGTTTGATTACTTTGTTATCAGTTCTAGTTTGTCATTGGTTTTAGGTTAGTAGTCTTGTTATCTTGTTTAGTGTTCTGTTTGATCATTGGTTTATGTTATCCCATGTCATGTATTTAAGCCCTCATGTGTACCATTGTCCTTTGTCTAGGATTGTTTGTAAGTGTAACTTTGTTTTTTTATGTTATGCCAAGTCTAGTTTATGTCAAGCCATGTTTATGTTTAGCCATGTTTTACTCATGTTCATGTCTAGTTTAGTTCTCATTTGTAGTAAGGGTTTTGTTTCATGTTTATTTAATAAAACTGCACTTGGGTTCCTCACTCCTGCGTCATCAAACACGGTGTGTTTGTTTCTTGAACAAAAATGAGCTGAATGGTCGAGTTGCCAGAAAGAAGCCTTCACTGCGCCAATGCCACATAAAAGCCCAGTTACAATATGCCCGACAACACCTTGACATGTCTCACAGCTTCTGGCACACTGTAATTTGGAGTGACGAGACCAAAATAGAGCTTTATGGTCACAAGCATAAGCGCTATTTTTGGTCAACAAGGCCTATAGTGAAAAGAATCCCATTCCCACTGTGAAGCATGGTGGTGCCTCACTGATGTTTTGGGGGGGGGTTGAGCTCTAAAGGCACAGGGAATCTTGTGAAAATTGATGGTAAGATGAATGCAGCATGTTATCAGAAAACACTGGCAGACAATTTGTATTCTTCTGCACGAAAGCTGCGCATGGGATGCTCTTGGACTTTCCAGCACGACAATGACACGAAGCACAAGGCCAAGTTGACCCCCCAGTGGTTCCAGCAGAAACAGATGAAGGTTCTGGAGTGGCCATCACAGTCTCCTGACCTTAATATTATCGAGCCAATCTGGGGAGATCTCAAAAGTGTTGATCATGCAAGACGACCAAAGACTTTGCATGACCTGGAGACATTTTGCCAAGACGAATGGGCAGCTATACCACCTGCAAGAATTTGGGGCCTCATATACCACCATTATAAAAGACTGCACAATTGATGCTAAAGGGGCAATAAACAGTATTAAGAACTAAGGGGATGCAGACTTTTGAACAGGGGTCATTTCATTTTTTCTTTGTCGCCATGTTTTGTTTTATGATTGTGCCATTCTGTTATAACCTACAGTTGAATATGAATCCCATTTGAAATAAAAGAAATGCGTTTTGCCCGCTCAATCATGTTTTCTATAAAAATTGTACATATATTACCAATTCTCCAAATGTATGCAAACTTTTGAATACAACTGTATATCAATTTTTTAAACTAACAGAATAGTAAAAGTTTAAAAAGAATGGAAATTCAAACAAATCTCTTGTCTTGTGTTTTGAAATAATCTCTCAGTAAAATACAATACGTCCTTTTAATTTCTCGTGACTCATACTTTTTAGCTTTTATAACCGCATCAGTGTGAAGTTATAGCCAATTTTACAAATTTGTTGCCATGACGACGTAACGGCGTAAACCTGTAAAATTGGCCCCATTGACTTCCATATTAAGCGCTTCATTTTAACCTCCATTTTTGTTTTTAAGAAGTCAAAATATTTTTTTTTAAATTCTGTCAATTTAGCTTCACTTGCACCTCTGTTTTCAATTTTCTATCATCATTGTTTTCCAAAGGATGTGGTAATTGGAAGCATTTTGAAAACTCTCCATTTTCAGTGGAGGAAAACAATGTGGATGAGCGGCATAGATGTAGCAAAATGAATGCTTTTTCAAACTTCAACAGATTAGTGAAGGCACAGCCTCCGTCTCTCAGTGCAACTGCACCTGACACAAAAACATCAATATTCTCAGATGAAGAACATGTTTTTATTCAAAAAGCAAAACGTTGGCAGTATGTTCGAATCACGCAGAGAAAAGGATAGCCATTGCGCTAATCAGTACTGACACTGCATGTGGTGTACTCAGCAGAGTCCTGGCATTCCGAACGTTCCAAATCCCATCTCCCCATCTGTCAAACCGGAATCTAACAGGCACAGATCTGCATCACCAGGATTTGTCCACTTATTTCCCATTTCTCCTGGTGTTCTGGACAAAATGCCTTGGAATGGGTGGGTGGATGATGCAATAACAGGAGCCGATAGTTTTCCATGAAACCTCTGAAGTCTTAAAGGCGTCACGACATGCATATATTTTATTTTCTTTCCTGAGGTTCACTTATAATGTATTAAAGCATTTTTTGTACAAAAAACAGTAACAATGTAGTAAACCTCTTTCTACCCTGTCTTTGGTCCTCTGTCTGAAACACTCATCAGATGTTTTCTGTGTACTTCACCTTTAAGACACGCCCACTTTTCTAATTGGCTAGCATCGTTAAAGAGCTAGTGTAGAACTGTATTTTCCAAGAATTAACGTATGAAAACTTGCAAGAGATTTACAAAATTCCCTAAAAGCACTCAGTCCAGACAATCATTGATATGAACATTTGTACATAATGTCCCAATTTATGTAATTCACACAATCAAACTACAACAGTTGTTTGACTGAAATGACAACAGAAATCTGAACAAAATCGTCACACTCTTTCTCCCCAATACTTATCAGGCATACAAGATTTGGTGATAAAATAACGCTATTTAAACAGCGTGCAAGAGACAGACACAGTGGGTGTGGTGTCAAGCTTCGGAGAGGCATTTATTAGAAATAATAATAAACATAAAATGTCCATAAAGGGGGAATAAATGGTGTCCAAAGGGAAAAGTGTCCAAAAATAAAGGGGAATCTGGCCTCCTCGCGGTGAGACAGTTCCGTGAAGGGCAGGGAAGTGTCCGTGGAATGGCCTAGGTATGAGGGGGATCTGACGGCGGCACATGTTCCCCTTTTGGATCCATGGTGCGTAGAGTGGCGACGTCCTTAGCGGCCTGTCTCCCCAGACCCGCGGCAGGTGTGAGGGGAAGGCGGCCCGGTCTCTAGCCTGTTGGCCGAACCCTTTCTGACCTGATGCAGGGCCTGTGAGGATGCCAGTGGACCCCACTCATGCCTGGGCCATTCCACAGACACTTCCCCGCCCTTCAGGGAGCCCTGTTTCACCGCTAGGATGCCAGATTGCTCACCCCAAGACATAGAAAATAAGTTGTTCGCCTGTTGGGGAATTTTACTCGAATGATTCACAGGTTGACTATAGGAATATGTCTCCCTTGATAAATTTGTTAAAAATGCAGGACATCATGGCTGATGCGAGAAAGCAGACAGCCTTGCTACCATTTACAGAACTTCACCATAACTTTTTGTTGCGCTCGTTCGCACATTCTTCTGCCATATTTAAATCATTTAACCTCAAATCAATATTCCGTGCGGAATTATGTATATCTTTGGTAAGTAACCATTTAATAAGCACAATCCGCTCCCCTTTGAAGTCATGATATGATCATGGTTTATTTTGCCCTGTTTATAATCCCCTGTCACAGTCACATTTCAAATATGATGGCATGCACAGCCTTCCAGATGCTAGCCAGCAAAATCGGTGATAATGTAGGAATTGACTGATACAAAAACAATTCTTCTCTACTCCCTCTATATTTCTAATATACTGTATACAACAGTTAGTTCCGGCCCTCAAATCTGATTGGACGAGAGATGTTCAATGAGCACTGATGGTGTGACAGGATCAGCACTTGGACGCTTCACTCTCAGTGTATCACTCCGCTTGTATTTGTACCATTCTAAACTATGGCGTAAGAGCAGTATATATCTGTTAGGAGTTACTACCTTTATTTAAAAATTTAATTACATATGTTAGCCAGCAGGTGGTGGCAAAAGATCATTTTTGTGTGTAATATGAGCCAGTTGGTGACGTGAAGTGTATCCGTTAGTCATTGTTTACATACAACAGCACTCTGTGATCACTCGTATCACCACTACATTACTTAAGCTAAAACATTGTTTTAAACGGCTTTAAATGAACAATTTCAGGATTAAGGCTCATTGCTGAGAGATATGAAGGACTGTTTGATTACAGAACTCGAGGTGCTTACCGAGTTTCCACATTGGATTCACACTGTTTAAAAATGGCGGAGGACATCACTGTTTCTATAGTGATCGACTCTTGCGTGGCTACCACGATAGGGAGAAATACCACCCCGCTATTTTTTCACTGAGAAAGCTGGTCTTCAGAAAGCTGACAGCATCTCTGCTTGGGAGTGGCAACAGGTGATCACACACGCTCAGTGTCTCGCTCGCTCTCTCTCTCTCTCTCTCTCTCTCTCTCTCTCTCTCTCTCTCTAACACACACACACACACACAGACAAAGACACATAGATACGCACACACCCATCAATCCATCCTTGTTTAATCAATAACTTGTTAGAAACAGCACTAGCCGTGATATTATTTTTGAAGTGAACTTTTTGAATTACTAATGGAGGTTTGGACGCATCATTTGTTTTGAACCAGCAATGGCAGATTCTGATTCATAGCGTAATAAAGTAGTTCCATGCACAAATGCGTTTTAATGACTGTACTCAAAGTTTTTCAAAGTTTTTTAAAATGTAATTGTTCATTGAACTGCTGTATATAAGTAATATCACACTCGCAATCGTGCTATATGGCCCTACATCAGCACTGCTGTAATTACCTATGGTACTCGGCCTGCAGCCGAATCACAGCAGTGCTGATATAGGGTGTGATATACTAAAATATTGCATGTTTATACAGTTTGTGCACTGAAAATACTTGAAACTTTGTTTTATGTTTGCCAAAACCTAGCTCTGAATTATGCTCGTTGGTCGCTGACATTTGGAAATGTTGTCAAATGACACTTCTCAGTGAGTTTTAGGTTGATCAAGGTAGTGTCTAGAAGGTAACAACCCAGACGCCTAAGTCTGTCGAGAGTCTCATTCGCTGTTACTAAGGTTAGGTAGAGGGTTAGATTCAGGGCTGGACTGGTAATCTGGCATGCCAGGGATATTCCCGGTGGGCTGATGCACTTTGGGGCCTATCAGGGGCAGACTGTCCATCGGGAGAACTGAGCGGGCTGGTGGGTTGGCAGAGAAACATGCCGATTGGGCAGCGATAAGCTCAAAATACCACAAAATGGTGCCGCGATATGCCCCTATATGGACCAAACCCTGGGGTAGCCAGGCTTTGTTCCATGGTGGCCACAGTCATCCGCCACTGGTGCATTGCTGTGCATTCTCTGCAATGCCACAATGAGTGCTATCGTGAATGTTAGCATAAACTGTCTTTTTCTGCAGTCAGAGAGTGCATTTACATCAATACAACATGTTGAGAGTTTACCCTTTTCAGATTCTAATGCTAAATTGTGAACACACATGTGCACATCAGTTTGAGAAATAAACTTTTTTTTTTATTTTAATTAATGCACAATATTATCTCCACAATTACATTTTCTGGGTCATCTTTTGCCTTAATGGAGGCTTTTTTACATCTTCTCCATTGACATTGTATTCATTAATACATATTCAAGATTGAGAATTTATTACATTTCATTCGAAAAATTCAATCAATATCAACTCATATTTAATGCCATAAAATGTATAACTAGAACTATAATACAACTCAGAAATAACATCATTTTCTTACCCCCGCATTTTGAATTTTTGGGACATTTTTGGTGGCAATTTTGCCCTGAGCCCCCTTAATTCCTGACCCTGGCATTAATCATGTACACATATTGGATAAGCCATCAGAACATCTGTAAAGGTGTTTTCATGCAGAGAAAAATGGCAAAAATCATCATCTTACAGATAGCTATTTGAATACTAACACATCCGGTTTAATGGCACAGACAATGGTAAAGCCACATCCCCACTGATATGTTTTCATTTGAAAACTCTGTGCCTAATGTCACTGCTGTCCAAAGTTTGAAATGCTCCAATTTCAATGGAGGAAATCACTGTTTTAGTGTGAATGAGAGGCGTAACCTAGCAATGCTTTGTCAAGCGAAAACATATTAGTGTGCATATGGTCTATTCTACTGTGCACGACAAATGGAAATGACAGGGCACAAGTAATGCCAGGGAAAAAAGCTTGTGTCCTTTATTGTGCATCCCAGTAGCCAATATGGACAAGTACCTCCGCTTATTCTTGGGCACCGTGGATGAAGTTTGTTGGTTGGGTCCATAATGTCTCTAGCCAGAACAACAGATGGCACATAATGATGATAAATTGAAACCGTAGCCACCCATGTCCATATTTACACTCTGACCTTTAGAATATGGCACAACACAACAATGAATCATGAGTCAAGGTGTTGCTCATGGATGTACCTCATGTATTAACATGCAAAGGAATACAATGTAGAATTGTTGAAACAGAATATCCTGGCATAGAGATACAGTATGTTCTCTTTCTCAAAGAAACATCGTTTCAGGGCAGTCTCATAAGGAAAACTTTGCATATATCCCGCACCACAAAAATGTTGCCCAGACATCAGGGCCATTATATGATTGGCTTACAGGCAGATGTGTCCACACTGACCGTTGAGGCCAATACATACTCAAGTTTGTGAACGCAGTGGCGGCAGACCTCCATAAAAAAGTAGTTGACTTGCAAGAGCAAACGCACAGTAGTAGCGGACTGTTCACACTCATTTCACTATAGCACCCCATGTGACAACATTGAGAAAGCAATGCGCACTTGTGCTGTGTTATGAATTGCAGACACATTTGGGAATGCATCTACACATTAAATCAAGCTTGCCAAGCTAGAAGGGTCCGCACTCACATGCTTGATTAGAATGTATTTCTGCCTTTATGTGGTCAAAATACAGGTATGGAGGTTGAAATCTCTTCCTTTAATAAGGAAATCTTTGCTGTAACTTCAGCTGGAAAATGCAATAAGACTCATTGCATCAGGTTTGACGTCAATAAAAGCAAACATCTTTGCAGTGTTAGGAAGCTTCTTTCAAACCATTTCTTCCCAAGCCATAAGCTACTTATAATTAAAAGTAGTTCAACTATAGTCAAGTACAATGTCTTTATTACCATCTGATGATAGTGTTTATAATTTAATCATACATATTTTTCTGTCATAAAATCAATAAGGATTTTTAAATGAATGAACAATCTGAATTATGTTGATAGCATCAAATTGAACAGATACATTTATTGTAAATATATATAAAAATACATAATACATAGCTTGCTACTTGAAAAGTGATACTGTGAACTTTGTCTAGAAGAGTGATATTTCCTAATGAGAGTGTATTGTATGATTCACATGCCCCTCTGTGCAATATTCTGTTTCTGTGAGTGTCTCTTCTTTCTGCATGCACTTCTCTTGCATTCTGTCTACAAGGGAAAAACCAGGAACCCAGAGAATGTGGAATATTTCCAGCCACCCATCAGGTTTCCTCTCTCCAGTTTCAGGTAGGCCTTGTCTCCTCTCTCCATGGTAACCAGACCTGCATTAGTCGCTGCTTCACGTGTCACGTCCTGATCCCCAGCAAAAGCGGAGATCACTGGCCAACCATTCAACACTAGACTGACCTGAATAAAAAACGAGAGAAATGGAAACTTGGTGAACCTGTTGGATACTTTTATGAAAAGTTTTTGAGCAAATTGTGTTCCCGTAAATGCAGTAAGATGTGTCGGCTCTGGCCACAACCTTAACTTTAAATACATCACTGTAAAAGGTCTCTAATTTAATGGAAAGGACAAAGTAGTAGATGCGAGATCCAACTCAAAAAGGTAATTTATTTTCTCAAAAACAAACTCGCTTTTCAGCGCAAATTCAGTACATGCGTGACAGCTCTCTCCCTCTCAATGTCCGGCTCGCTCTTATAGCTTGTCTCCACTCTCACTGCAATGACAAACAGCTGTTAGAGACAATCATTGCCAGGTGAAGATCCTTAATGTTCTCATCTCCTGATCTCGCTCTCCATTCACAATCTGGTGCTCAACCACGCCCCCACTCAGGCCAGGGAGCCATCTGGCCTGCCCAGTACTCTCCTCCCATTTCTGGAAAGAATGTCTGCAACAGCCATCTGTGCCCCAGGTCTGTGGACCACCTCGAACTTAAAAGGCTGAAGAGCCAGTAACCAGCGGGTGCGGACCACCACAAAGGTCAGCTTTCACCAGCATAAAATCATGTTGCCATGGCTCCAAGCACTGGGCCAGGTCTGGGGCTCCCTTTTTAGCAAAGACCGATCAGTGGGCTGGTGACATCCGAATAATTAAGACACAATCCTCCTATAATAACCATTTTTTTTTTTGGTCTTGGGTCTCAGGCAGGCCGCAACTACTGTGGTCTTATCAATTTCGGTGCACACTTGCTTATAACCCAAGTGGATCCCCAGATTCTGTACCTCCACCAGTCCAATTGCACACTTCTTGGGATTTGCCGTGAGTCCCACCTGTTGCAGCGACCTTAGAATTGCCTTCAGATGCTGCATATGCCTCTGCCAATCATTACTGTAAATAATGATGTCATCCAGATAGGCAGTGGTATGCGCAGAGTGTGGTCTGTGGACTCAATCCATAAGGCGCTGAAACGTAGCCGGGGCCCCAAACAAACCATACGGAAGGGTCACAAAATGGTGTAAGCTAAATGGTGTGGAGAAGGCCGTTTTCTTACGGGACATTGGTGTTAAGGGGATCTGACAATAACCCATAGTTAAATCCAGTGTAAAATAAAAGCGAGCCATGCCTAACCGATTGAGCAGTTCATCAATACGAGGCATGCAGGCTGGCCCAGTCACTGTGGGATTCTCCCTCCACGGTTTTAAGAGGTTGAGATGGTAAATTTGCCGTGACCTCAAAGTGCCCTTGTTATTTTGCGAGTAATTTAGAGCTTGATGTGGGTAGTTATACAAGGACTTTATCTCCCTGTGTAAATTCCCGTAGCTGAGTTCCCCTGTTATAGAGCCATGTTTGACGTTCTTGAGCATTTAGCAAATTATCCTGTGATAGTTGCCCCAATGTGTGGAGTTTTGCTTTCAGGTCAAGAACGTATTGAATTTCATTTTTACTGTTTGAAGGTCCCTCCACCCAATTTTCCCTCATGACATATAAGACACCGCAAAGCTTATGCTGATACAATAATTAAAATGGGGAGAACCTGTGGAGGCTTGCAGGACCTCTCAAACTGCTAATAACAGGGGTTCAAGCCCCTTATCCCAATTCTGAGCATCTTTGTGCACAATCTTGCAAATAATTTTTTCAGGTTTTATTTAACAGTTTGACCAAGCCATCCATTTGTGGGTGGTAGATGCTTGTCCAAATAGATTTAATACCCAATAACTCATACAGCTCGCATAGTGTACGTGACATAAAAGCAGTGCCCATATCAGGGAGGATTTCTTTCAGAATCCCCACTCAGAAAATTATTCTGAAGAGTGCATCCGCAACACTATGTGCTGAGATGTTGTGCAAAGGCACTGCTTCCGGTTATCATGTTGCATGGTCCACCAGAACCAACACAAAGCGATGCCCACATGCTGTCTGCTCTAATGGCCTGACGAGGATCATACTAATTCTTTCGAAGGGTACCTCGATTAAAGGAAGCAGGCACAAAGGCACTCTTGGGGTGGCCGGCGGATTCACCAGCTGATATTCACGGCATGCCGCACACCATCTGCGAACATCCCTGCTAATGCCTGGCCAATAGAATCAGGCCATTAGATGGTTCAGTGTCTTTTCTTGCCCTCAATGACCTGCCATCAGATTATAATGAGCTGTCTGGTATAACATTTCCCGACGGTTCTTCAGATCCAATAACTGGGTTGTATCTTCCTTTGTCTGAATGTCCAGCTTCACTCGATACAACCAGTCATTTATAATAGAAAAGTACAGACAGGCGAGTGCAATGTCTGGCTGAAGGCAGTGACCATCAATCACTCTCACTTGGTCGAAGGTGTGCCTTAGAGTCTCGTCTCGCATCTGCTCCAGAGGGAAATCCCTGGTGGGAAACCCTCTTAGGGTTGGGGAAACAGAGACTTCCCCCTCCCTTACGTCATCCTGTCGCCGAGCTGACAGACAGCTGTTAGAGACAATCATTGCCGGGTGATGATCCTTACCATTCTCATCTCCTGATCTTGCTCTCCATTCACAATCCGGCACTCAAACATGCCCCACTACCACCAAAATAAATTATTTTACATGTTTATGAGCTGGGTTTCAGTTGAACACTATGTTAGCACTCTCAGAGGTGGGTAGTAACGTGTTACCTTTACTACATTACATTTACTTGAGTAACGTTTTGGGGAAAATTTTACTTTTAGGGTAGGTCTAAAAGTGGGTATATTTTACTCTCACTCAAGTAAATTTCTAATGTTTTTTTTTTAACATTTACTTCTTTACAATGTGTGGCGTTACTGTCATTACATTACTGGGTTTAATTTGAATTAATGTGTAATTTATTGAGAGATTATTGAATGGGACTTTTACAAGAGCGGAAGTTCACAGCTGCGCGTGATGAGACGCTTCCGCTTGAGTGATGACACTGTCACTCGTCATCAGTGCAGCAGCATCAAACTCTTCAAAGTGAAACACTTTCTGTGCTCAACACAGTGAACAAAATAATTATTTCGTCATGCAATGCCTTCATTTAACACCAAGACAAGCTGATATTTCAAGATTAAAGTCACAGCTCTAACTTCAGGCAGCACGCTGAGGTAAACGTTGGCGCTAATCCTAACGCAGGCTTTTCGGTGTAATGAGATGTAACTGGGCTCTTATGACATCAGTTTTTAAGTGTACATTTTTAAATTAGTGCAGCAATATAACAGAGTGCTTTGTCCCGCATGTCATTAGCAGTATTTATGCATTTACTCTGAGCCCCAGCGGGGGAACTGGAAACTACTACTTCAGGCGGATTAACTGTATAAATCCATATAAACATCTAAATTAATCGCTGCCATTCACGTGATCGAAAACTGGAGCGCGGACAGACAGCATTTCTGCGCGTGCACAGCGAGGCGCGCCCATGTGAGATGTGCGGGCGCGAGGTGATCTTGCTGATGATTGTGGCTGCATCTGCTATCGTCACCTCATTTACTATTTCCTATATAGTGAATGGAAGTTAGTGCACTATTTCTCAGCAGTAAGTGAACTAAATGAGTGAATTCGGACATGAGTGTCGGAGCTCTGGGGCTGGTGGAGAAACGAAAATACTTGGGCCTTTTTTGTTATTCTTATTAAATAATATATTAATACAACAAATCTTCATTCTGTTTATAATTTTTTTAATATACTGTGTGTTAATATTAAGAGTAAACACATTTGATCAAATAAAGAGTACATTTTAAAATGTACCTGTATGTTTTGTCTCTCTATATGTTATTATGTTATTTCAATCAAGTAATGATTTGCCAAAAAGTAATTTACTACATTCAGCATAAAATAAAACATTGCAGGACTGAAGGAAGCAGTAAACTCCAAGCTTGTATGTCTTCCCCGTGGTAGATTGTGGGATATTAACCTTCATCGAGTGTACTTGAAATGTACACTTGAATTTAGAGTGCATTGTGGGTAAGAATGAGTGAAAAAAGTACAAGGAACAAGTGGCTCACTCAGAATTCAGACACTCCTACAAAACTGTGAAAACTCAAAATAGTGCACAATACTGTATAGTGGATAGGGGTTAGTTTCAGAGACAGTGAGTGTTCCACGATCAGGGTTGGTGCCCTACGTAGGCTGCATGCTCTGCATTTACAGTGGCAGTACTGCTGTACAGAACTAATGATCTAAATACTTGCAACACTGAAAACTGTAACTACACTGTAATAAGAATCCACACAGGACTTTAATAAAGCATGATCTTGCTTTGGGTTATATTTCAGCATTATATATAATGTCCTTGTGTGATATTTTCACGTTTTCACTGTAATAATTACTAGAAATGTTTCCAAACCTCTCTTCTTATTGATAAATTCATCCAGATCGGAGAAGAGCCCTTAAAGGGATAGTTCACTCAAAAATTACAATTCTCATTATTTACTCACCCTCATGCAACCCCAGATGTGTATGACTTTCTTTCTTCTGCTGAACTTAAATGAAGATTTTTAGAAGTATTTCTCATCTCTGTAGGTCCATACAATGCAAGTGAATGGGTGCAACATTTTAAAGCTAAACAAACAAACATAAGTCAGGATAAAAGTAATCCATAAGACTCTAGTGGTTAAATCAGTATCTTCAGAAGTGGTGTGATATGTGTGGAAGAGAAGAGACCGTTCACCTTCATATTCTTCATGTGATTCACATTCATCTCTGCATATCGCCCCCTGCTGTCTAGCAAAAAATGACAAATATTGATCTGTTTCTCACCCACACCTATCATATCACTTCTGGAGACATGGATTAAACCACCGGAGTCTTATGGATTACTTTTATACTGCCTTGATGTGCTTTTTAGAGCATCACAATTTTGGCCTACAGAGCTGAAATATTCTTAAAATCTGAATTATTATTAGTGTTATATAAATCATTGTTCTGCAGAAGAAAGGAAGTCATACACATCTGTGATGGCATGAGGTCTCTTTAAAGTGATAGCTCAGCAATAATTTAATATTCTGTCATCATTTCTCTACCCTAATGTTGTTCCAAACCAGTGTGACCCTCTGTATTATGTGGAAAACAAACTACGTTAGACAGAATATTCGGGACTGACAGTCTCGCTCACCATTCACTTTCAATATATATATAATTATATACAATTAATTATACTTACAAGTGCTACAGAGGACGTTTCATATCATTTCTCCATAGCGAGCCTAATTCTATTCTATTTCTAAAGTCTTTTGCGGGTCGCATTCGGATGGCCGCAGATGGCCCACAGACTAGACTTTGGACACCCCTGCCCTACACTAACATGCAGATGACCTTTTAGAAATCTTTGAACACTTATTGTGTGCTACTCTCACCTGTATTGTTTGTCTGTTGTAAACTTTGACCACATGAAAACTGAAGCTGTACACTCCTTTTCTGGGAGCCTGGAAGATGCTCCGTGCTGGATCAAAATGACTCCCAACATTTACCAGAACCTTCAAAAGAAGAAGAAGAAGGAACAGACTGGGCATACTTAATATATATATATATATATATATATATATACTTTGCCATCCTAACACTGCACAGTTTTATAATTAGATGCATTATATTATAAGCATTGTTTTTGATTTTAGTATTTCGAGTCACCAGCTAGACTAAACAAACACACATATCACAAATTCATTACCTGGTCAAAGTAAATGGTCATGGTGCGGTTGCTCATCTCAGATGGTTCATGGTTATTGTTCCGGACAGCAGAGAATGCCACGCGACCCGTCCCGGAACGCACAGACATTCCCAGGGCATTCCCGGTGGGCTCAGTAGTCGGGGTGGAATCACACACGACTAAACACTTCCCCTCCAATACGATGGGCTCTGTGTCATTTTGGCTGCACACCAGCAGGGGGCCCAACAGAAAGAGAAACCCCGTGAGCAGCGAGGTGTGGTGGGCTAACGATGCGCCACTCATCCTCATCCTGCCAGGATGATTTGGAACCCAAGAGGTTTTTCAAAAGCGTATTTGAATATGTTGATTCCACAAAAGACAATGTACCTGGGTCAATGAAAAATAAGCATATGCGACAATGGGGAATTGAATATCCACTACAGATTACAGAATGCATGCTGTAAAATGTAATTTGTAATGTTTTCCATTAGATTTCATTCAAGAGTGCATTTTCGACCCACCTAGGGAACTGGATAATCAACTCTAGCTTTCTGCATCAGTGTCGAAAGTCACAAAAGACAGAACCACATCCGTCGACTTGATAGCCAATGTTTCAGTTTGTTTACAGTCCATTAAGTTTTCACCTGGTCTACAGATTACCAAAGGTGTCCAAACATCCCACGGTGAACTTTTAACCTGCAGACGTCAAACCTGTCCTTCCCTGTTTGTGCCAAAAGACAGGGCGGTGCATTTATCAGCAGAGCGAGAGAAGAAAAGAGGAAAATTGTATAGATAGATATTAGTATATTTCAACATTTAGTAGAAGTGTGTTTATAAGTTGTTGTGAGAGCTGCATAAGGAACCATCACGCACACAAACACTCGCCATCTGGACCTGACACTAGAGACCATCTGCCTCCCTGTCATGCATTATAGTAAATTAAAACCACACAACTACAACTACACCATCAAGTCATTTCAACCACATGTGACTTTCTTCCATGGAACACAGAAGAAGGAAAGCATGTTAGCCTCGGTCACCAATCACTTAAAAATCAAATCAAATAATGCAATGAAACTGATTTAAATTTTTTGGGTGAACTAACCCTTAAATACCATCCTCATGTTCACATCAGCTTTAATTAAAGTACATGTTGCCGTATGATCACAAACAGGAAATATCTTACCTGATCTGTAGCACAGATTCACTGCCACTGAATACAAAAGACAGTCTGTCCTCCTCCTCAGCATCCCATTTCAGCTTTCTCTCTTTCTCTTCTGCCAAGGTCCCCCACTGTTCAAACAGACGTTGGTATTTTTTACATCCCTCTATTCTTGTCCTGTTAGCGTGGTAAAGTACACATATGTTCTGACGTTATATTCGTCCTGTCCTTTATCACTCTCTTCCTGTGTATTCATCTTCTTTTCACTCTCTGGCTTTTAGGGCCTTATTTTAGTTCTGTCTTTAAAAGAAAGTCTCACACATGTCCTGTACTGATTCTGTAGGGTACAAAGGTGCCCCCTGTGGTAAAAGGTGATTTTAATTTCAGCCCAAATAACACCAAACACCACCAGAGCACCTTCCGGAACATCTATGCAGGTGCAGAAATTAAGGGGGGCACTTATAATGAATTCCTCTATTGATGTTGATTGAATGTTATGGGCATTTAATTAGTCATCTAGTTATCTTAATTGTAGCAATCTAGTTATTTACATCGAAAACTTGTTAATCAATTGATTCAATTTTACTATGTTACATAAAAGGAAGACTTCTTTTTTTTTTTCTTTGTTTTTGGTAATAAATAAATACATTACATACATGAATAAAATGCCCCTAAAAAATTAAATCCAGGGGGCAAATATTGCCCCTTAATAGAAAAGTGAATTTCTGACCCTGTCACTAAAACATTTTGCCCTGCATGAGGTCATCATGTGCAACACTTTTTGTTGATTTTGATTTTTTTTTAAAATGTTGCATATTTATGTAGTTCCTGAGAATCACATATATTTTAGAAATAATTCATTATTATTTATGATTGTGAGTTTTACATTTTAGTTTTGTTTAGTAAAGAGTCACTATTCAAGTGTGTCCAAACCCTTCTCTGACTGGAAATAAACATACAATCAATATGAAATCAAATTCACATCATACACTTTCTATCACACCTGGAGTGGCGAGTTTGAATTCAGGGTGTGCTGAGTGACTCCAGTCAGGTCTCCTTAGCAACCAAATTGGCCCGGTTGCTAGGGAAGGTAGAGTCACATGGGGTAACCAAATTGGCCCGGTTGCTACGGAGTGTAGAGTCACATGGGGTAACCTCCTTGTGGTCACTATAATGTGGTTCTCGCTCTCGGTGGGGCGTGCCGTAGAGGATAGCGTGAAGCCTCCACACATGCTATTTCTCCATGGTAACACGCTCAACAAGTCACGTGATAAGATGCGCGGATTGACGGTCTCAGGCGCGGATTGAGGCGAGTCACTACACCACCATGAGGACTTAGAGCGCATTGGGAATTGGCCGTTCCTTATTGGGGAGAATAAAAAAATCATCATACACTTTGGGACCACAGATATGCAAATTTTCCTAAAGGAGGGATTTAGTCCACTTGTACTGAATCATTCTATAATAATAATAATAATTGATCTGTATTGATATTAGTTTCCCAATTATATTTCAATTAAAAGCTTACTAATAATGATTAGTATACTATTATTTCATATTTATTCAGGGAATATAAATAAATAACAGAATAAATGCCAATTTTAACTTTTAAAGAATTCAGTTAAAAGTTAACCAATCAGACAGAGAGAGCGTCAAACACCAATCAGATTAAAGGGTTTGATGAAGCGCCACCCATTGCAGAGGGAAAAGTGAGAACAGAAATGCTCAGAAATGAAAAGGTGAACAAATGAAGCAGAAATCGAGAATTGAACAGTAGAAATCAGCTGCTGAAAGACTAAACTTACCTAAAGTATGTTATCTTAAATTTTATATTCCTAGATCAATCGGATGCATCGTGACAGCGAACTTAGAGAGACGAAATGAGCTTGAGGAAAAAACAGGCTTGTCAGTGAAGAGTTTAATCAACCAGAGAGTGGTTATTTTTTCTCAAAGAAATTGGTGTTTTATTCCATTTTTTTGCATATCAAAATATGTATTTTTCTGTGTAAAAAATGTTAGATGTAATTCAGGAACATTAATATGAATTTTGACTAGTTAAAATTGAGTCCATATTGCTTACTCGTTAAATGTGAATCAATTATTAATCAAAATGGCCATAAAATGTGTGCCGAAATCTGTTATCTGTGTATATCCAGTAAATGTTGCCGCCAAAATGCTCCCCAGGTAGCGAAACACAATCGGGCCAGTTCCGGTCAGCATCTCACCTGCTGGTGTCTAACCCTTCAGCCCACTTCTGTTTGCTGTACTTGTGCTAGAGCTGTGTTTACTCACTCCCCTGAATCATTGCACCAATAATCAGGGACGGATTACCGACCGGGCCAATGGGGCCAGTGCCCAGGGGCCTTTGACTGCCCGGGGGGGCCCTGGGCTTTAAGGTTGCTGTGATCTAGTTTGGTGATCCCCCCACTCGAAAACCCTTTTGGGCATGAAAAGAACTCGGCGGATTCAATGTTCTCTGTTCTTCTGCACATGCTCGATTTGAACACGCTACTTCTGGCCGGTGTACTGTGAGCATCTACTACGGGAGAATCACCGCTGAGAATTTGCTGTCACTATGGGACAGATTTTTTTAAGTAAATGTTACTATATGTGGTTTTGTAATTGTGTCTGTAATAGGTTTTTGCCATTTGTCTTTTTTTTTATTTTATTTTTTTATCCAAATTGCTATATATTGAACAAAATTTCAAAGCACTGCCCCCAGTGGCCAAAGTGGCAAGTGTTGTAGGGCATATGGGCATGTGTGAGTCCCATTTTTGAAGAGATTATATCCCCAACCCAACCATTAGTGGAGTAAAAAAGTATTGTTAGATGGAAAAGTGAAAACTCTGATTCATGCTAATCATTGATTATTCAAAGGTGGTTACTGCCTGGTTTTAAACCCTAGTCTCCCACTCAGCTGATGGCACACGCTGCCAATCGCACCAGGTGGAAATGTAAACACATTGAAACCACTGCAAACACGTCTGATAAGAATGCTGTATGTCAGCTCGTCGGCAAATGAGAAATCATTTACTATGTCTCTGAAAAACCATTCCACAGACACTCTGACTTCTCTCATACTTTTGTTGTATTTTTTTTTGGGTGAATGGGCTCTGCTGGTTCACACGCAGCAGGTATACTGGGTCCCCATTCAAACATATAGCGTGACCATCCTCAGACACGGCATGATGCTCTAGCAGATCTCCAAACCTTTAACAGGGCTTCAGACTGCAACTATGTGGTTGCATAATTGCATTCTTCCTAACTGTGAGATTAAACTGTAATTGCACTGGTGCGATTACAAAATTGGCCGACTCTCTGATTGTGCACTGTTGTTTTTTGCTGCGCAAGTGAAATATCAAACGGCAAATGTTCTAATAGCGAAAGGAAACAGCTCTACGTGAATCACCCAGTGCGGCTCAAGGCTCAATGGATAGATCAGTTCAGAGTTGTGCATTAACACGTGGACCGAGCGCTCAGATCATCATAAACAGAGCTGGGTCGAGGATTCGGCATTGATTATTTGCTCAAAACCTCTATGAAAATGAATGTGTTGATGATTAAACTAGTTAAAAACGAATTAAATGGCCCCAACATTCATAAAAAGCATTGAAAAGGAATTAAAAGGAAATCTGTACCATGTACAGACAGAAATTGTAAGACTTTCAATCAACACATCATAGATAGTAGCAACATTTACCATAAACCTGTATCAATATATCAGGGTAGTGAGGGAATGCAATTTAATTTCTGGATGCATAATTTGTTTTATGGTTGTTTAATGGTTGCTGTCCATGTAATCATGGTTTTCCTTCTGTGTACAATCTTTTCTAATGCTCTCTGATTGTACAAAAAGGCTTTGCTTGTCTTCAGATGACTCTGTATTTTAACTAGCAAGATCCTGATGAAAAGAAACAAGATCCATATACAAAAGAAACCATTTGACAAGATTCATTTGTATTTTATTTGAATTAAAGTACAATCTATGAATATTATAAGAAACACTAAAACTAAAGATGTTATGAAGGTTCGTTAAAACATTATAATACAATAAAGTGCTAAAATCTATCATTATATTTCGAAAGGTGAACATTTACTCAAAATATCAGCGGGTACTTAAAGTAATTCATTTAGGTCAACAGAGTTTGGCAGACAAAAAACCCCTGAGCTATGTAATATGAAGATTACAAAGCTTAAATGAATGAAACCATTTTTTTCCTCACACCAGATGCACAAATACAACAGTGAAATTCTACAATGATAGCTTTTAAAATATGTCAATTGTCAAGTAATATTTATGATTTCAAAAGTATCTGCTAAAATGAATAACATAGTGTAAGTGCATTATAACTTGTTCAGTTGTTATACTTAATTGAACTAATCATTCAGAACTATACTCCCTAAAACAAAATACAGCATTCTATTATTTTGTATACATTTGCCTCTAAGAAAAAGGACGAGTTTAGAAGTCTTAGTCAGGGCAAGAAGAGTCTCCAGTATTACTTTCTGGTACATGTTTTTTAGTCATCTGGAAGACTTTTCCATCTTGTTGTTTTCTCCATGTCATGGCTACGTCTTCGGTCAAGCCCTGGTTTGTCAGTGTTTCCTGTAACTGAACAACAGAAAGAGCTTTACTCAAAGAGTGAATCTAATAAAAAACATGTCTTTACCATAATGCACTTGGAGGTTTTACTTTTGATTTTGGTTTGTAATTCTCACTTTTAGTGATTGATGGATATCATAATCTGTTTGGCTGATTAAATCAGTTTTCCATGAGTAATAGAGGTCGACCGATAGGGGATTTTCCGATACTGATAACTAAGTAGGCCAGTAATTGCTGGTAACTGATTAATCAACTGATACTGAATGAAAAAATAACACTCAAAGTAAAATAGTGCTGAACTTTATTACAAAAATAAAGAGTACTGACTGAACCATGAAAATGTGTTGTAATTTTAAAAAGAAATACATATATGAATATTAATATTTGAATTTGTAAGATGTTGTTTCCTTAGTCCACAAGAGGGCGCAATAAATGCATAAACCATTCAGCACTATTATATAAAGAACATTCCTATCCTGCCTGAGTAAAAAGAGCATTTCATTTTCAACAAATGTGCATGAAATAAATAATAAAAATATGTTTAGTCTGTTCATATTCTCAAATGTTAAGTCAAAAATAAAATGAGGGGGGAAATGTTTCAATAGACAGTTCTCTTGGTGTTACACTTGCACTGATTCCTCCTCCAGACTCCAACTTCATAATAACAGTGAAATACCACATTGTGTTTTATTCAGGACAGTTGTATGTAGAGTAGCAATATTCACAGACAGCAGTGGTATCCGGCTGAACTCGGGGGTGAAGCGGCTCAGACTATGAGCACAGATCAGGGGCTGTTCAATCAGACAGAACACAACAGACTGGAAACGAATGCGAGAATCTCGAGACACACATTTCCAAGTTGAACATCTTTCCTGACAAAGCATTTAAACAACTCATAATCTGAGAAACACTTATAAGAGAGCAAGACACAATGGCCAAAGACCTCCACCAACTGTAAGGGGCTGTTCACACTGAGCGTTTTTGCAACCATCCATTTGTTTTTCCATGTAAGTGCGCGCTAGATGAACGTCTTTGTTTTGCTTTGTTTTTGTTTATTCAGCGTCTCGTGCAGAAGCGCTGTTTTTTAGATGATGTGTCTAATAAAAAGAACTTTAAAAGCATATTGAGACACCTGCTTTCTGTTAAACTGTATTTGTTGCACTGAGCCTTTTTTAACACAAGAATGTGATTGATCTGATTGTGTGATTAAGATATAATTTGCTTTTTCACGTCACTAGCTTTAAATATGCAACTAAGCTGGCTAACAAATGCATAAATGTGACCAGCTGTATATAAACTAAAGCAAATAGATGGTAATAGATGGTAACAACCGTGACATTTAAACATTTGGGTAGGACTTGCATGTATTTCTGTCACATTGTTCCACCCAATTGAGGTTAGCTTTAATGTTAGCATCCTCTCCACTTTGTCGTCAAACATACTGCTGTTCTCACTAATGCAGCATCTAGTCAACAAATTCATTACTTTATAATGATATGACATGGTATACACACCTTTTCATTGTTGTTTTAAATCCACATTCATGCAGAGTGTAGTCTCAAGTGTCAAAACAAACACCACAAGGCATCAGTGAAGTGATAGTTTTTATTAACCTGTAGAGGCCGCTCTCATACTTTATATCGATATTACAGCTGAGCTTTTCCCAGTCGCTCCAGTAACAGACAGAACAGGGAAAAACAATCTGTGTTGGTTTTTGCAGATAACTGATAGTTCCAGAAATCTGTTATTGGTGCCAATTAATCGGCAAAACCGATGTATTGGTCATGTAAATTCATGTAAAGTCAGTTTTATTTGTGTAGCGCTTTTCACAACACACATCATTTCAAAGCAACTTTACAGGAAATCATGAAACCGTAATCCCTATAATGTATTACAGTGATCATTGTGTGGTTTGATTAAATATGATTGTAAAATGTGTATAGAGATTAAATAATAAAATAATAATTATATTAATAACCCCAGTGAGCAGCTGAAGGTGACTGAAGGAACACAAACCTCCAGAAGTGCAAATAGCAATATGTATACAAAAAATCTATATAAATATATATGAGTATATACAATTAAGATTTTGTTTATGGAGTGCAAATTTATGAGGTAGAGAAGCAGAAACCAGCTCAATGCAAGTGTCTATGAATATAGTACAAGGTGCAAATGAAGAAGTATAAACACTGAAGGTGCATTGTACAGAAATAGGTATTATATATATATATTAGTGTGGAGACAGGTTATTGTACAGTGGAGGTGTTTTGTTTTTTTATTAAGTGATCCGAGTGGGATGTAGTGTTCAGCGTTTAGAGTTCAGTAGGCTGACAGATGAGGGAAAGAAACTGTTCCTGAATCTGCTGGTGCTACAGCGAAGACTCCTACATTGTCTCCCAAATGGGACAATAAACAGACCATGGTTGGGGTAAGAGGTGTCTTTGATAATGCTACTCACCCTCCTTAGGCAGCGTTTGTGTCGAACGTCTTTGATGGAGCGTATCTGAACACCAGTGATGTTTCGTGCAGTTTCCACTACCCTCTGGAGGGCCTTCTGGTCTGAGACAGCGCAGTTGCCATACCACAATGTGATGCAGTTTGTTAGGATACTTTCAATAGTGCAGCTGTAACAGTTCAGCAGGATGTGGGGGGAAAGGTGAGCTTTCCTTAGCTTCCTAAGGAAGTAAGGACACTGTTGTGCATTTTTGATCAGAGTGGAGGTGTTGTAGGTCCATGAAAGATCCTCAGAGATCAGGCCTACCACCATGGTGTCATCTGCAAACTTGATTATGGAGTTGGAGCCATGCTCAGATATGCAGTCGTGGGTGAAGAAGGAGTAGATGATTGGACTCAGCACACAGCCCTGTGGTAAACCAGTGTTCAAAGTTAGGGTTTGAAGAGTTGTGGTTACTTATCCTAACAGACTGTAATCTGTTAGTGAGAAAGTCCAAGATCCAGTTGCAGAAGGAAGGGCTGATGCCAAGATCAGTGAGCTTGGAGAAACAGACATATGTGTTGTTTTTGTCCAAGTGAGTCAGGGTGGAGTGAAGAGCTGAGGCGATAGCATCCTCAGTTGACCTGTTGGGTTTGTAGGTGAACTGATATGGGTCCAGTGTTGGGAGCAGGCTTGCTTTCAGGTGGGAGAGGACCAGCCTCTCAAAACACTTAGCGATAATGGGAGTAAGAGCAACGGGGTGGAAGTTGTTGAGGGCTACTGCAGCAGCATGCTTTGGTACTGGTACAATGGTAGCTGTTTTGAAGCAGGTGGGGACAATGGCCTGGCCGATGTGGGTTGAGCTTTAACTTAGTCCACAGGCTGCCCCATTTACCCAGTCCATAACCTGCAGCCGCCTCTCAGGCCTAATCATCTGCAGGCTCCTCCCTGGCTTCCTGATCATTAGCCAACTCCTCCTTGCCCTCAGAATCATCCTCCATATCCTTTCTGGTTTGCTTGGTCCTGCCTCCCTTCCCAAATTACAAATTACATTGTCTATAAATCCTGTTCTATTCTCCAGATAGCACTCAGACATCCAGCCATTCAGTGACATTAATCTACTATAAACCTTGTTACCACGACAAGTAGGGAGGTGGCCCGAGCATAGTACAGTGTCTGACATAGTTTTTGCAAATTCGTTCACCTCTTTAACATTATCCTTAGTGATCTCTGACTGGTGAAGCTGGGCATCATTAGTGCTGACAAGAAAAACTATTTCAGAAAATCTACATTTAGCATTAGCCAGCACTTGTAAATTTGATCTGATGTCAGACACCCGAGCCCACAAAATGCATTTAACAATGATGGATTGAGTCTCTATTTCCAATTTCCTTACAATAGAATCACCAATTATTAGGGCTGGAACCAGTGTGTGTGTTACTCGCTGTTCTACCCGCATCCGAATCAGTATGTATCTGCTTCACTCTCTCAATGACCTAGATCTAGTGTTCGGATGCGTGTCTATTCTCTGTCAGCCTGACTAATTCCTTACATATATCACATGTGATTCCCTCACTGCTGACGTAAGAAGCTATAGTAAACATGGCAGGAAGAATACAGGAAGAAATAACATAAGAAGATGCCATGACTTACCACAGTTGTTTGTTGTGGTTGTTGTTGTTGCTATTGTAACAGACTTAATTTTGGGATTGATTGTTGTAACATTGAGTGCCTATACACTGTATGGTGTATATGTGTGTGTGCAGTACATTATCCCCTTGGGGCTTGCCGTAAATGGTGTGTGGGCATGCGCACAGGGGGGTTGTTGTTCTGTTGTGTGCTTATGTCCGGTTTGTTCCACTACTGGTGGGTAAGCTAATAAAGAAAGAAGCACGGGTTAAAACTCTGGACGCAGTCGTTTGTTATTTTCTAATTTCTGAGTATCTAGGCGAACTCCACGCGAACGCTCGTTTACACTATAGTTATTCTTGAGCGGGAGGGTTTGAGATTGATGTGGTCCCTCATCAGCAGATGTTTGGGATTGATGCAATAATCCGTGTAAAACACAGGGTGCAATAAATGCATAAACCATTCATAAAACCAACCATAAAACACAGTGGAGAAAACAAATGCACGCAGTCGAGACGCTAGATGTAGACATTGCTGGGAAAAAACGGATAAAAGGAAAAAAAAACAAGAGAAATGGGTGCGCACATATAATACACACAGATGAAATAGTAGAGAGAGGAAAAACCCAAAGTACACGGTTGTAAGAAACATGAAGTGAACATGATGTTCTGCTCTACATATTAGTGTGTTTGCTCTGCATATTAGTGTGTCTATGTTTCGCGCCTTTTCTGTATGTGCGAATATGATGTTCTACACTTCACAATGCATACTAATTCTGTAAGTTCAAAAGATCATGCTCGTCCTCATGGGGTACACATGAGGACAAGCAACTGAATGTCTGAAGGCCTCCGTATATGGCCTTGTTTGAGCATCCCCTTTCCAGGATGCCCACTCTCCCCCTTGATTATAAGATTGCTGTTGCTTTGTCATTGGCTGGTTGCTGTCTCATAAAGAATATATAAACCACATGCTTCCTATAATAAAGTTGAGTAGATTGGACACAGACCAACTGCGTGGTGTTGTTCTTTCTACTTCCTTCGCGAAGTCTACAGATACTCAGACTCACGACTGCACCTGACTGGGCACTGCTATAGAAAACGGGACCGGGGGAATCGGTGATCGCGACTAGATCGATTACATTCCTAACAGTTTGGGGGCTCGTCTGGGATACCTCACAAACAAGGTAAGGTCTAATTTTGATGACTTTATGTTGGCCTGTTTGTTGGGGTATCTTTGAACCGTATCGTGTGTGCATTTGGTGTACTCCCTGCGAGGGAAGTTGATAGCTCTGCAACACTGCAGAAAGGGAACTGATCATTCCAATTTTGACCAAATGCACGTCAATAGAAGATAAATCGTCGTTTTATCTTCAAATTTTCTTTCACTTAAAAATAAATAAATAAAAAACAGAATTTTTTTTACAAATAAATAAAATGCGAATATAGCAAACCGTACTCTCATGTGCCCAGTCCAGCAGGCGTTAGACCTGTGTGTTTGGAGAATTATATGATGATATATTACTGTTTGGAAAATTATATGCTGTTGGATTATGTGTTTATATGCTATTTAATTGTGTGTTTTTTTCATTGGGTGGTATATTTGTCATATACTTATCACATTATCTGTGTTATACTTGTGAAACAATCTGCAACAATCTGTGTCTATAAGTGTGAAATGCTTGATGAGCCCTGTACATACAGGGACAGTGTGCATGATTGTCTAATAAAATAACTGGTTTTTCATGTGTTGAATGAATGTTGTGCATGAAAGCTGTCTGGTGATAAAGTACCGCTTCTTACAATAACTTTCAAAATTATCTTTTTGTGGGTTAATCAGAACGGATTTATAACTGTTTAAACGTGTTTCACAAATACCCTAGACAAATAGAAATTGCGTTTAAAAGTACTTAACGACAAATAGCATAATTAGAATTATTAGCATAATTAGAAGAGGTCAGTAAAACCAAGAATGGGTGACAAATTAAGTCGACCACTCCCAGGGGAAACACCAAAGGGTTTCATGTACAGAAATAATCAAGGGTACAACACCGAACCATACATTAGCAATCTGGCAGGTTGGTCAGAGGGGAAAACCCAACTTGACCCATACCCTAGAGATGGGTCATTTGCGGACAATTATATGAGGGAGGCAAAAAGTATGGTTAAAGGTGGGTGGGGTGATCCAAACTGGGATTACAAATATATGACAGAATCTTACGGCGTTTGGAAGAAACTTAAACCTTTATGGGATGAGGGACCCGAAAAGGCAACTGCCAAATTAGCCGCTTTAGCATCAAACTATGATGGCTCGAACAAATACCCAATGGCCCCACCATCCGCCCCGCCATCATATACTGCTTGTGTGTATGAAGGGTCAAAAGATACAAAAACGCAAAAATTTAATGGGAGCACTGCATGCCCGTTTGTTCTTACTGGTGATGATATTAACGTAACTACATTAACCCTGGCAGAGGTCCAAACAGTCGTTAAAGCACTCCCTAAACCATTAGAGGACCCAGCGCGCTTCGTAACGCTGCTACAAGGTATGACAGAATACCAACAATTTACGGGCGCCGATTACAGACACATCTTAACACAACTGTTGCCAGGGGATATTACGGAAGAAGTACTGATAGCCAATATAAGCGCATTAAGCAGAGACAATGACCGCCCAAGATTACCGGACCCTCCAGTCGGTGATGCGCTCGCAAAAAACGTTGCAGAATATAAAATGCGCACAATTGAATCAAAACGAGAATGGCACTGGGCCCAACCCGAGGCACACAGCAACTTTTTCCGGACATTGCGCTTATACTTGCAAGGGATAGTAAGATCAAAACAAGATATTAGTCATGCGGCCAATACTAAGATGGATAAAAACGAGGACCCATGCACTTTTGTGGCTCGGTTCCATGAGGCATGGGTCCACAAATCGGGGCTACCTACAGATGGGTTGACTAAATCATTGTATATTAACACATGTTTGAATAACATGACACAGGCTTGTGCTTCTGTGCTTCGCATTAACACAACCAGTCTGGGTGAAATGGACCACCTTCAGTTTGCAAAACGAGTGCGTGAATTGAGTACTGCTGGGGCATTCCCTTCACCCAAATCGGCTGTGTTGAATGTTATGGGGACGGAGAACACAAGCCCATTGAGGAATAACACATCACGCACTAAAAATAACATGAAACAGGCCCGTGGGCAATTACAAATTGAGTGCTTTTATTGTCATGCCTTGGGACATAAAGCACACGAATGTAGGAAGAGAAAACGTGATCAACTACAAGCCAACACTCCGCAGCAGTGTTGGCAACGCCAGCAGGTAGTACCTAAGCAAAACCAGAACCGCCCCGATGCAATGCAATCTTGGGTCCCCCAAAAGGCGACCCCGAACTATCCGACGTCCTGGGCGCCGAATCAGGGGTATATGCAACCCCAATAGGGGTGCCCTCGGGACGACCATTGTGCTGTGCAGGTATTGTCTACATATAGCCCAACAGATAAACCTATGATTGTTCTCACTATTAATGATGCACAAATAAATTTTTTGATCGACACAGGGGCTGACAAAAGCACACTATCTGCACAAATGTACAATGGACCAATTACGGGGAAAACAATGCGTTCCGTGGGAGTTACTGGTGCCCCCGTAACTTGTCAAATCACACATCCTTTAGTAGTCACATGTCCATATGACTCTGCATTGTACCTCACTCATTCTTTTATATTAGTGGAAAATTCGCCTTTCTGCTTGCTTGGGCGTGACCTGCTGCACAGACTTAATGCACAAATATTGTTTTCTGGTGATGACATAACTTTCATATTCCCACATGCACTGATGGAACAAACAACTCTCACTGGACATGATTTCGATGATCAACCGGTGTCAACGAAGAAGCATGACCCTGACCCCGCCCTTACCAGTGTCAACCCAGTATTATGGGCTACCAGTAAGGACGAGGCAGGCATAGCACATTCGGTGGTTCCATATCACGCATTGTTGAAGACTAATGAACCAGTGTATTGCAAACAGTACCCCCTGTCGGCTGAAAAATCTGATGGCATCAGACCCATTATAACGCAGCTATTGATACAAGGTATTATCATTCCCACACATTCACCATACAACACGCCGATTAACCCAGTACGGAAGGCTAATGGTACCTGGCGAATGACTCAGGATTTACGGAAAGTAAATGATTTAGTAATACCTTTATCTCCCCTGGTGCCGGATGTGCAGACTGTATTGGCTTCGATACCAGTACATCATACGTACTATACTGTTATTGACCTATGCTCTGCTTTTTTCAGTATTCCTGTTTCTCCTGTGACACAGCCACTGTTCGCATTCACGTACGAGGGAACACAGTTCACGTGGACCAGGCTCCCACAAGGTTTTCGAGACTCGCCCGCGGTGTTTTCCGCCGTAGTGCACGCTACACTACAGGACACAAGGCTGCCACCTCAAACCTGCCTACTGCAGTATGCGGACGACATATTGGTGACTGGGGACTCCCCTCAAAACTGTGAACTTGCTTCAACCATTGTCTGTAATGTACTGGCAAATGCTGGCTTCAAAGCCTCCAGGGACAAACTGCAATGGGTGAAACCCAAAGTGAACTACCTGGGCCACGTGTTGACTGCAGGCACAGTTTCACTGTCTCCGGACAGAGTGAAAATCATATCAACTTTTCAACACCCCAAAACCAAGACGCAGTTGCAAAGCTTCCTGGGTCTAGTGAACTACTGCAGATCATGGGTGCCGAACTGTTCCTTGTATGATCGCCCTCTCAGGTCCGCGACTACTGACTCTGCTTCTGAACATGTCGAATGGACCAGTGAACTGAACATTGCTTTCCGAAGTCTAAAGGAAGCACTGACTCGGGCACCAGCGCTTGGTCTACCAGACTACACACAGCCTTTCCACCTCTACGTGCACGAAAGTGAGGGCACCGCGGCGGCGATCCTCGCACAAGCCCATGGGGGTCCATATAGGCCTGTTGCCTACCTGTCCAAAACACTAGACATAGTCGCTAGAGGCCTGCCTGCGTGTCTGCGTGCAGTGGCTGCCACAGCATTGATGGTACAGGATGCAGAGCGAATAGTGTTATCGCACCCACTTACCGTTCACAGCCCCCACCAGGTAAGAGTAATTTTGCAAAACCTCACAACACAACACATGACGGCACAACGACGAAGTGGATACGAGGCTACACTTCTAGCCACGGCTAATTTAACTATTGCATCATCGTCAACGACACATGGCCCTACACTATGTTTGCACAAAATGTTAACAAGGGGGGCATTTGACGATACACATGATTGCATGTCACAGATCGCAGACCAAACCTCTTGCAGACCGGACGTTTCTACTTCCGCTCTGGAGGAGGGGGATTGTTGGTACATAGACGGGTCATGTTCAAGACCAAACGATTCGGTATATTGGTGTGGCTACTCAGTAACACAGCTACCAGACACCATAATCGAGGCATACTCATTACCGTACAAATCAGCACAGGCGGCGGAACTGTTTGCATTAATAAGGGCGTGCCAATTGGCAAAGGGCAAAATTATCAACATTTACACCGACTCGAAATACACATTTGGGGTAGTACATGATTTTGCAAAATTATGGGAGGCGAGAAACTTCGAGACCGCAGAGGGTAAGCCGATATCACACCAAAACTTGGTTTCCGAGTTGCTAAAAGCAGCACAGCTACCAGCGAAACTAGCTGTGATCAAAGTAGCGGGTCACGCTCCAGGGCAGACAAAGGAGGCTCAGGGAAACAGATTAGCAGACGAGGTAGCTAAATGGGCAGCAAAAGAAGTAATAAGGAGTCCACATGGAACAGAGGAGGGTGGGGTGCACCTAATGACCAGTGCTTTGATACAAAACCTAGACATTAAAATACTGCAGGCAAATCCTACAGATACAGATATCGCACATTGGAAAAGTCAAGGGGTCGAAAGCAGCTTAGATGGATTTCTAAGAGACCAGCAGGGCCGGCTGGCCCTGCCAAAAACAGCAGCAGTAACACTCTGTAGACATTACCATGGCCTCTCACACGTGTCAAAACAGAAAGTGATAGATGCCATAAATCAAGAATACTGCATTCATGCAGTCAGAGCCACTGTAAATCAGATCTTAGACTCATGCCTGACGTGTGCTCGAAACCACCCTCATAAGCAAATATCGCACCAAAGCTTACCGCATCCTGAGGCGCCTTTTCAGCATCTCCAAATTGATTTTACACACATGCGGGCATGGAAGAATCTAAAATTGCTCCTTGTAATAGTAGACAGGTTCTCAAAGTGGACTGAAGCATTCCCATGTGCAAGGGAGAATGCAAAAACAGTAGTAAAGGTATTGGCAAAGGAAATTATTCCTCGTTTTGGGATACCAACAGTCATAGAGAGTGACAACGGTACCCCATTCGCATCAAAAGTGACGCAACTCCTGGCAAAGGAGCTCAGTATTGATTGGCATTTTCACATTCCGTACCACCCGCAGTCGGCGGGAGTGGTGGAACGCACAAACCGTACACTGAAAGAACGCTTGAACAAAGCGTGTTCGGAGACAGGGAGAAATTGGGTAGATATGCTTCCTGCGGTTCTTACAGAACTCAGGATGACACCATCTAACGCAACTAAATTGTCACCATTTGAAATACTAATGGGTAGGCCTTTCCCGACCCCGTGGGTCAAAGGCCGCGCTGGCTTTCTCTCCACAGGTGACACAGAGGTGGTGATCGAGGAATACGTGGATTCCCTGATTAAAACATTGAATGATATTAATGGTAACGTCTCTCTCTCTCTCCCTCTGCCAGAGAAAAAGCCTACTCACCCTTTTGTCCCGAACCAGCAGGTCCTCGTTCTCAGGTTGAAACCATCAAAGACTGGGGAGCCCAGGTACCAGGGCCCGGCAACGGTCATCGCAGTCACCAGGACAGCAGTGTTGACCGATCTACAGCCCCAGTGGATACACGCATCGCGGGTTAAGCCAGCACCCGAGGAGGGACCGAAAGTGGGACCGAAAGGTGACTGTTAAGTGTGAACTCACTGAAGGAGCTGAACACGCAGCGTCAGTGACAAACACAGCGCAGAAACCCAAGGTCCTGAAGAATCACGATATATGTGAAACACATTGATAACCTGGAACAAGAGGAAAAAAAACTAGAGATAGACTCGAACACCCCGTACCGCTTAGTAGGTTATTTGACAGGTTGTAGAATTTGTATAAGCACAAAATGAGAAAAATAATACTGATATTGGCTATTTTTAGGGCCATCCTGGCTATAGAACAAATGCGTGACCTTGAGCACCCTGATCCACCACACACTTACGCTACGAACCTATGGTGGCGATTAGCTAACCACACGGCCCGCTCCGCACATCCCAACGAGGCATGTTATGTCTGTTCCCTATTTCCGCATAGCTCGACACACACTGGGACACGAGTGACTGAACTAAATTATGACGAGTCACTGAATTGGACCAAGCCCTACGCTGACACCACCCCGGCAGATCGAGCACTGTTAGTGATGCAACACTTTCACCCAGTAAATGGTGCGGGAGCATTGCCCAGAGTGAATGGGTTGCTGGAAATGGTGTTCCACATACCTTATAACTTAACCTGCCATGAGCAGAAGGAAGGAAATAAATCGATGGGCAGCATCCCTGCTGAACACTGTAAGGTTATATATCGAAGCATACCCTGGGGAAAACGGACAATCTGCTGCCAGTGGTGTTTGAAGAAGCATGACGGGTACGTCAATGGGTTTTTCACGATGCTCGGTAACCATAATCATCCGGCTTGGGTTTTAAGAAACCGCATAGCCTCATACACCGCGATAACCTGTGCGAAAATAGTGCCAGATTATGACCCGCTGCGACAGCAGGCATATGCATGGATGAGGTCCTCTCGGGAAGCCCGAGCACACTGCGCAGATGTGTGCCTCAATGGTACACACCCACTCACACCCCCAGCTAATGGAACCAGGTCCATGGAGGGGGTACAGTGGCTGTGCGGGTATAGATTACACGCTTCTTTACCGAGCGACTGGACAGGACGATGCGCGCTGGTATATAGCTCTGGATCAGTGATGATCATCAGGACACGACAAGATAACAACATTAAGCATCATCGAGCAAAGAGATCACCATCATCTACCCTAACCCAGCCAAACTATACCCCAGAGGACCAAAGAATCTGGAGCAGTGTGGACAAGTTTTTTCAGTCATTATTTGCCCCCATTGGCGTAGCAACTGTTATGAATCAGGTTGAAATGAACAGGTTTGATTTAGTATCTTTTATGAATGTAACAGAAAAGGTATTTGGAGGTATAAAGGAGGAGCTCCGCGGGCTGCGCCTGATGGCTATGCAGAACCGGATGGTCCTGGATCAGCTCACGGCAGCCCAAGGAGGAGTATGCGTTATGGTAGGTGAATCATGTTGCACATACATCCCTGAAGTGGATGGTGCAGGTGGTATTATAGAAGAAGGGTTGAAAAATATCTCCGAAATGGTAAAGAGATCGCAAAAACGTGTCACTGGGGAGTATGATTTCTTCCCATGGTTTTGGACCACATTGTATAAGTTTGAACATGTTGCATTGATTGTAATCATTATATTTGTGGTATTCACTGTACTTGCATGCTTCTGGCCCTGTTTAATGTCTATAATTAAACGAATGATCTCCAGCTCCATCAGTACCGTGGTTCGTGCACCTGACCCGACTTATCAGCCTATGAGGGTTCTCAGCACCTTGATTACTACACATGAACCGATCCACCAGTACATGATGACTCCAGTGGACCCTGGATCGTACCAGGAGCTGCGTAGAGATGGAGTGGAGTGAGATGCATAGAGCAGAACCCTTATTGTGATCATTTTATGATCAAAGGAGGCAGTGTAAGAAACATGAAGTGAACATGATGTTCTGCTCTACATATTAGTGTGTTTGCTCTGCATATTAGTGTGTCTATGTTTCGCGCCTTTTCTGTATGTGCGAATATGATGTTCTACACTTCACAATGCATACTAATTCTGTAAGTTCAAAAGATCATGCTCGTCCTCATGGGGTACACATGAGGACAAGCAACTGAATGTCTGAAGGCCTCCGTATATGGCCTTGTTTGAGCATCCCCTTTCCAGGATGCCCACTCTCCCCCTTGATTATAAGATTGCTGTTGCTTTGTCATTGGCTGGTTGCTGTCTCATAAAGAATATATAAACCACATGCTTCCTATAATAAAGTTGAGTAGATTGGACACAGACCAACTGCGTGGTGTTGTTCTTTCTACTTCCTTCGCGAAGTCTACAGAGACTCAGACTCACGACTGCACCTGACTGGGCACTGCTATAGAAAACGGGACCGGGGGAATCGGTGATCGCGACTAGATCGATTACATTCCTAACAAAGGTTAAGGTTAAAATGGTGAGCATATAAGAATAAGCAATCCTAAGCAGGCTAGCAAGCTACAAACACTCGTGCAGCATGCCGGCCGCAACAGGAACAACCTCATAATGAATAATAAACAAAATATTTTTATGTTTTGAATAAAATATTTTTCAGTAACTATGTAAAATAATACCCAAATAAACTCATATTGGTCTACCACTACACATTGATTTCACATTTGTAAAAGTAGGCTATATGTGTATATAAATAATGTGTAGCATATATAAATGCAAATGTCTAAATCTAGTTAATGCGTTCATTCAGCGACAAATGTGTGGAAAACAGGACATTGAGCTGTAAATATGTAATTGTATTGATATTTCTTTCTCATTACAGTACTGTACATTTTGGTTGGGCCAAACTAGAAGATTGGAACTATGATTTCCTTTTCAGAATTTAGAAACTTATGAAAAAATAATGGTTTAAATATCAAAATATTTCTAAATAATTAAAAAACTTAAGTTTTGGTCAATTTTACATTTACACTTGATTTTTTTTAACTCATATATTTAAAAATTGTTTAAATAAAATATAATATATATAGATATACACACACCGATCAGCCACAACATTAAAACCACCTGCCTAATATTGTATAGGTCCCCCTCGTGCCACAAATACAGCCCCAACACCAACAATCATGCCACGCTCCAAATCACTCAGATCAAATTTTCCCCCATTCTGATGGTTGATGTGAACATTTAACTGAAGCTCCTGACCCGTATATGCATGCACTGTATTTATGCACTGCACTGCTGCCACACCATTGGATGATTAGAAAGAAAATAGAAAACTCAGATGTACAGATGTCAACCCCGAACAGCTGGTTGACCCCTCAGTGACACTCGTACTCGAAGTTCATCTGAATTACACAAAACACACTGTTCATGGCATTTATATAGTGTAGTTGCTTAAAATTCCCTTATTTGGGCATTAAAATGTGATTGGGATTTGAATGCACAATAATGGTGGTACTCTCAAATAATCACAGTTATTTAGATGGTTATTTAATAATCGCGACAGGTCTGGTTACAATGCAAAGATAAATCGGGCTTACTTATGCAAAATATAGCTTCTTATGTTTTGATTTTGATTTATGGCTGAAACATGACCTGTTTCCAACAGATTAAATGAGATCAGAAAAACCCGAAAATGAATTGAGTTCTTTCTGCACTAAATAACTCGCTGTAAGTGTTACATATGAACATTACGAAGAGTGTGATACTCACCTGCTGTGAGACGAGAGCCTTCAATGTAGCATCACTCACTTTCTGATCGGCTTTTACCTCCAGTCTCACACTCTGCCTTTTCAGCTTCACTGTGGGTAAAACATACACAATATCATTTTGAAATGTAAAACAAAAGGTTTGGGACAAGTGTTAAGTAAATAATGAGATAATGTTCTTCAATGGATGAGCTATTCCTTTAAAGATTTAGCTTTATTCCAACAGTAAGAAGAATAGGACAGACAAAAACAAGTTTAGCTCAGACCTACCTGTGTCACAGTAGAAGAAACGAGTTGTAGAGCAGACGTAGCTCTCAATGTAACCTGCATAATCTACAGATGCACAGTCTTCATTTGCTCCAGTCAGATGTTGAACAGTCAATTCAGTTGAGTATGTAAAGTTGGCCTGGTCGGACCATTTCCATTTGTCCCTGAATAAACCAATCCAGACCATATCTACAATCATCTTTGCTAACAGGTCATTGTCAGCTTTGTTTCTAATGGTGGCCAGGTCTGTAAAACGCTTTCTGCAGTACTCCTGTGCATCAAGCCATGTCTTCATCCTTTTAACTAAAACATTTGGGTCTGTACTGTTGCTCTGCTCTGTGAAAATACAAAATAAAGAGTCAAGTTGTTAAAGGCATGACAAGCTCAAATATTGTTTTCTCTCTGAGGTGAATTGTGTCATTTTTGTATGTTAAATAAACAAGCCATTGGTAGGTTAACTTCCTAAAAAGTGTAAATGCTGACACTGTGGTGCTATAAAGTATTGCTCTGTGTTTGAGCATCCTATCAAGTCTGACGACAACATGTAGTGCATTTACATGCACATCTAAACACTTTGACAAACTGTCTGGGAGTGAAAGCGTGTCACACAGTAGCCAATCATTTCAACCTAGAATGACATTATTATAAAAAGGTTAACGTTTTGGTTAGGGATGTACTTTTTACCCATTACAACCTCCATCTAATATTCCCCTTTAAACACATTGTCTGATTATGAAATCTTTTTACTTGCTTTTGGTGCCCTCTGCTGGACATTTCACTGGGAAAAAAACGGCAGCAAAACATTTAATGAAGCATTTTGGTGAGAGGCAATAATCTGACATGGCGCGAGCTGCGAGGTGATCATCTGTTTCGCAACTGCTATCGGGTCCTTGAATAACCTACAGTATAACGTACGAGGAAGAGCAGCCGGTGGAATCTCTGGTTCCCCCTAGAGAGTTGGTGCCCTAAACAAACTACATAATCCAGTATACATATAGGGAGCGAAGGTACTGTTTAAGAGTAACCTTCACTGTGGTTTAAGGTTTAATATATGTCAAATATATTCTCCCCAATTCAACTAGTGTATATATATTTTTATATACCCTTATCTAGTTTATGTGTATTCTATATTGTGTGTATTGTTTACTGTACATTGTATATTAGTACTATGTTGTGTAATTATGTGTACATTTGTTATGTAAATTGTGTTGTGTAAATATGTTGTTATTGTAAATTGGTTTATGTCTCGTCACTGTCATTACTGCTATGTTGCTCGGAACTGCACACAAGAATTTCACCTACTGTTGCACTCGTGTACACAGTAGTGTGACAATAAAGTGATTTGAGGAGGCTTGAAAATCTCTAGCGGTGTCTTATTAACACTACAACATGTGTTGTTCTGAAAGCAATAAGAAACAAATGAAACATGAAATGTCATCCGCTCAACCTGGCAGTGTGACCGAAGCAAAAGAGGGTGCATTTACTTGGACGATTCCCCAAAAGTGAAGCGCTGCCTGAATTGTGCACTGCGCACTCGTCTCGTGATGCATGAATGGCTTGCATGCGCTACACAGTCTCGTCACACGTTAACTTTTTGTTTAGCCTCCCAAACAGCTCAAGAAATGAATGCATATAGACAGACACAGTGGGTGTGCTGTCAAGCCTTGGAGAGGCATTTATTGGAAATAATAATTAACAGAAAATGTCCAAAAGGGGGAACAAAGTGTCAATGGGGAAAACTTTCCAAAATGAAGGTGAATCTGGCGTCCCCTTGATGAATGGGGCTTTGTAAAGGAAGGTAAGTGAACAGAGGAATGGTCCAGGACATGGGTGGGGTCAGACGGCTGCGATGCACTCCCCTGATTGAACGCTTCTGCTATGACTTGAATAGATGCATAAATATATTAACGCTATTTTGAAAGATTAAAGAAAATGTTGATGTCCTTACTATGGGGCAATAGAGGAGAGTCAGTTCCTTTACTTACAGAAGTAAAACATGGCATTTCATGTTGACTTTAGGATTTCTGAAAAAAGTCTTGTTTGCAGGCACAAATTTACATCATACATTGAAATAATTACATTTTAAAGAAAAAGTGTACACATTTTTACCATCGTAACACAGAAAATATCTTAGTTCACCGCAGGATATGTCTCCCCAAAATCCGTCAGGTCTTAAAACAACACACTCCTCTCCTGCACCATAGTTATTTGGCTCTCCCGACAACCAGCTATCAAATGTTTTGCTCTCATCTTCATAAGACCACCGCCAGCCATTGATGTCATTGTAGAGTCCAGTCCAGGCATTGGTAAAAAATAGATTTTTATTTGCTTCATTTTGCAGACTTTGGAAGTTTTCATAACTTTGAACAGTGGCCAGATCAACATGGTTCTTTCGGCAGTAAGCTTGTGCATCTCCCCATGTCTTTAACTCTTTAATCAGAATGTAGTCATGTGTGTTGCACAGAGTTAGTGACAGGACTCCTGAGAATAGAATAGAATAGAATAGGATAGAGATCTAGTTTAGAGCACTGGTGGGTCAAAACATTTTTATTTTTGCAGATAAGATATCAAAGCAAACAAACAAAAAATAACTTTTTTTTAAACTTAATCATCATGATTATGAATCATTTAATAACAAATACTAATATTACTAAAACAACAATTGTTATCTTGAATAAATATGTGCATATATGTAATGTTACAGTAAGCTTTTTATAAAGAAATATGTAAATGGATATAATAATTGCATGAAATAAATTGATAAATATCCCTGAATATAAAACAGCAAAAATAAAATAAAAATCTAAAAGTTTGCATTTGTTTCAGTATTGTTGCCTATTGTAAAGCTGTTACATACACCAACTCATACCTGACAGAGAAAGGATAAAGAGCCAAATTTGTTCCATCACTTCCAACCTGCCGGGGGAATAAAACAAATAAATACAAATAATATATATATATATATATACATACTGATCAGCCACAACATTAAAACCACTGACAGGTTAAGTAAATAACATTGATTATCTCGTTACAATGGCACCTATCTAGGGGTGGGATATATTTGGCAGCAAGTGAACAGTCAGTTCTTGAATTTGAGTTGGAAGCTGAAAAATTGGGCAGGTGTAAGGATCTGAGCGACTTTGACAAGGGCCAAATTGTGATGGCTAGACGACTGGGTCAGAGCATCTCCAAAATCTAGTTTATGTGTATTCTATATTGTGTGTATTGTTTACTGTACATTGTATATTAGTACTATGTTGTGTAATTATGTGTACATTTGTTATGTAAATTGTGTTGTGTAAATATGTTGTTTATTGTAAATTGGTATATGTCTCGTCACTGTCATGACTGCAATGTTGCTCGGAAATGCACACAAGAATTTCACCTACTGTTGCACTCGTGTACACAGTAGTGTGACAATAAAGTGATTTGAGGAGGCTTGAAAATCTCTAGCGGTGTCTTATTAACACTACAACATGTGTTGTTCTGAAAGCAATAAGAAACAAATGAAACATGAAATGTCATCCGCTCAACCTGGCAGTGTGACCGAAGCAAAAGAGGGTGCATTTACTTGCAGGTCTTGTGGAGTATTCCCGGTATGCAGTGGTTAGTCCCTACCAAAAATGGTACAAGGAAGGACAACTGATGGGTCATGGATGCCCAAGGCTCGTTGATGCGCATAAGGAGCAAAGGCTAGACCGTCTGGTCCGATCCCACAGAAGAGCTACTGTAGCACAAATTGTTGAAAACCTTAATTCTGGCCATGATAGAAAGGTGTCAGAACATGCAGTCCACCGCCGAAAGCACCTACAATGGGCACGTGAGCATCAGAACTGGGCCATGGAGCAATGGAAGAAGGTGGCCTGGTCTGATGAATCACGTTATCTTTTAGATCATGTGGACGGCTAGGTGTGCGTGCGTCATTTATCTGGGGAAGAGATGGCAGCAGGATGCACCATGGGAAGAAGTCAGGCTGGTGGAGGCAGTGTGATGCTCTGGACAATGTTCTGCTGGGACACCTTGGGTCCTGGCATTCATGTGGATGTTACTCTGACACGTACCACCTACCTAAAGATTGTTGCAGACCACGTACACCCCTTCATGGCAATGACATTCCCTGATGGCAGTGGCCTCTTTCAGCAAGATAATGCATCCCTGCCACACTGCACACATTGTTCAGAAATGGTCTGAGGAACATGATAAAGAGTTTAAGGTGTTGAATTGGCCTCCAAATTCCCCAGATCTCAATCCAATTGAGCATCTATGGGATGTGCTGGACTAACAAGTCCAATCCATGGAGGCCTCACCTCGTGACCTGTAGGACTCAAAGGATCTGCTGCTAACGTCTTGGTGCCAGATACCACAAGACACCTTCAGAGGTCTTGTCCATGCCTTGACGGGTCAGAGCTGTTTTGACAACACAAGGGTGACCTACATGGTATTAGGCAGGTGGTTTTAATATTGTGGCTGATCGGCATATGACACTATTAGATGTGCATTTTATATCCCACTCTTTAGAATAGGTTTTTTTACTATGTTTGTATTATTCAAGATAGCCGTTTAATATATATAATACTGTAATTTTCTATATTAAACATATAAATTAACATAAAAAACAAAACAGTTTAAAGAACCATTCAAATATTTTTTTTCCCCATTTATTTACAAATAATTAAAATGGGTCTATTATAGAAAATCATAATTCTATAGATTAACGTTCTATCAAACACTAAAAAAACCTATTATTACAATACATGTCACATTTAGCTTGGTTTTTTTTTAGTAAAGTTCATTAACTCCAGATGATGTTTCTCTGTATGCCATTAACAGGATTGTGTTGAGGCACAGATCTGGAGAAGGCTACAAAAACATTTCGGCTGCATTGAAGGTTCCCAAGAGCAGTGGCCTCCATAATCCTTAAATGGAAGAAGTTTGGAACAACCAGGACTCCTCCTAGAGCTGGCTACCGAGCCAAACCTTGGTAAGAGAGGTGACCAAGAACCTGATGGTCACTCTGGTTGAGCTCCAGAGATCATGTGTGGAGATGGGAGAAACTTGCAGAAGGACGACCATCACTGCAACACACCACCGATCTGTACTTTATGGCAGAGTGGCCAGATGGAAGACTCTCCTCAGTGCAAGACACATAAAAAAGCACTTGAAGGACTCTCAACAAGATTCTCTGTTCTGATGAAACGAAGACTGAACTGTTTGACCTCAATTCCAAGTGTCATGTCTGGAGGAAACCAGGCACTGCTCATCACCTGTGCAATACTATCCCAACGGAGAAGCATGGTGGTGGTAGCATCATGCTGTGGGGGTGTATTTCAGCGGCAGGGACTGGGGACTGGTCAGGGTTGAAGGAAAACTGAACGCAGCAAAATACAGAGATATCCTTTAGTGGTGCTCCGATCAGGAAATTTGAGGCAGATACCGATCTCCGATTTTTTAACACTTAAGAATGGCCGATACGATTTTTGAAAAAAAGTGCCCTTTGCCACATTTATGTCTCTGCACGTATAACAACGTTATTCTGGAGGCATGAGGTTTCAATAAACTGTTAAATGTCAAGCAGACATTATGCAGCGTATTATATAAATACAAATACAAACATTAAAAGAAATGAAAATAAATCAATATTGCCAACAAACAGATGAAAGTACTGTAAGTCTATCAGGAATGTTTACAATATACTTTGAGGCTGATTTGTGTGCAAATGTTTCAACAATATGTTTCTGAGCAAGTTTAAGTTTCTTCGATTCACATTTTCTGAATAGATGTACACTCTTTGTGGAGCATTTAAACTTTTTTTAAATAAAATCTTGACCAGATATTTACCTTAAATCACAGATGTGGTTAGAAATATGGTCAACTTTAAGAGACAAATAGATGAACTGTGAAATCATCACTTGCGATACATTAATATAAACATTTAAAGTAGTGAAAACTATTTATGATGTCATTTCTTAGTTAAAGTTACTTTCGACAAGCTCCAGCACACAATAAACCGAGAACACAAACAGAGTCAAAACCGATTTGAAATCACACTGTGCGCATTTTCGTAAATAAGGTTTACACTTTAGTAATATTGGCTTCACGGACTAAATAATTTGTTGTCAAACTACTTTTTCTACTTTTATTTGGATGAATTGGTTAATTGTTTTGAAATCATTATTCATGCCTTTCCGAATGTTTAGACTGGACGCATGAACCGCAGCAGTGAAGCGATATGGCTGGATACGGGCAATACAAACAACTGGACCACTGGATCTTATCTCTGGTAGGTCAAATAAATGTTATTTATTTACCTTTCTTATTGTTTACATCCTTGAACTGGTCTAATATATACCATATACCCCCCCAAATATGTGGGTAATTGAGAAATGACAAATAGACATGAACTTTAAAGTTAAAATGTATATTTGTATAAGGAAAATAAAGCTCCCTCTTCCTAATTTACAAGCTTGAAAAACACCCTGTTTACTTCCTTGTTTGCATTGTCACATTTTCAATGATCCTAAAAAGATTGCCAAATCAGAAACAGATTTTGTGAGTGATTCTACAAAACTCAATATATGGTGACAAAATTGTATTTTAGGGCAATGTGGAAATACATGACCAATCATTTTCAAATCAATAGATGACAGAAATTTTGATAAATTATTGTATAGTTTTTAATTTTTTTTTAGAAATGTGAGGATTTTTTAGTAATTATTATTTTTGTCATTTTTCTTTGAGGAAAAAGCAATTACATATTGTAAACTGTCCATCTATTATAAGAACAGGTACAAATTATTGCACTACACAACATGTTTTATAACAGTACATTCAAAACATAACAGCTCTAAAGATAAAATAAGCAAAAACGTGCTGAAAGCAGAAACTAATAGAATTGCCATTATCCAGTAAAATACTATAAGTGAGTAAACCAGCCATTTGAACAACATAATTACTAAGCAAATGTTAATTAACTCTGAAATTTCATGAAACGGCAACATGAGCCATAAAGACTGTGGACTGATTACATTTTGTCCTACCTTTCAATGAGTTCTCAGGGTGTTTTGTGGATCTTGTTGCTGTTCTTTGTCTCTTTAAATACGCTGGACATTTCACAGTCATTTATGCAAGCTGCTTATCAGACCTTTTGTTCAGGGCCCTCCCACTGGTGTTTTGTGTTTCTTGTTTCATTCTTAGTTATTATTTATTCATTACTCATAGAGAGGAGAGTAGATGTTCATGATCATTCATGTCCATTCATAGATGTGTATGAATGTAATTTTAAATGCAACCAAACATGTCACACTTTTATATTTGGACTTTTGAAACAAATAAACAATATAGAGTATGTAGAAAGTTAAAGCATAACGTGTTCATGGACTTATTTTTAATCAACATCAAAGGTTTAGATGAAAATGTATATGATGGTATAATATAAGGGTAAAACTGTTCCTTTTCAATTTATTTCTCATAATAGATTCATTTTTAAACAGGCAAGCTTTTGATATTCCACAACGATGCATTTATGTGCAAGTTATAAGAAATGTGTATAATGATCAGGAGATAAAACATTTAAACAATAATCTTTATGACACAGCTCTATGGCCCTGATCTCACTGTCAATGTTTTTATTAGTTTTAATTTTATTATTAAACCATTGAACAGGTTATTAATCTGTATTTGTTTTCTGCACTGTGTTTTACACGTGAGACAGGATCCAATAGCAGAGGACAACAGTTAAAGTATTTATTAATAACAGAAAATATATATATTTTTTAAACTGAACAAAGTGCAGGCAACGGAGGGCTTTATTCCCCGGCAATAGTGGGCAGCGAAGACAGGCATAAGGCGAACTAGAAGTTAAACAAACTTTAAACACTGACTATCACATAGAACGATCCAAACTTGGACATGACACATGAGGGGATTTAAATAAGCGAGAAACAAACAAGGGGCAGGTGCTGCTAGCAGCTGGACTTTGTCATGATCAGCATTCCCATTGAAACAATCAGGAAACGCCAGCATCACCTGAAACACATATGGGCAAAATGTAAACACACTTTAACCAAAACAGACAGGGAACGATGATATCATGGTCCTCGTCAGATAAAACACTCAACCTGGCAAGGTGACAAGACTGTGATATCACCAGAGGGTTTACAGTGGTAACTTGCACATGGCAAAGCAGGAATGCAGCTGGATCTGGCCGGATATGGTAACCTTGGGATATGAATTCATAAGGGCAAGTTCCTGTCAATCAGAGCAGTTTATATCTCTGGATGCCTGAATATGGGAGCAGATTTACTGTCCAGACAGAAAATACCGACGGGGGAGTGGAAACTTCACTCCGAGGTAGTGTAACAAATCTGGTTGAGATTTTACAGCGCAGAAGTGGACCTCTTCACCTCCCAGGAGTTTTGGCCAGAGTTCACCAGCAAAGGGCCTGCCTCTTACTGATAGCGCGGCGTTGGCCGAACAGGGTATGGTTCTCGGAGATAATGTCTCTCCTTGACGGCTTGCCTTGTGCGATTCCAGACAGGAGGGACCTTCTGTCTCAGGCGCAGGGGACAATATTTCATCCCCCAGAAGGGTACCAACTGAGGGACACTGGGCTTTCACCTGAAGTTGTCACCAATGAATATTATGCCAATAAATGGGCTGTCTTTGAAAGATGGTGCATTGCACATAATGCAGATCCAGTTAACTGCCAGATTGAATCAGTTCTGGATTTTCTGCAGGAAGATAGCTCTATTGGCTTGCCATGCCTTGATTGACGGGATGCCTTTGGGGAAACATCCCCTGCTCCCTCGCTTCATTTGTGGAGCCATGCATTTGTGACCTCCTGCTAGGACCAGGATCCCTTCATGGGACTTAGCAATAGTCCTTGAGTGTCTGGTTCAGACCCCCTTTGAACCTCTAGAGTCAGCGTCTGATAAACTTCTGACTCTCAAGATGGTTTTTCTTACAGCAATTAATTCTCTAAAAAGAATTGGGGTCTGTCTTGCCATCCTGCTTAGATTTTGCCCCAGGAATGACTAAAGCAATATTGCACCCTCAACCTGACTTCCTGCCTAAGGTTCCCTTCTCGACCGTACATCCGGTTACTCCCGAAGCCTTCTGCTCCCCGCCATTTATAAAGACTTCACGGACTGTGTCCAGTCCGCACCCTTCAGACGTATGTGCACCGCACTAGCCAGTGGAATAAGTCAGGGCAACTATTTGTTTGTCATGTAACAAAGGGGCGGCCGCCACCAACCAAACTATGTCACATTGGGTGAAGGATAATATTTCCCTGGCCTACGAGGTGCGCGGTCAAGCTTCACCAGTAGGTATAAGGGCTTATTTGTATAGCGCCTTTCAGGAGGCTACCCCTCTGGTAGAGTGCTACCAGAGAGGTAGCCTCCTGAAAGGCGCTATACAAATAAAAATGGCATAGACATGGGGGTCTAGGGGAGCCTAAAATCAAAAAAAAAATTTCATTTAATTGCAAAAAATTATTTACCAACTAACATTTAACATCCTAAAAACATTCAAAGAGCACAGCAAAAGGGCAACTGCTGTCAGTTCTAACCTGTAGATACAATTGTGAATCATGAGTGTAGCAATGATGGAAACATTTTTAATTTCTGAAAAATAGCTCCAAGGGGAGAGCATGTATAGGGAAAAAAGTAGAGGGCCTAAGATTGACCCCTGAGGCACACTGCATGATAAGGGAGCTGACGAAGAAGAATTCTTCTCAATGCTCACAGAGAAATTTCTCTCATTGAGGTAGGAGGCCAACCACTATAGGGCGACACCCCGAATGCCAACTCCACTATCCAAACGACATAGCAGAATTTTGTGTTCAGTAGTATCAAAGGCAGCGCTGAGATCAAACAAGACAAGCACAACATGTGATCCAGCATCAAGTGATTGTAACAAATCATTAGTGACCTTAAGCAGTGCAGTTTTGGTACTATGTAAAGATCACAGCCACCACCATTGTGCCATTGAGAAAGGCTCTGGGGGGATTGTCCCTGTAATAAGTGCACTGTAAGTCGCTTTGGATAAAAGCATCTGCCAAATGTGTAAATGTAAAACCAGACTGAAATATGTCTAAAATATCATACGGGCAAAGATAAGAATTTAACTACACAATGCTCTCCAAGAGTTTTGAGATAAAAGACAGTTTTGAAATAAACCTAAGGTTACTAAATGACAGTTGGGTCAAGATGTGGTTTCTTAAGCAGTGGGTGCAAAACAGCATGTTTCAAACTAGCAGGTAAAACTAGAGAGCTATTAATTATGATGATAACAGCTGGATCTTAACAAGACACACTGGAAAAAAATCTGTCTCACAGCTTTAGAAACAAGATCAGCTAGCTGGGCAGAGGTGACTATTTAAAAACAAGTATACAGTCCAGCTGGTTAACATATCAGAGGGGGATCGAAATCTTTACGGCTTAATAGAAGCCTTTATCTAAGATTTTATTGTCAAAAAATATTAGAAAGTTCTCACATGTTTCAACAGAAGGAACAGGACATGCAGCTGAAGGAGGATTTAGCACAGAGTCAATTGTCTGAAACAATACTTTGGGCCTATTTGCATTTTCAGTGATTAGTTTAGAGAGGAAATTTGCCTCTTTCACTGATCTTTGATAACTGGTAAAGCGTGCCTTTTAGTGATTCATATGAGACTTGGAGTTGATTTTTAAATATTTTTTTTTGAAACTTTTGCTCTACCGTATGGCAGTCTTGTCTGAGAGAGTGGTCCTTTTTGGTCCTTCTTTTTTATAAAATTATTTAATCAAATGCAGTGACATTCAGACTTTGCTAAATTGGCTTAAGTATCCAAACACTGTTTGGGGCTACTATTATTTTCTTTCAAATGTCCTTGTGAAATGTAAATGAAGCTCCTATGCAAAACAAGTGTGTCACTTTAGAACAAAAGCATGATTCCAGCAATGCAAACATCATGGGTTTGATTTGAGAATACACAAGCTGAAAAAAAAAAAATATGTTGAAAGCAATGAGAATTGCTTTGGATTAAAGCTCAACCCAAATGCATAATGTCAATTTGGTATTGAAGGTTTTTTTTTTTTTTTTACAAATTGCAAAAACATTGCTATTGTTGTTGTTGACATGGCACTAGTTTGTGAAGATGATTGCATATGCAAATCTTAAAAATGTGTTGTCTGGAGGTCATCTGTATTTGCATAAACACAAGGATGTTCGTGATTAGCAGAGCACATTTCAGGTCATGCAAACATTTTAACGTTTTGAGTGTTTTTAAGGGCAAAATGTAACACACTTTGACCAAAACAAACAGGGATTGATGATGCCATGGTCCTCATAAGACAAAACACTCAACCTGGCAAGTAATGACTTCATGAATTTCTTTACTGAATTGAAATAATCAGAAATAAAATTGGAATTGTGCAATCATCTGTCATGGCACCTCATAAAACAGACTCGAGCAACTTCAAACCTTCACTGTCATGGGTCACGAAGTGCTAACAGCACTTATCAAAATATCAAAAGCCACAACATGTTCGTTAGATCCAATACCAACTAATCTCTTAAAAGAGGTATTCCCTGAAATCACAGAACTTCTTAATATTATTAACTCCTCGCTATCCTTCGGACATGTCCCAAGAAACTTAAAATTGGCAGTTATCAAACAGCTTATTAAGAAGCCACAGCTTGATCCTGGAGGACTGGCTAATTACACACTTATTTCAAATCTCCTGTTTATGTCGAAAATACTAGAAAAGGCAGTTTCCTCCCAATTCTGTTAATTTCTAAAGTGAAATAGTATATATGAACAATTTCAGTCAGGATTTAGGCCTCATCACAGTACAGAGACGGAGCTTATCAGAGTTACAAATGACTTGCTCATCATTTGATCACATCTGTATTACATTTCAAGTGCTTTTAGATCTTAGTGCTGAATTTGACACAATGGATCATGACATTCTCTTGAATAGGCTGGATAATTATGATGGCATCTGTGGAGTTGCATTAGCATGGTTTAGGTCCTATTTATCAGGGTGCTACCACTTTGTCTATGTAAATGAGGAATTGTCAAACCAAACAAAAGTTCAGTATGGAATGCCACAGGGATCAGTTTTAGGGCCTCTGCTTTTCTCCTTGTATAAGATTCCCCTGGGAGATATTATCAGGAATCGTGGAATAAGTTTCCACTCTTATGCTGATGATACCCAACTTTATATTTCTTGTAAACCCAACGAAAATTCCAAAATCTCCAAATTAGCAGAGTGTGTCAATGAAACTAAAGATTGGATGGCCAGAAATGTCTTTCTACTCCATTCAGACAAAACAGAAGTACAAATTAACCTCTAAAAATAATCCGCTAAAATATAATGTGACTCTCAATGGATGTACTGTTACATCACCTTCAACAGCGAAGAACTTAGGTGTAATATTTGATACCAATCTGTCCTTTAAAAATCAAATGTTTGCAGAATGGCTTTCTTCCACCTGAAAAATATTGCTAAATTACGACACATGCTCTCTGTTGCTGATGACCTCAAGACTAGATTATTGTAATGCATTACTGGGAGGATGTCCGGCAAGTTGTCTGGCATGACAACTAGATTATTCTACAAAAATGTTTAGAAAATTCTCACATGTTTCAAGAGAAGGAACAGGACATGCAGCTGAAGGATTTAGCACAGAGTCAATTGTCTGAAAACAATACTTTGGGCCTATTTGCATTTTCAGTGATTAGTTTAGATAGGAAATTTGCCTCTTTCACTGATTTGTGATAACTGGTAAAGCGTGCCTTTAGTGATTCATATGAGACTTGGAGTTTATTTTTTTTCCACTTTTGCTCTACCTTATGGCAGTCTTGTCTGAGAGAGTGGTCCTTTTTGGTCCTTCTTTTTTTTTAATGATTTAATCTAATGCAGAGACATTCAGACTTTGCTAAATTGGCTAAAGTATCCAACACTGTTTGAGGCTACTTGGGGCTAAATGTCCTTGTGAAATGTAAATGAAGCTCCTATGCAAAACAAATGTGTGTCACTTTAGAACAAAAGCATGATTCCAGCAATGCAAACATCATGGGTTTGATTTGAGAATACACAAGCTGAAAAAAAAATATGTTGAAAGCAATGAGAATTGCTTTGGATTAAAGCTCAACCCAAATGCATAATGTCAATTTGGTATTGAAAGTTTTTTTTTTTTTTTTTACAAATTTCAAAAACATTGCCCAGCGGGCACCTTGATTTCAATTTGACGTCAAATATTAGTCAAGACTTGATCAAGATGCTGTATAACATCATTTTAAATTCAGTTTGATCTGCAATTTCATTCAGTGGTAATTGGGTGAAAATAGGAAGTTAATCCCACAATGAAACTTGTTTAATGTACATGTAGGCCAATATGTTTGACGTTCAATTTACATCAAATCGATGTATGATTTTAGACAATCATTGATGTCAATGTGATGTCTATACGACATCAATTTGACATGTTAATGATATAAATTTATGGTAAAACATGAATTCGTTGTCAGCTTGATTAAGTTTAAATAGCATTTTAAACTGTCAAGTTTTTTTCCAGAAAAAAATAAAAATAGCAGATCTACAAAAAAAAAAAGCTTCATAAAAGGTTTGACTATCTTCCACAAGCCACAACATTCCTACAAATAAATGCTTTGTAGCTAAAACATTTTGACTTTCAATAATTTCCCGCCAGTGAAATATAATGTAGCCTGTATATGAAGCTGTGTAAAACACAATTTAAACTTAAGAACACGTGTTTTAATAAAAATATTATTTTGTGCAATTAATTTTGGTACTTTGTGTATATGCCAATTATAATTACAATGTCTTAAAATGAGTGATGTTGCTCCATCTTCATTCAGGTGCTGTACAGCAGTCAAAACCACCATCGTCAGAGGCTGATATAAACACACGAAGAACTATCTCCGGTCTGCTCCCGACAGATATGGGGGCATGGGACGCCAAAAGGGCCGGACGGCGATTTATCTGCGTTCAGATTCAGAATCCATCCACAGCACAAAGCAGAATTTTAAAAAGGGATTTTTTTTTTCATATTAATGATGTGGGGTGCCAACTTCACAGAGGTAGTTTTCACTTGTATTTTTTAATTTGAGGCTTGTTGAATACAAATTCTTACATATTACTTTTGTGTATCTAGAATGGGACATCAGTGTGTGGAAGTCAAATGGATGTTAAGTTTTGACATCAGTTTGATTTGCCTATTTGACCTGTTTTTTGACGTCAATGTTTGATGTCAATTTGATGTATTTTCAACATCAACTGCCCACTGGGTGCTATTGTTGTTGTTGTCGACTTGGCACTGGTTTGTGAAGATGCTTGCATATGCAAAGCTTAAAAATGTGTTGTCTGGAGGTCATCTGCATTTGGGTAAACACAAGGATGTTCGTGATTAGCAGAGCACATTGTCAGGTCATGCAAACATTTTAACGTATTGGGTGTTTTTTCTTCTTGTTTACATATGCAAATATAATTAGGTGTGTACTTGGCCCTATTTGACATTTATAATTTTGAATACAGATTGGCTTACAACAAAATAACACAACTTGCACAATTTTAGGAAACTAATTATGTTTAAAAATATATGAATATTTACACTACATACATTTTTCCATGGTGGAGTAACACAGCAAAAGAAAGATTTCCATTTTATATCAGCAAGTGTCTATCAAATGCTTCTGCCATTAAAGCTGCACTATGGAAATGCAAATTGCCGTTATAGATTAAGTCCATAAACAATCAGTGTCTGTCACATGTTCCGGCAGTGGAAACAACGCTGTGCAGTTCAGGACAGCATCGGTGCAGTCTAGATGTTTATCTGTTAACTGTTTGATCATGTTGTTTACTTGCTATAATACTTGGATATGTTGCCTGGTAGGGTTGTTGAAGCTTAATATTGGTTGTATGAATTGAACATTACTCGTGTGTTAACCGATCACGGTGTATCTATATCTTCCAGTGAATTTACTGTAACATATACTAATATTCATGACTGATTATTTTATAACGTTGCTGCAGTTTCAGGTTCCATATGAGTGTGTGTGTGCGTTTGTATTCTCATTTCTTTTGTCTAAGTTGCAGAAATGCACAAGCTATCACTGGTTGTCTTTTTAGCAGGTAGTTTGTTTGTGTACAATGCATAATCATCTGAAGTTGCTTTAAATGTACTGATTTTATAGCGTATTAATGCTGTACCGCTGCTCCCTATAAGCAGACATGCAGTCTGCGTAGGGCACCAACTCCCTAAGGGGGCACCATCTTACCCTAGGAGGGCCCCCAGAAAGTCCACTTACTCACACTTATACGTTATTCGAGGACACAAAAGCAGTTGCGGAACACAGATGATCGCTTCGTGCTCATATCATTAAACCGGGTGTGATTAGTGCAACATGTACACAAGTATTGTGTATTACATTTTTGACAGGTTTCGACACAAAATCGAGATTGCATTGCTATTTGTGTTCACTACTTGAGTTGAGTGTGTTTAGGGCCTTAATAAAGACAGCAGGCACAGACAGATATGGGGGCATGGGACGCCAAAAGTGCCGGACGGCGATTGATCTGTGTTCAGATTCAGAATAGTTATCTAATTTTTGTTCACAGCACAAAGCTGAATTTTCCAAAAATGTTTTTTTTTTTTTTTTTTCATATTAATTATATGGCGTGCCAACTTCACAGAGGTAGTTTTCACTTGTATTTTTGAATTTGAAGAAAACAATTTTCTTACATTTTATTACTTTTGTGTCGTTATTTTCATCTAGAATGGGACAGTGTGTTGATGTCAAATAGATGTCAAGATTTGATATCAGTTTGATTTGCATATTTGACCTGATTTTTGACGTCAATGTTTGATGTCAATTTGATGTCTTTTTAACATCAATTGCCCACTGGATTAGGAAATTAGAGGGATAAGGGAATTGAATCAAGTTGGTGGTGTCAATCACGAGGCAATGGGCGGGACTAGCATTTAAAAGCCTCTGATTGGCTGTTCTGAACGTCAAAGACAGCTGAATTTGTCCAATGAAATCATTTCAGGGGTTGGCCCATAAAGACATCCAATCATAGAGGGCTTTTTGTCCCCAAAGAAATTAGCATAAAGGAGCTTATAAATAAATACCTGTGAATTTCCGCAATAACATAAGAACGGATCGTTTCCCTCTTAAATTAGCATAGAGGGGCTAACGTCGCAGCGTGTCAGATTAATCTCAATGTTTTGTGAGATTCACTCTTTACAACATCATGCCGGATCCAGTGAAGTTCGCACCGATGAAAGGATCCAAGAATCCGTCACTGAAACCGTCGGTAAAGGAGGAAAGAAGCGCAAGATGTTCAGGAAGGAGAGTTTCGCGATGTATAAAGTCCTGAAGCAGGTTGATCCTGACACCGGGATCTCCTCCAAGGCGATGGGAATCATGAACTCTTTCGTCAACGACATCTTGGAGCGCATCGGCGGTGAAGCGTCTCGTCTCGCTCACTACAACAAGCTCCACCATCACATGGAGAGAGATCCAGACCGCCGTGCGTCTGCTGCTGCCCGCTGAACTGCACAAACACGCCGTGTCTGAGGCACAGTCACCAAATACAGCAGCTCCAAGTCCAATAACATCTGTGTTCTCCATTAACACAGACACTCTTTTAACACTCACATGATCTTTACACGAGCTTGTGTCCAAACTGTTGATTCTCTGTGAATGACTTTTGCATTTATAATGTGGAGAATAAATGAGTGTCAGTGGAGCTCCGGATCAGTTCACTGTTTCTGCACTCAATGATCATATACAATATAACAGTCACATGATCTCACTTAAAGAGTTTAATCTTAACAGAAAGTTCAATAATGGTTAAAGTTGTATTTGTCACCCAGTCAAACTTCTTGTAAAAGTGCAAATTATTATTTTTTTTAGTAAGAAAGTTTAATTTTAAAAACAACCTGGAAATGGTTACTAATTAAGCCTAAATCAGGGTAACTTTCAGTAGAGGTCAATGTGTTTGTTAACCAAATGTTGGTTTAGATTTATACATTCATTTTATTTATGATAGTTATATATATATATATATATATATATATATATATATATATATATATATATATATATATATATATATATATATATATATATAATATCTATCTATCTCATTGGTGTATTTACTTCATATAAATCATTGAATCACAGTTGAGATGTTTCCTTTTTCAATCTAAAAATGACCAGTAGAGCAGCTGCAAAACAACTGACTTGATTGACCTGCAAAGCAATATTCAGTTAATTAAACCAAATTCTCAATTTAAGAGCAGTAATATATATATATTTTTTTTTTCATGGAATGTTTTTGTATGATAAATGTATCATTAATATTTGTTAAAAAGGCAAAATGCATTGAGATTTTCTGCTTGTTTTCACAGTATGTTCTAGAAAGGTCCAAAATGACATCACTACACATGAACATTATTTGTGTCCTTCAGTGTTCAGTAATACAGTGTCAAAGTCTGTTTATCTTCAGATGGAGCAGATCATGAATTCAGAAGGTGGTGTCAGAATATGCCACACTTTCATGGGACAAACTAAAGATTACCTCTTCAATTGAGAGTCTGTTTAGTGGCATCACACTTCTGGTTCTTCTTTAGGAAAACATTCCCATCTTTAGTTTGTCCCATGAAAGTTTGGCATATTCTGACACCCCCTTCTGCTTCATGATCTGCTCCATCCGAAGATCAACATTCTGAGATGGGTTTGTATGATATAATTTTATAGTGTTTTGTCCGATTTTCTGCTTAGTAACCCCCTTTAAAGTATCTGAAATGTTAACAGTATTAAATCCATTTTAATAACATTTAATGTTGGTAATTTTTTTTACCTAAAGATGATTTTTAGGTGAAATTTTACTTAAAATGCTAAAAATCCAAATATATATATTATCCATCCATCCATCGTCAACCGCTTATCCTGTGTACAGGGTTGCGGGGGGGCTGGAGCCTATCCCAGCTAACATTGGGCGAAAGGCGGGGTACACCCTGGACAGGTCGCCAGTTCATCACAGGGCCACACATAGACAGACACACACTCACGGCAATTTTTGGAGACACCAATTAACCTAGCCTGCATGTCTTTGGATGGTGGGAGGAAGCCAGAGCACCCAGAGAGAACTCACGCAGACACGGGGAGAACATGCAAACTCCACACAGAATGGAATAATATATTATAGTGACTCAAATTAAAAATAAAAGGTGACATAAATAAATAAAGATTTAACAAAGCATTGATTACCATAAATCTGTCTTCCTCCAGTCATATTATGTGAAAGCCATTGTTTCATTGGTTTCAGTAAGAAATTGATCCGAGTTGTCCCTCTTGTGGACAAATTGTAAATTGTGCAGAACTGATGAGACTGCCATTGTATAACAGTCACAGGATCTATAGGGTGATGATGGAGATGTAGAAGTGCACCATCATTGTCTTCGGCAGGTTGAACTTCTTCAGCTGCCGCAGGAAGTACATCCTTTGCTGTGCTTTTTTAATTAGAGAGCTGATATTTCACTATATCTTCCACTTCAGGTCCTGGGGGATGATGGTTCCCAGGAAGCAGAAGGACTCCACAGTGTCAACTGGAGAATCACACAGGATGATGGGGGTGGGTTCTTTCTGAAATCTGTCACATTCTCTAATTTAGGGTACATTTCATGTCAGCAAAAAAGCACAAGAGCACTGTCCTTTCTCAGTGGAACATTAAGTGTCTCAATATAGTATATTAATTCAGTGTTACATATCTGTTATCTGCAGAGCTTAAATATTAACTGTTTTTATATTTTTTTTAAATTAAAAACATGTTTTTACTTCAGAGTTTGTCAACTATGTTACGGACAAACAGGGTGTTATACAAACCATTCAATTCAGTCTTGCACTTGAAATTAAATGCAATTTAGAAGGCTCTTGAGTCCATTTCTGCCACACATACAATTGTTATTTAAAATTATTTTCATAATTAACCTTTTTTTAAAGATGAACATGCAATGCATTTATAACTGTCCTTATGGACAAGGATGTTTTTCATCATAAATCTCCATTAAAGTTATTTTTGATAATCAAAAAAGATGTTATAGTAAACTCCAACCTATGCAAATAAGTAGAATGCTTAAAAATGTCAGAAACATCAATATTGGCTATTTTAACTTCAAAAATCTAAGTTTAACCTAGGTGACAATGAAAATCACACGGTTGACACAAGTAACCTAGTTGACTGGACATATTGTTAACAATGGACAACATTTTATTCATGAGACAGAATTGAATTAGCAAAGTTGCTTTCGGTGAAAACCTCTTATTTTAAATGTAGAATTATTAAACAGTACAGAAATGCACATAATTCCACAGAGAATACATCGAAATGCACACTAACAAAACCTTCAATTCACAAAGACCTGTGACGTAAAATCATCCTTTATGCATTAAAAAATCTGAAATGATCAAACAATACACACATAAATTCATGGGAAATTGAATATAGTGTGATCAGGAAATAGCTTTAAAATGTCCCCACAAAGCCACAAACTTCTTGTTGGTGAAAAAGGCATCTTTCATGTTGGCCATGAGTGCATTGTGCACAAGTAGTGACCTGCGCACCTCAGAGGAAACAGCGGCATGTTGAAGTTGTTGCCTAGTCTTGGATCCTGGGGATTCTGACACATGCTCTTTTGAAGCGCTATTGTATCTTTTTAGTTTCTTGCGAAATTTATCTGATTTTCTTTTTTGCTTTTCAAGCAAGTCTCTCAGTTTCTGTATTTCTCTATGTAATTTTGAGTTTCCTTTTTGGCCTTTATTCTTCCAGTCCTCTTCTGTCTGAAATAAACAACCAGTATATTGTATATTAATGTACAGACAAAACATGTGGGTAACTGGGAACATTAAATGCATAAACCTGTTTCTGTCTTGCCTCATGAACTCTACCTGCTGCTCTGAGGTGGATGGTTGTCTGGACTGTCCGGTGGTGTAATTACATTCTCAAGCCTGCTCTTTCTCTCTCTGCTATTCTGTTTTGCTTTCTTCCAGTAGGCCCTCTTTCTTCTTTTCTCTCTCTCACTCATATCTGCCACTGTCTTCACCTTTCCTTGTGACCTGAGCCTGTGCCATGCCTCTCTCTTCTTCACCAAACATGCTGCCCTTCTTTCAGGATCTGCATCACGACGAGCCCTGTATCTACGCTGTCTCTCAGCTGCAGAGACCTATTTAAATTGATCTTTTTTAAAAGTAAAATAATATATCTACATACATAATATATATATATATATATATATACACACACATGTTCAGTCCATATAAATAACATAGAAACAATTAATGATCATGATATGCTATAGACCACTGATGTAACTTAGTTGACAGATAGTTGACCGTAACTTAGTTGACCATAACTTAGTTGACAATTTCCATATTTCTTCCCCATAACAGAAATGGTGGACCTAGCCTAGCTAACCACATGTCATTTTTTTGAGCAGGTTAATGTAAGAATTCAACACAAAATTTCATTACAATAAATAAACAATTTTAGCCATGACAATGTACATAACATAGTTGATGGTTAATAATACGGCCGTTGGCAAAATTCTTTTCTACATCAAATATTGAAAAAACTGAGAGGAGACTCACCATGGTGTGTTTGAAATTGCCTCCACAGAGGAAAATGTCATCACATGGTGCTGGTCACATGGTCTTCTTCTTCTTTTTTGTTTTTAACGGCGGTTGGCAACCAGCTTTTGGTGCATTACCGCCACCATCTGCTCCGGAGTGTGAATCAGACAATAGGCTTACAATCTAGTTTAAAAAAAAAAAAAAAAAAAAGAGAGAGAAAAAAATAAATAAATAATAATAATAATAATTATTATTATTATTATTATATATATACATATACATACATATATATATATATATATATATATATATATATATATATATATATATATATATATATTATACACACATATATACACATACACACACACATATACACACAATCTCATTACACACACTCACACTCATTCATTTCCCAACATACTTTCCCATAACCCTTTTTAACCTCATACTCTATTAAACAAACCAGTATCCCTTAAGAAAGTTAACAATATTTTAACCTGTACTCTGTCACCTATGTTCAACAATCCTTTTAATGTTAATTCCTGCACTCCTAATTCCCTCAAACTATTCCTCATTATCACTCTCTGTACCTCATATCTCCCACATCTTATAATGATGTGCTCCACTGACTCCTCTTCCTGACACCACTCACACAAGCCTGTCTCATGTTTTCCTCTCATTTTCAGTGATTTGTTTAAAGCACAGTGCCCCAGCCTTAACCTTGTCATTACTGTTTCCTCTCTCCTGTACCCACCACCTAACCTAGTTATTTTTACACTCTTTTGAAACTGATACAAATGACTTCCTTTCTCCTCCCTGTCCCACCTTTCTTGCCACATTTGATTAGTTTTTTCCCATATGATACTTTTGGCCTCTGCTTTACTTATTTTAATTTGCATTTCTATGTTTCCCTTCTTTAAAGCCCTCTTTGCCAATTCATCCACCTGCTCATTCCCTTTCACCCCTACATGTGCTGGGACCCACATAAATTGTACCTGTCCTCCTTGATTTTTTATCCTTGTAACTGACTGAAGGACTTCATACAATACATCTAGACGGCTTTTTGAGTGAAAAGTCCTTAAACTCACAAGGACTGAGGATGAATCGGAGCATATCAGCACCTTTTCTTGACTTGTTTTTTCCACCCACCTTAATGCAACTAACACTGCCACCATTTCCACTGTGTATACTCCTAAAAAATCTGAAGTTCTTCTATTAATTCCTATTCCTTTAGCAGGTATTGCCACCCCAAATCCTGTCACTCCTGTCTCAGGTTTCTTAGAACCATCTGTATATACATGTACGAATTCTTTATAATTTTTATTTACGTGGTACTTGAATGCTCTTACTAAATCTATTTGATCTTTTTCTTTCCTTTTTAACTCTAACAAATACCAGTCAATATCTGGCCAAACAAGTACCCATGGAGCCACCATCGGATATACAACTGTAGGGCTCATTTTCATATCAAACACTCCAAATTCTATTGCTACCTCATTGCCTATTCGACTAAAATGATCTCCGTCATATCTTGTGCTCTCCCATGTCTCCTGCAATACTACTTTTGTGGGGTGGAAATCATTATGTCCCTTCAGATTAGCCCAATAGTTTGTCATTAGCTGCCTCCTCCATAATGCTAACGGCATTTCTCCCATTTCTACCTGTAGTGCAGGTACTGGTGAAGTTTTAAAAGCACCACTACACACTCTTAATGCCTGTGCCTGAATCAAATCTAATTTCTTTAATAAAGATTTAGCTGCTGATCCATAAGCTACACTGCCGTAATCCAACACAGATCTTATCAACGCCACATATATTGTTTTTAGTGCAGAGCAACTTGCTCCCCATTCCCTACCTGTCAAACATCTCATCACATTGATTACTTTTTTGCATTTTCCTTCTACTTTCATTATATGATCTGCCCATGTTAACCGTGAATCGAAAATAACTCCCAAAAATTTGAATGTTCCAACCCTTTCCAATTCTTTCCCATACATATTTAACTTCATCCCTTCCTGAATTTGTTTTCTGGTGAAAAAGACTGTTTGTGTTTTTTCTATTGAGAACTTAAACCCGCAATCATATCCCCACTCCACCACCTCATCAATTGCTCCTTGTACTTTCCTGATTGCATACTCCATATTCCTTCCCCTTTTCCACAAAGCCCCATCATCCGCAAACAGAGATCTCCTTATATCCATTGGTACCTTTGTGAAGACATCATCGATCATGATGATAAAAAGTAGCGGGCTTATCACACTACCTTGAGGCGTTCCATTATCCACAACGTACTGACTTGATAAGTCTGACCCTATTCGAACCTCAATTTTTCTTCCAGACAAAAAATTCTTTATCCAGTTAAAGATTCTTCCACCTACACCCAACATGTGCAACTTTATTAACAATCCTTCCTTCCACATCATATCATAAGCTTTTTCTATATCAAAAAACACTGTAATGACTGATTCTTTATTTGCTTGAGCCTTTCTTATTTCATTTTCTAGTCTTATCACTGAATCCATAGTACTCCTTCCTTTCCTAAAACCACTTTGAAAATTTGCTAGCTTTCCACTCTTTTCTAGTATATACGATAACCTTTCTGTTACCATCCTTTCCATAATTTTGCATACATTTGATGTTAATGCTATTGGCCTATAACTTGTTGGTTTAGAGGGATCTTTGCCAGGTTTCCTTATTGGAACAACTACTGCCTCCTTCCATGCATCCGGTAATCTTCCCTCCTCCCACACTCTGTTATAAAATTGCAGCAACTTTAAGATCGCTCCTTTCCCTAGATGTTTTAGCATCACGTAGCATATCTGATCTTTCCCTGGAGACGTTGGTATAGCTCTATTCATTGCTCTCATCAACTCTGCCATATTAAAAGGTTCATCAATTTTATCATCAGTTTTTTCCCTCCAGTTTAACTGATGCTGATTCATTGTTCTTTCCTTTCTCATTTTGCATAACTCTGACAGGTTATCTGAACTGTGAATTTTTACAAATGTTTTTGCCAATATCTCTGCCTTATCCTTATTGGAGATTGCTGTTCCTTCCTCAGTAGTCATAACTGGAATTTCCCAATCCCTCCTTACTCCTCCCATCCTTTTTATCATTCCCCAAACCTCTCCCACAGGTGTTGATCTTCCTATTTCATTGCAAAATTTCTTCTAACTTGCCCTTTTAGCTTGACGTATTGTTCTTCTCACATTAGCCTGTGCCTTCTTATACTGAATCAAATTCTGCATGTTATGGGTGTTTTTAACTAGCTTAAATGCTCTATTCCTGTTTTTAACAGCCTGACGACACTCTTCTGTCCACCATGGTACCAATTTTTTATTCCTCCTCTGTTTACTCTTGGGAATTGATCCACCTGCTGCCATAATAATTGCTGAAGTTATTTGCTTATTTGTTTCATCTATATTTACAGAGATGTCTGTCCTTGATAATGATTCCTCACTTAATTTTTGGAATTTTACCCAATCTGCTCTTCTAAGACTCCATTTTAGCAATCCTTCATCTGGTCTTATTTCCACTTGCTCTCCCACTGAGCATGATACTGGGTAGTGATCGCTACCCACTGTTGTATCATTCCAAACATGCCAGTTACTTATTCCAGCCAGGGGATTAGATACTAATGTAATATCTAATGCCGATTCAATTCCTTTTGTTATGTTTATTCTTGTTCCTCTTCCGTCATTCATACATACTAATTCCTTATCATCCATCAAATCTTCTATTACCCTTCCATTAACATCTGTATGTGAACCCCCCCATATTTTACTGTGAGCATTAAAATCTGCACACCATATTATTTTTTGTCTATTATTTCCTTGTATCCTTAATAACTTATCTACTTCCAACCTTTTGCAAGGATTATAGTAGTTTATTATAACCATTTCCTCCCCTCTATCCCACAATACTACCACAATGTATTCTAGATCCTCTCCCTTTTCTAGTACCCTATAAGGAATATCTTGCGTAATAAATGTAGCACATCCTCCTCCTCCCCGTCCCCCATTATCTCTGTCATTCCTTATCCCTATATATCCCTGAATCACAAACTCTAAATTTGGCTTTAACCACATTTCCTGGATACACACTGCATCTGGATTTATTTCCCTATCTTTGATCAAAATGTTTGAATTCCTGGCCATTGGCCAGTAAGCTTCTAGCATTCCATTGTAAAATAATAACCATTAATATTAACCAATACATGGTGCTTCCTGGCTTGACTGATTAGTGAGGTTCTCCCTCACTTCTTCCCATGTCAGTCCCACTAGTCCTAAATGATTTACTGCTGCTTTGACAACCAACTGTATTTTATATTTTTTGACTTAACTTCAGCTGTACTGTTTATCACTCCTGCAATAAACGTCACCAAGTCCTTTTTGTCCACATAAATCTTGTCATTTGTTCTTTGTTGTTGTTCCTCAACCACCATTTCCGTTTGCTCTATATTAATATTATCGTGTAATCTTGACACTCTTACTGCTTCTGCATAAGTAATCCTTCTTTCCACTCTTATTTTCTGAATTTTATTTTCCTGTCTCATCACCTCACATCCTCCATATGCCACATTATGGTTCCCTCCACAATTACATTTTGGTTGCACTCCAGTTCCACACTTTCCATATTCATGCTCGCCCCACATCTAGCACATCTCTTCTTCTCTTTACAGTTATTGGCTATATGTCCAAACCTCTGACAGTTAAAACACCTCAATGGTTTTGGCACATATATTCTCACTGGGTAGCTCATATAACCAAGGTATACCTTTTTTGGCATATTCTCCCCCTCAAATTCAATCAATACTGTTTCACTCTCCTTTTTCACTCCTTCTCTTGTTGTCTTTAATCTTTGTGCACTCACTATCTCCCCCCCTTTAAGATGTCTCTTAAGTTCTTCCATTCCTACATTCATTGGTACCCCTGTGATCACTCCTTTACATCCTCCCTCATTTCGTGCTCCCACCCTCCTTGTGTTTATTACTTTCATTTTTCCAATCTCTTTTACTTTGAATGCTTTCTCAAATTGAACTTCATTTGCACACTTGACCAACAAATTTCCATCATTTAGGACCTTTGCATATATTATCTCCCCTATCTTACTTGCCAGATGTTTTGTTAATACAAACGGGTTGATGATTTTCATGTTTTCTTGATCTTTTTCATTGAATCTTATTATAACTATAAAATTCTCATGTATTTCCTTCTTATTTTGCTCATGTCCTTCTTCCTCACTTTCTGATCCCTCACCATTTTCATTTCTTATTCTTTTATTTCCTTTTACTTGACTATCTTTCTTTTTTGATAACTCTCCCTTCAATATTCCCTCAATTTCTTCATCTTTCCCTTCACTACAATCCATTTCTGCCCACCTACCTATGTCTGATTCATTCACGAAGCAGTCGTGCTCAACCGCTCCTAATATAGTATTTCCAACAATTTTTGAATTTCCCGCTTTCAGTCGATTTCTATTTCCTCGCTCACGTCCTGCTGATGTCGCTTCCATTTTTTCCTTCCAACACCCTCAACTCGGTTTGTTGTCGTTCGCAGAGATTGCGGATGTTGCTGTGTGTTTGGTGAATACCAGCAACCCTGTTCTGTTCTTTGCTGGTGAAACCCTGGTCACATGGTCTTGGGACAAACCATTTTTGAGTTGCTGGGGGAGGTTTTGTTTGTAACATAGTTGACCAACATTTTGTGGACACGAATAAATTAATATATTTTAAGTATTTAAAAAAATAACTTATATTTGAAACTATTATTTTCCTTTAATATTAAGACTTTTGTAAAAGATTGCAAAAATAATTGATTTATTTTAATGATTTTAATGGATATTTTTGGACCCTCAACTTTCTCACATTGAAATCGGACATGGACAAAACTGTACATTTAGGGCCATAATGACACATTTTAAGCAAAATAAAGAATATATTGCACATATTGTCTGTGTGATGTTATTTCATGAAGCAAGTTTACACATAAAAAGCAATTTGTTTGAGGAAATTTGATTGTATAAGTATATTTAACATCAGTGGACATGCAGTGTACCCTAAATTATAGAATCACTCATCTATGACCATCTCCATTGTCTTCACAGCATTGAGCTCCAAGTTGTTCTGACTGCACCAGGTCACCAGATGATCAATCTCCCACCTGTAGGTTGACTCGTCCTCACCAGAGATGACCCCAATGAGGTGGTGTCACCTGTAAACTTCAGGAGCTTGACAGACTGGTGACTGGAGGTGCAGCTGTTAGTGTACAGGGAGAAAAGTAAAGGAGAAAGAACACCGCCTTGAGGGGAACAGTGCTGATGATCCGGGAGTCAGAGACATGTTTTCCTTGCCTTGACAGGTAAAAACAGGACAATCGGAATCTATATGAAAATCAGGGACGATATGATGAGGTTCAAACTCATCTTTACTGCTATACACTAACCTAACCCTAATCTAACCCCTTCTCTTACATTCGCCATCCTAACCACCAGGTGTCTCCCACTACATTGACATTTTCTTGATCGTTTAAATCAGTATAAGATCAAATTTTCCAATATCTTTGTTTTTCAGCAGGCATCTTTTGTAGAGTTCTGAATCATTTAATAATGATATGCATAATAACTTATGCTCAAAGACCTTTTTACCAAAATAGTTATCAAATACACATCAGTGATCAAATTCTAGAAGGTTAATAGTACAGTTCCAGTGGTAGGTCACTTTACAACTAGACTGCTTTCAATACAAGAGTCTTCTTATTTGGGAGTCAAATTCAGGTCAATGAAAGCAATTTACTCTTTGCATAACAATGTGCGGGTCGCTCTTAAATTGAGAATTTGGTTTAATTAACTGAATATTGCTTTGCAGGTCAATCAAGTCAGTTGTTTTGCAGCTGCTCTACTGGTCATTTTTAGATTGAAAAAGGAAACATCTCAACTGTGATTCAATGATTTCTATGAAGTAAATACACCAAGTTTCAATAATCAGCTGAAATATGAATATGCAGACCAACTGGAATATTGACCAAATGCTTTTTTAAAGACAGTCAACAACTTGTAAGGCAACAAATAATACCTATAATAAGTGCAATGTATTTATGACTGCATTCAGCTGTTCAGACCTTATGACTTCAGGGAACATAGACTTCCCAAAACGATATGTCGTAAAATGAATGTTTAAACATCCCAAAAGTCAGAGGCTCAAAAAAAAAAAAAGAAAAAGCTTTAGTCAGACCTGTCACCAATTATAGTTAGAGCCTAATCTTTATGGGAAGCTGTAGTGGTGTGCAGTGAAGCCATTATCTGTATTTGTATCTGTATTCAGATATGATTGGGTGTGGGCAGGGCTTAAACAGGAAGTGCATCAAAAATGAAATTAAATGGCCGATTTTAAATGTTACTATTAGATTTATAGTTTCTATTAATACATTATGCATTTTCATAATAATAGCCTGATAATAATACACATTATTATTATTATTATTATTATTATTATTATTATTATTATACAACTATTATTTAAACAACTATTATTTTATTATTGTTTTCTTACCAGATGAAGCTGAATTTATAGGCTACTTTAACTGTGGAATATGTTTTGGTTTCACATGGTATTTCTGGTTAATATCTGCATTAAATAATTTTGGTTTGTCTTTGCATGTATAACAACATTAATCTGAAGCCATTAGGTGTCAAGCAAAATGTGAAATGTCAAGCACACATTTTGCAGTAAATAATACATACACATTTAAACATTAAAATAAATAAGAACGAGCTTTATTGCCAAGTGTTCTCATGTATACAAGTATTTCTTTATTCTTTTTTTCAGCCAGAGGTCAAAAGCTCAAAGAGGGAATGGGTGAGGTGTGTGGGGTCCAGAGTGATTCTACCTGCACATTTCCTCACTTTGGTGACTTACAGGTCTTGGAGAGTGGGCAGGGGGCACCAATAATACTCTCAGCATTCCTGTCTGTCTGTAGTAGTTTCCTTCTGTCTGATTTTGTGGCTGAACCAAACCAGACAGTTATAGATGTACACAGGACAGACTAAATGACGGCCAAGTAGAACTGTGTCAGCAGCTCCTGTGGCAGGTTCTTCAGCTGGCGAAGGAAGTACAACCTCTGCAAAGCCTTCTTCACAATGGAGTCTTTGTGGATGTCCCACTTTTGGTCCTGAGAGATGGTAGAGCACAGGAACCTGAATGTCTCCACAGGTGCCACAGTGCTGTTCAGTATGGGGTGGGGGGATTTCTCCCAAAGTCAACTATCATTTCACTCTATTGAGCACGTTCAGCTCAAGGTTGTTGTGACCGCACCAGACAGCCAGCTGTTCAACCTTCACCATCGCGGATGAGGCAGATGACCGTGGTGTCATCAGAAAACTTCAGGAGCTTGACAGTGGGGTCCTTTGCAATGCAGACATTCATGTACATGGAGAAGAACAATGGAGAGAGAACGCATCCCGTAGGAGCACCAGTGCTAATAGTGATGGTACGGGATGTGAGTTTCCCCAATCTAACTATCTGCTGTCTATTTGTCAGAAAGCTGTCGATCCATTGGCAGATTGGGATTGGCATGGAGAGCTGGTTCAGTTTGGTTGAGAGAAGATCAGGCATGATGGTTTTGAAGGCTGAACTGAAGTCCACAAATAGGATCCGACAATAGGTATGAAAATAAAATCAATATAGCCTACATACAGGTGGAATTCCTGTAAATCTATCAACAATTTGTATGACAAGGCACCATTATTTAGTTCAATAACAATAGTAATAAATATAGTTGCAATCAGCGATGACGGGCCCAAGCACCATATGTGCATGTCCACCCAGTGGCTTTTGGAAAACAATGCAAGGTGGACACAAGCATTTGGCATTTGACATTATTCTAAACCATTTTGAAGTAATCTGGGTAAATATAAGAGGACTATTTTAAAGTCTGTTGTAAGAGCCACACTTCCTGCTGCCAGGTGGTGGCGCTATAACCATAACCCAAAATAAACACCTCCATGTGATTAGCCCCCAAGACTAAACATACATCCCAATTTTGATCTAAATCACACATTTAGTTTCCCATTTTTTCCCATTGATTTAACGACTCGCCATGGCAACACAATTGGTTACATCAAAAATCTGTTCACAATTTAGCATCTTCAGTGTCTTGGCATATTGTTGTCTAAATGTGGTGCCAGTCTCATGAATCCCCTAGGCTGAGTATTTAAAAGTTCAGAGACTGTAATATAAAAAAAATCCAAAATGTCCAACTTCCTGGTGGGCAGCGCTAACTATAATTATAAAATTGTTTGGCTTGATGAGCGCTATATATGTACCAATTTTAGTGATTGTAGGTGGAAATAGGGGTGCTACAGAGGCCGTTTTCACTGCCATTTTAAAAGGGGCATTACACAGAGCCCCCCATGCAACTTTTGCCCAGCCCTAATGGTCAACATCTCTGATGTGTTTGCAAAATTTTATGAATTTCCTGCCAGTTGGTGGTACTATGACTGTGATCCATTATGGTTGTATCAGTGTGATCAGCCCCCATTACCAAACCTACAGCTGAATTTTCCTCATAATTACACAATACACACATAAGATATAAGGCACTTCCTATTTTAATTTTTTTTGCCATAAATGTATTGCTTTGCCAAGGCAACGCCATTCAATATATCAAAAATCCATTCGCTCACACTCCGTCTGGCACCAACAATCATCCATGCAATTATCTAATCAGCCAATTGTGTGGCAACAGTGCAGTTCATAAAATCATGCGGATATGGGTCTGGAGCTTCAGTTAATGTTCACATCAACCATCAGAATGTGGAAGAAATGTGATTGTGAAATGTGTGAATTGAATCCATCAGTCATTGTTTACATACAACAGTGCTCCGTGATCGCTCATATTACACTACATGACTACAGCTAGAAAATAGCTTTAAACGGCTTTAAACTAACAACTTCAGGATTATGGCTCATCACAGCTGAGAGACAAAACAGGCGCTTACCGCTTACAGGAGTTTCCACATTGGAGAAAAGTAACAGTTAAAAATGGAGGAGGACATTGCGGTTTCTATATTGAAAGACTCTTGCGCAACGGCTACCACGAAATAGAGAGAATTATCCCCCGCTTGGATGGCTATTTTTCCACTGAAAGCTGATCTCCAGAAAGCTGACATGCTCCGTGTCATGCACAGACACACACACACACACACTCATACGCTCACATACACACCCATTCTTGTTTATCCAATTACTTGTTAGAAACAGCATAAGCCATGGTACTATTTCTGAAGTGAACTTTTGGAATTACTAACGAAGGTTTGGACGCATCATTTGGTTTGAACCAGCAATGGCAGATTCTGATCCGTCACGTAAGAATTTGCACTCTTGCTCGTGTGATATTGTTTAAATATGCACCATCTGTGATGTTTTATAAATGATTTCCATGTAAACGTGCACTAGATAGACCTCTCTGACAGCTTGTTTTTGTTTTTAGATGCCATGTCAAGTTTAAAAGTGCTTAAACTCTTAAACGAGTTGAGACACATACGTTTTGCTCTTTTGTGGCGCTACGTGTAATTTTAGTGCAACAACAAATGCATTCAAGCATGTGAACGGCACATAAAATGAGATGAGAGATATAAGATGAGTGATATAACAGGTGTAACTCTGAGATGAGTAGTTCTGTTAGCTTTACAATTCTTGTCAAAGGTAATGTGAAATAAGGAAGCAACATGATTTGAAAGGGGTCAAAAGACACTCCAACCTTGAGCGCTTGAAAATTGCAATGTTGAGAGCTTGTCGATTATAAGCAGGAGTGACAGTGTTAGCATATCGCTCACTTACAGTGATGCATAATAATGCCATTTGCATTTCTGACTAACAGGTTTCTGAAGGTTTATACATGTGTAACATTGTAAATTATAAAAATACTTTTCTCTGTGCACGCTCACACTAATCTCAAGCGTCAGCTGCTAAATGCACGAGAGAGAGAGGGAGAGAGAGAGAGAGATGATTATGACTAGCGCAGATTCTGCTGTTTTTTGTGTGTCCTTTATTCACGCTCCAAAATTTAAAACCTCAACAAACTAAATTTAAGACCTTGTAATTTAAGATATTTATGACTTTTTATGGCCTTACGTTTAAAAAAAGTAAATGTAAGACTTTAAGACATTAAGGATGCATGGGAACACTCTTGGCATTCCATTGAGCACACAACTGAATAAAACAGGCTGCATGACACTGATAAATGATTACTGCCAGAGTAACAGTCACATACAGGTGAGGGACTTCAGAATTTCAAATAACACAAAGAAAAAGTATTCCTCTCACTTGGTTTTGCTTGCGTGTCCCCTCCGTGTGTGAAAGATGCAAAGATCTATTGGGATTTTACTAAAGTTTTGCTCACAGACTTGGTAATAAACAGCACATGCAGCCTCATTAATGGACACGGATTTGCTGCAACCCGGAGATTATAGAATCTAACAAAGGTGTTGGGTGTAGCCCAGCCCGCTGCTCTGCAAATGTCAGCTAGAGAGGCGCCACTGGTCAGAGCCCAGGAGGCCGCCACACTCCTGGTGGAATGGCCTCGTAGCCCTGCAGGGGGCAGCACGTGCTGAGCCTGGTAGGCAACAGCTATGGCATCGATGATCCAGTGGGCAATCCTCTGTTTGGAGACAGCGCTTCCTTTCTGCTGTCCACCAAAGCAGACAAAGAGCTGCTCGGAGATCCTAAAGCTCTGCGTGCGATCTAAATAGATGCATAAAGCATGCTCCAGACACAGCAATGCTAAGGCTGGGTCTGCCTCCTCCTGGGGCAGTGCTTGCAGGTTCACCACTTGGTCCCTGAACGGGGTTGTGGGAACCTTGGGCACGTAGTCGGTCGGGGTCTCAGAATCACGCGAGAGAAGCTCGGACCGATCTCCAGGCATGTTTCGCTGACAGAGAACGCTTGCAGGTCCCTAACCCTCTTGATGGAGGTGAGTACTGTCAGGAGGGCAGTCTTCAAGGAGAGTGCCTTAAGATCTACTGACTCTAAGGGCTTGAAGGGAGCCCCTTGCAAGAGGTCTTCCCCATGAGGGAATGAGGTGTGGTCTGGAGGGATTCAACCACCTAGCGCCTCTCAGGAACCTGATAATCAGGTCGTGTTTCTCTAAAGACTTGCCGTCCCTCCAACCTCTCCTGCAGAAAGGAAAGCACTGAGCCGACTGTGCATCATTAGGGGTCTTTGTGTCGGGAAGAACACCACTTAGCAAACAGATGCCACTTCAAGGCATACAGGCGCCTCATAGAGGGGGCCCTAGACTGAGTGATGGTGTCTACCATTGCAGGTGGTAGGCCACTGAGGTCTTCTGTGTCCCGTCCAGCGGCCAGACATCAGGATGTTCCAGAGGTCTGGTCATGGGTGCCAGATGGTGCCCCATCCCTTCCTCAGGGGAATTTGCCAGGGAGGGGCTCATGAGCCAAGTCTGGGTGGGCCAGTTGGGAGTCACTATGGTGACCTGCTCCTCATCCTCCCTGACCTTGCACAGGTTCTGTGAAAACAGGCTCACTGGGGGGAATGCATACTTGTGTATTCCAGGCAGCCAGCAGTGTGCCAACACGTCTATACCGAGGGGAGCCTCGGCCAGGGCGTATCAATATCAGAGCAGACAATGGGGGGATTCCAGGGAGGCAAACAGGTCTACCTGTGCCTGCCCGTATTGACTCCAAATTAGCTGAACCACCGGAGGAGTCTACACTCTCCATTGTGGGTGGCCTGTCAACAGCGACTTGAGGTGCTGCTGACTCCAGAGGAGGAGAAGTCAGGCGAGTTGTGACATGCGAGTGGAGCGTAACTCGCCTTGGTGGTTGATATATGCTACCGTTGCCTTGTTGTCTGTTTGAACCAACAAGTTCTGGAACAACGGCCGGAACCTCCACAGGGCAAGCAGTATTGCCAACAACTCGAGGCAGTTGATGTGCCAACGTAGCCGTGGGCCCGTCCAGGGGCTGACGGCCGTGTGCACGTTGTATACAGCACTCCAGCCCTTCTTGGAGTTGTTGATTGTAACCACAACGCACCTGGAGACCTGTTCTATGGGAACCCCTGCCCGTAGAAATACAAGGTTGTTCCAAGGGCTGAAAAGGTGGCAACAGATCGGCGTGATGGCCAAGTGATGTGTCCCACAGTGCCCATCTCAGGACTTGAGTCTGGAGCCAGTGGTGAAGTGGTCTCATATGCATCAACCCGAGCGGTGTGGCTACCACTGAGGATGCCATATGCCCCAGGAGCCTCTGAAATATTTTCAGTGGGACCGGGGACTTCTGTCAGAATGCCTTCATACAGGTCAGCACTGACTGGGCGCGCTCATTCGTGAGGTGCACCGTTATCGATAATGAGTCCAACTTCAAACTGAGAAAAGAGATACTCTGAACTGGGAGGAGCTTGCTCTTTTCCCAGTTGACCCAAAGCCCTAGCCGGCTGAGGTTCACGAGCACCAGGTCTCTGTGTTCACACAACATGTACCGAGAGTAAGCTAAGTTTAGCCAGTCATCAAGGTTGTTGAGAATACGGATTCCCACATCCCTTAACGGAGCAAGGGCAGCCTCTGCGACCTTCGAGAAGACGGGAGGGGACAAGAACAGGCCGAAAGGGAGGACTTTGTACTGGTACGCCCGACCCTCGAATGCAAACTGCAGGAAGGGTCTGTGTTGAGGTAGAATAGAGACGTGGAAGTATGCATACCGCCGTGAACCAATGTTGATGCCGGACGCTCGCTAGAATGCACCTTAGCATCAGCATCTTGACGGGAGTCTGTGTAAAGCCCGGTTCAGAACTCGTAAGTCCAAGATTGGCCACAACCCACCACCTTTTTTGGTACAATGAAGTAGGGGCTGTAGAACCCGCTCTTCATCTCGGCTGGAGGGACAGGCTCTATCACGTGCTTCTGTAGAAGGGTGGTGTCGTTCACGCCCTTCACCGTGGTGAAATGGATGCTGGCAAACCTGGGCGGGCACCTGGTGAACCGAATTGTGTAGCCGAGTTGGATGGTCGGGGTCAGCCATCGCGAGGTGGTGGAAAGCGCGAGCCATGCATCCAAGCTCGGGGCGAGGGGGACCAGCAGAACAATTTCGGCGGACGTACTGGGGGTTTGAGCCCTGTTGTGGCGGTGCTGAGTTGAGAGACATCAAAGCACTTACCTCCCTCCTGAGAATCACCGGCAGATCGGTCGAGGAGGGGGGAGGTGGTGTTTTATCCCCACAGTCCGTCAAAACTGCCACCGGTGCGCTGGACCTGCCAGAGTGAGACAAAAGCCGGTGGTCTGGGTTATGACCGAACACACCAGTTACTACGTTCTACCAGGGACTAAGGAAACTGCTCTTGTGATGAGTTTTTGGGTACCGCAGTGTAGAGCGGAGGAGGGCGGGGCCAGGCTGGAACAACGCATGCTCGGTCCCCAATCAGCCTGATGGGGGCATGCGAGGGATAAAGGCGGCCAGTGATGACGGTTCGAGAGAGAGAGAGAGAGAGAGAGAGAGAGAGAGAGAGAATGGAGCTGCTCTGTGTTTATGTTTTTGTGTTTTTCGTTCAATGCCAACCCGGTTCTTGCATCCTCCTTACTCATTAACCGCTTTACATTGGTGTCAAAACCCGAGAAGGAGCAGGGATGCCCGTTGCAGAGTCCTCAACAATGCCGTCCACCCAGGGGAGTGCCGCTGCTAACATGGACGGAGTAGCCCGACCGCCCAGACACTGGGAACGGCCGCCATCCGTGAGGCGATTGGGGACTGGACTCCCTGACCGCCTGGAGCAACACGAGGATGTGTTGAATAGCCTCCATCTTCTGCTTCAGCGCCGAGAACTGCTGGGCAAAGTCCCCGACAGTGTCGCTGAATAGGCCAGCCTGGGAGATGTGGCCATTCAAGAAGTGTGTCTTGTCAGCCTCACGCATCTCGACCAGGTTAAGCCACAGATGGTGCTCCTGGACCAACAAAGTGTACATCTTCCACCCGAGAGACCGCACCGTGACCTTCATTGCCCAGAAGGCAAGGTCGGTCGCCGAGCACAGATCCTGCATCAATCCTGGGGTGGAACTAACCTTGTGCAGTTCTTTCAGCACCTTGGCTTGGTGTACTTGCAGGTCAGCCATGGAATGCAGGGCAGAGGCGGCTTGTCTTGCGGCGCCGTAGGCTCTGGCCACCAGGGACGACGTGAGCCAACAGGCCTTGGATGGGAGCTTCAGCAGCTGAGATGGAGAAGGGTTTCTACAGACCTTACTTCATCGTACCCAAAAAAGGAGGTGGGTTGAGGCCAATCTTGGACCTGCGAGTTCTCAACCGGGATCTGCACAAACTTCCATTCAAGAAGTTCATGCAAAAACACATTCTAATGTGCGTCCAGCATCAAGATTGTTTTGCAGCAGTAGACATGAAGGATGCATACTTTCACATCTCGATTCTGCCTCGACACCAACCCTTTCTACGGTTCACAATCGAGGGCCAAGCATACCAGTACAAGATCCTCTCCTTCGGCCTGTCCCTGTCCCCTTGTGTCTTCACGAAGGTCACAGAGGCTGCTCTTGCCCCATGGGGCATCCGCATACTCCACTACCTCGATGACTGGCTGACCTCGGCCGTCTAGGGCTTCAGGTCAACTGGGAAAAGAGCAAGCTCTTTTTGACTCAGTCTTGTTTGGGCACATACCCACATTAGAGCACAAACATAAGCCACCTGTCAATCAAAAAACACACAGTGACAGACGTCAGGATATAAAATGTCAATATTTTATATTTTATCTAGATCAACCAACCAGTGGTTGTCTTGCTATCGTGATTGATGTAATGAACACCCCAGTTCTAGATGTAGAACATAGCCTAAGTGTAGAAAATCACTCAAAAGTTTAGCGTCAATATCGAGGACATCTCTGTTTTTTTTTTCAGATAAACATCAAGACTGTTTTATCACCCAGCCCTACTTATAACATTGCAATAATCTCTCACAGAAGCCCAATAATCTCAGTGATAGATAGTTAAAGGCTACGTTATAGACACAGAATCTACTAAGCAGAAATATTACAATTATCTTAATAGTTTTCTGAAAATTAGAGGCAGGATTAATGCTGATATCTGGCTTGAGCAAATTAAACTCACATGACACAATCAAGCAACTGGCCTTTTCCATGTGAAAATCCCTTTCAGGTGCGGCCGTGATGTTCAGGTGTTGAACTGTGCTTGAGGCATCCTCCACATCCAAGATGGTGGAGGATAATGATCCAAGATGGCGGCACGGTAGCACGTAGCGGCTACTCCGGATCCAAAATGGTGTTATTTTTGTTTAAAAAGCCCGACTTTTGTGGCACATGGACATCGGAGCAACCGGTGTTCGTGTCTACCATCTCCAAACACTACTATGATGTAAGACTCATGGAAAAACCAAGCTGCATGATGAACTGCGTGAGGCGCTACGCATACTCGGCTTGCTACGGAGACCAGGCCTCGAGGCCTCTGTGTCGCCTGATGCAGGTGGCCGGGAGAGAGGACGTCGTAAGCGGTGTGCGAGAAAGCATAATTGCGGCAAGAGGGGGGGGGGTCCATGCTAGGCTAAAAACAAACCCTAGCTGGCCGGCTCTCCTGTCTATCCTGCTCTCAAATGTTTGCTCCCTGGACAATAAACTGGACTATATCCGACTCCAGCAGGCTATGCAGCTTGAGTTTAGAGACTGCCGCGTCTTTGTTTTCACGGAGACGTGGCTCAGCGACAGAGTTCCGGACGCCGCCATTCAGCTAGACGGGTTCGCCTCGTTTCGTGCCGACAGACGTACAGCTCTCTGCAGTAAGACTCGCGGTGGTGGCTTGTGTGTTTACATCGACATGGAATGGTGCAAGAACTCTGTGCTAGTCTCTAGCTACTGTTTATCGCTGTTGGAGCTTGTGACTGTTAGAAGCAGACCTTTTTATTTACCACGGGAATTCACCACTGTTTGCATAACCGGAGTTTACATTCCCCCCAGCGCTAACGTTAAGGAAGCGCTCTTTGAACTGTATGGGGCTATGAGCGAACTGCAGAACGCTCACCCCGACAGACTGTTTATTGTCGTCAGAGATTTCAACCATGCGAATCTCAAGACAGTGCTCCCTAAATTCCATCAGTATGTGGACTTTGCAACGAGAGCGGCGAACGTGCTTGATCTTGTTTACACGAACATCCCAGGCGCGTACCGGGCGGAGCCCCGCCCCCACCTCGGCTACTCAGACCACATCTCTGTTATGCTAATTCCCGCTCGTCAGATGCACAAAACTGCTTCAGAAGCAGGTCAAAACCTTTGAGTGTACTGACACGCGGGCCATCACCAACTACAGGACAACATCCATTGCCTGTGACAAAGATGACTCCCTTCCAGATGCACTGAATGACTTCTACACTCGGTTTGAAGTGCAGAACGACTTGGTGGCGAGGAAGACCACCCCTCCTCCTAACAACCAGGTGCTCTGTCTCACCACAGCGGATGTGAGGAAAACTCTACGTAGAGTCAACCCACGGAAGGCCGCTGGACCAGACAACATTCCTGGCAGAGTGCTCAGAGGATGTGCAGACAAGCTGGCAGATGTTCTTACCGACATCTTCAACATCTCTCTGAGCAGCGCCATCGTTCCAACGTGCTTCAAGGCCACCACCACCATTTCCATGCCAAAGAAGTCTTCAGTGTCCTGCCTCAATGACTACGTCCCGTCGCACTCACACCAATAATCATGAAGTGCTTCGAGAGGCTCGTTAAGACATTAAGACCCAGCTGCCCCCCTCACTAGACCCACTGCAGTTTGCATATCGTCCAAACCGTTCAACGGACGATGCCATCGCCACAACCCTCCATCTGACCCTCACCACCACCATCTCCACCACCACCACACTGAGCACTGGGGCCCCCCAGGGCTGTGTGCTCAGTCCACTGCTGTTCACTCTGCTGACTCATGACTGTGCAGCAATGCACAGCTCAAATCACATCATCAAGTTTGCCGATGACACGACCATGGTGGATCAGCAAGAACGACGAGTCAGCATACAGAGAGGAGGTGCAGCGGCTAATGGACTGGTGTACAGCCAACAACCTGTCCCTGAATGTCGACAAAACAAAAGAGATGGTTGTTGACTTCAGGAGAGCACAATGTGAACACTCCCCGCTGAACATCGACGGCTCCTCTGTGGAGATCATCAAGAGCACCAAATTCCTTGGTGTTCACCTGGCGGAGAACCTCACCTGGTCCCTCAACACCAGCTCTATCACCAAGAAAGCCCAGCAGCATCTCTACTTTCTTTGAAGGCTGGGGAAAGCACATCTCCCACCCGCCATCCTCACTACGTTCTATAGAGGGACTATTGAGAGCATCCTGAGCAGCTGCATCACTGCCTGGTTTGGGACTTGCACCGTTTCGGACCGCAAAACCCTGCAGAGGATAGTGAGAACAGCTGAGAAGATCATCGGGGTCTCTCTTGCCTCCATCAAAGACATTTACATAAAACACTGTATCCGCAAAGCAACCAGCATTGTGGATGACCCCACACACCCCTCACACAAACTCTTCACCCTCCTGCCGTCTGGCAAGAGGTACCGAAGCATTCGGGCCCTCACGAACAGACTGTGTAACAGCTTCTTCCCCCAAGCCATCAGACTCCAGACACACACACACACACACATACATGTGTCCTGAGTTGCACTTTAATAACTGCCACTTTATAACTGTCTGCTACCTCAATAACTGCTATGTGCATAGAACACTATATCATAGTATGTTATGTTTACATTTGGCATTTTTAGTAACTGTCATCTTTTTGCACTACTGTATACTGGTCTCTCACTGTGCCTATTGTAATGTTCATTGTTAGAAATTTATTGTACTGTCCCGTACTTTTGCACACGTTTTTGCACGTGCACTTTATATAGGTATTATATAGGTATTTTATATAGGTATTTTTATCTAGTCTGTGTAGTCTCATGTGGTTCTGTGTTTGTCCTATGTTGCTTTATGTAGCACCATGGTCCTGGAGGAACGTTGTCTTGTTTCACTGTGTACTGTACTAAATGTATATGGTTGAAACGACAATAAAAACCACTTGACATCCATAACAGTTGGCGTCAGATCTACAGCTGCCATTCAAGTTTTTTATATGTAATTTGATTTGACAGGAGTCACAAGACTCTCCTTAGCCAATCATGTTGATAGATAAAAATAAAATCAGGACAGGGAAGTAGTGAACACAAATGGTGGGAAAATAGTGCATTTAAAAATACAGTTACAGAACTCAAAATGTACTCAAGTAAGAGTAAATGTATACAATTTTTAAACTACTTTAAAAAGTAAAATTCCTGGGAAAAATTACTTAATTACAGTAACGTGATTATTTGTAATTCGTTACTTTTTTATGTTTGCAATTTGGCTTTCTGAAGTTGCTTGTTTGCACATTGCACAAAAAACTCAATTACAAAAAAAATTGTGAAAACATTGTGCTTCGTGTAATGTAGCAACTAGTCGCTAACTACCTTATTCCATAACAATGAAGCTGTAGCTCTGTTTCGGTTACATATAAACTGACTGGCCTCCTCCACAGTCCAGCTTGTGTGGTCATGCAATGACGATTTTCCATGTAATAAAACCGGTCATTATTTCAAAAACAATTATGAAACAATTATACAACTATAGCTGTTTTTCATATTTCATAACCTTTATTATGCACAATACAGTAAGATGACTGACTTAGTGTGTTCTCTTTGTTATTTATAATTTTTTAACTGCCCAATTCCAGAAAGGGGTGTGGGGAGCAGCAGCTCCTTTGCATTTAAAGCTACAGTCCTTTTGGAACAGGGCTACAAAACAGGGGTAAAAAGGCATGGCAGAATAAATTATCTGTGAGGTATTTTGAGCTAAAACTTGAAAGACACATTCTGGGGACACCTCGTGTAAAAAGGGGCTTAATATGTCCCATTTAAGGCTGTATCTCAGTAATGCTTTAATATATGCAACTTTGCATGTGTCATTGTGACCATGCACAAACAAAATCAAATAATTTTGGTGACAGCGCCACCTACTGGATTTGCAATTATTGTCTTAATTATAAAATGTTGTTAATTTTGTGTCCAAATATATTTCACTGTATGTGGTTAAACCAAGATGAAAGAGTAATACAAGAGTGCTGGTGTGAATGTTTTATTGAAATTAATGTACATGTCAATGTAACACACACATACACTGTATCTCTCTCTCTCTCTCTCTCTCTCTCACACACACACACACACACTCACACACACACACACACACACACACACACACACAGTCTCTATCTCTCTCTCACACACACACACACACACATACACAAAACATTTTATTTAGGTTTTAGAAGTTTAAATGGTTAAAAATGTACCTACTTCACTTCTAGAGCTGATTGTTCTATCTCTGCTATCTTCCCCTCACAATGTAAATAAAAGAGTAGAACTTGTACTTATTTACTTAATGCAAAATCACAGGATATTTTAAAGTGATCAGGTGTAATTAAAACAAGATTAAAGAACAAGATTAAGATTACAGACTAAATTTCCTTTGATTATCATCTATCAGAATATATAAGTGACTGAGATTAACATTCTGCTCAACATCTCCTTTTCCATTCAACTAATAAAGGCATACAGTGTGATTTTGGAATATTATAAATATTAGTATCCTAAATGGTGAAATAATTTTCATTTGTGGGAGAACTATCCCTCTAACACACTGACAATGCGGACTCATTTTTATTCTGCACCGTGTGGAAGACGGCTCCGTCTGACTGAACTCTCCACACCAGTTTGGCATCCTTTGACATTCCCAGATTTACTAGTTTCTGTTGAATCTGAGGATAGAACAATCTTGCGTTACTAAATCATGTAGATACTCATAGTCTGTCTGGAACATTATCTGCATTCCCTGATGAATAAAACAGCTTAAAACAGCCTAAGGTGGATCACTGGTCTCAGAATGGGTTCCAATGTTTGATGGCTAAACCTGCTGAACACTAGCTTGCTTGGAGACCAGTGAAGGCCAGCAAACCACCTTAGGTTGGTTTAAGATGGTCTTTCTGCAGGGTCTGTACAGGAACTAACTCTAAAGATGAGCACACTTTATAAAACTCACCTTCTGTAAGACAGTCGTCATCATTGCAGGATCATTTACATTCAGACTGGATTTCACCTTCACTTTCAATATCTGCATCTTCAACACTGTGGAAACAAACAGTAGATACAGTGAGGTGCAAAAGGATGCATCCTTAACAGGGCTGTCAATTTAACACATCATATAAAAAATATTGTATGAAATACAATTAATCATGTGTCCGGACCATAATTAGGAATATTCCTACTACTGGAGCAATTCAAGTACCACCTGTTTTCAGCAGGGGGCAGTAAGCGAAACTCCTGCTGTATAGACAACATGCTGCTGTACAGAGAACAAACCACACACAGGCATCTTTGACACTAGCATAAACACACGATTAGGACACATTCTACTGGACGGAGTGCAATTCTGAAAGCAAGGATCTCAAGACATGTTTTTAAAGACAGCTTTAGTATGTAGCAGAGTATGGCTGCTGCGTCGCGGGCTCCATCAAAACACTGCAGTTTATTGTTTGTTTTGTTTACAGTTTTGTGTTTTTTTGACTTGGATGTTGTCTGCCTTATTGTGTATGACAGACAAACGCTTTTGGACAATGGTTCGGCAATCACACACCGAAAACCGGACTTAAAATTCCTCAACGCCGACCCGCGGTTTACAAACACACCAGCGGAGCCCTTTGTCTGGGCTGCCCGGCCGCGGAAACGCAGAAGGAAAAGGGGAAAAAGAGCCGGTGTTCTCATCAGAGTAAGGTGTCGCGCAAATTGACCCCCGCTACCCAGTATACTACTGGCAAATGTTCAGTCTCTGCATAACAAGCTCTGCGAGCTGAGAGCGCGGATCTCTTTCCAACGAGAGACGAGAGATTGCTGCGTTATCTGTCTTACGGAAAACTGGATGTCTGCGGAGATTCCAGACTCGGCCATTGAACCCACGGGTTTCTCCATGCAACGAGCGGACAGAGTGAAAGACCTCTCAGGTAAAAGCAGAGGTGGTGGTGTATGTTTTATGATCAACAAATCCTGGTGTGATCAGAGGAACGTACATTCAAGTCTTTCTGCTCTCCTGATCTGGAATATCTCATGCTTCTGTGTCGACCATTCTGGCTACTGAGGGAATTCACAGCGGTCATTATCACTGCTGTGTACATCCCCCCACAAGCCGACACAGACCGGGCACTCAGGGAACTGTATGGGAGTATAAGTGAGCAGGAAACCGCGCACCCTGAGGCCACGTTCATTGTTGCCGGGGACTTCAACAAAGCCAATTTTAAAACAATAGCACCAAAATACCACCAACACATCAGCTTCAACACACGAGGGGACCAGGTTTTGGATCATTGCTATTCTCCTTTCCGGGATGGCTACAAATCCCTCCCCCGCCCACCATTTGGCAAATCCGACCACTCTTCCGTAACGGGAAGCACCCACCCTCAGAACGATCCAGTGCTGGTCGGACCAATCAGACTCTGCGCTACAGGACTGTTTTGATCACGCGGACTGGGAGATGTTCCGGTCCGCCTCCGATGATGACATCGAGGTTTACGCTGATAGCGTAACGTGTTTCATCAGGAAGTGCGTAGAGGACGTTGTTCCGACAAAAACAATACGGATCTACCCCAACCAGAAACCATGGGTTAACGGCGATGTTCGCATGGTACTTACTGCGTGGACCTTTTAATTCCGGGAACGCGGAGGAGCATAAACAAGCCAGTTATGCCCTCCGTAACTCCATCAGTGCAGCCAAACGCCAGTACAGGCACAAAATTGAAGGACAGTTCAACACCATCGACTCTAGAAGTATGTGGCAGGGAATTAACACCATCACAGACTACAAACGGAATAAAACCTCTGCCATGAACACCGCTGCCTCTCTCCCAGGTGAATACATTTTATGCTCGTTTCGAGGACAATAACACTGCCCTCGCGGAGAGAGCACTCGTGGCCGATACTACAGAGGTTGGTTCACTCTCCGTCTCTGTTGCGGATGTAACCCGATCCTTTCGACGGGTGAATATCCGTAAAGCCACGGGTCCAGACGGCATTCCGGGCCGCGTCATCAGAGTGTGCGCGAACCAACTGGCTGGTGTTTTACGAGTTTCCAACCTGTCCCTCTCCCTGTCTGTAGTCCCCACATGCTTCAAAACATCAACCATTGTGCCTGTACCGAAGCAATCAAAAATCACTTGCTTAAATGACTGGCGTCCTGTTGCTCTGACCGCCATCATCAGCAAATGCTTTGAGAGGTTGATCAGAGATTACATCTGCTCTGTTCTGCCCACCTCTTTGGACCCATTACAGTTTGCCTACCACAACAACCGCTCCACTGATGATGCCATTGCATCTACAATACACACTGCTCTATCCCACCTGGAAAAAAGGAACACATATGTGAGAATGCTGTTTGTAGACTACAGCTCAGCATTTAACACCATAGTGCCCTCCAAGCTTGATGTGAAACTCCGGGCTCTGGGCTTAAACAGTTCGCTGTGCAGCTGGATCCTGGATTTCCTGTCAGGGAGACATCAGGTTAGAATGGGTAGCAACATCTCATCACTGACTCTCAACACTGGAGCCCCGCAGGGCTGTGTTCTCAGCCCACTCCTGTATTCCCTGTACACACATGACTGTGCGGCGACACATAGCTCCAATGCCATCATTAAGTTTGCTGACGATACAACGGTGGTAGGTCTGATCACTGACAATGATGAAATAGGAGAGAGGAGGACACTCTGACTGGTGTCAGGAGCACAGCCTCTCCCTCAACGTAAGTAAAACCAAGGAGCTTGTAGTGGACTTCAGGAAGAAAGACAGAGAACACAGCCCCATCACCATTAATGGAGCACCGGTGGAGAGAGTCAGCAGCTTCAAGTTCCTTGGTGTCCACATTACTGAGGAACTCACATGGTCCGTCCACACTGAGGCCGTTGTGAAGAAGGCTCACCAGCGCCTCTTCTTCCTGAGACGGCTGAGGAAGTTCGGAATGAACCACCACATCCTCACATGGTTCTACACCAGCACTGAAGAGAGCATCCTGACTGGCTGCATCACTGCCTGGTACGTCAATAGCACCACCCACAACCGCAAAGAACTGCAAAGGGTGGTGCGAACTGCTCGGAGGATCATCAGAGACTCTAGCCACCCGAGTCATGGGCTGCTCTCACTGCTTCCATCAGGCAGGCGGTATTGCAGCATCAGGACCCGCACCAGTCGACTACATGACAGCTTCTTCCCCCAAGCAATCAGACATCTGAACACTTGATCTCTCACGATGAACAATCAGCACTGCACTTTATTAATCTTCATTCTGTCAAATATATTCTCCCCAATTCAATTAGTATATATATATTTTTATATACCCTCATCTAGTGTATGTGTTTCTACATTGTGTGTATTGTTTACTGTGCATTGTATATCAGTACTATGTTGTGTAATTGTGTACATTTGATATGTAAATTGTGTTGTGTAAATATGTTTATTGTAAATTGGTTTATGTCTCGTCACTGTCATGACTGCAATGTTGCACACAATACTTTCACCTACTGTTGCACTCGTGTACACAGTAGTGTGACAAAGTGATTTGATTTTTATTTGATTTTGATTTGATTTGATTTGATTTGATTGAATTGATTTTAAAGTTTCAAAACATTTTTATTTGACAATTTCCTAGCGTTTTCATCCTCTGCTGGAAACATGTCGATGTTTTTATTTTTCAGTATTTCTTGCCACAGCTTGAGTTTGGCCGTGAAATTGTCTGTTCCTGTTAAAATATTTTTGTTCTTTCCTTGCATTTAAGTGACTAAAAATATCTGCGAGGTATGCAATCATAGACGACCATGAGTCGTCGTTGATCTGTTCTTTGTGGGGTATGTCATGCTCAGTTGAAAACAGCCTGAGTTCATCTGGAAGTTCAGAGACACGAGAAAGCACCTTGCCCTGTGACAGCCAGCACACCTCCGTATACAGCAGCAGACTCTGATGCTCAGACCCCATTTCATTGCACAGTATGGTAAACAATTGGGACTTCAAAGGTTGCGACAATGTAGTTGACAATTTTGACAGCTTATTCTAATGCTACAGTCAGGTCTGGGGGCATTGATTTTGCGACGAGTGCTTCACGGTGCAGCATGCAGTGGGTAATCTGCACATCTGGGTTTTGGTTCTTCACCATAGTTATCAGTCCTTTTCCAGTCATAGATGCCGCTCCATCTGTGCAAATACTATGACACATACCCCGGTTTTGATATATTTTTAAAATATATGCTGTAAAAGGCTATTATATGGTACGATAGTTATTTTAGGCTGTTGTAACGAATTCACAAGAGGGAGGACACGGGAACAGGGTTCAACACAAAGGTAAGGCTTTTTAATTACGGATAGTAGACAGACAGGAGGTAGTGCAAAACGTGCTATACATAAACTTGTGAGACTAATCTAACAGCTTAGGATTGCTCTCTATCGCCAACACTGGACTGGCAGCTCTCTCTCTCGACTGGAGGCACTGGTGCTCTTTTATGCTGCTCTCCCCATACTCACTGAAATTAGAGACAGGTGTTAGACATAATTTAGCTCAGGTGCAAGCGCCCTTACCGCTTTCTCCCTTCGGACGGGCGCTTGACCACGCCCCCGCTGCCACATACCCCCACCGCCCGACTCAGGCCGGGGCGTCATCCGGCCTGCCTACCACTCCCCCCCCATTTCTGGAAAGGAAGTCGGCGACAGCCATCTGCACCCCCGGTCTGTGGACCACCTCGAACTTAAAAGGCTGGAGAGCCAGATACCAACGGGTGATCCGGCCGTTAGTATCCTTCATGCGGTGGAGCCACTGCAGTGGGGCATGATCCGAGCAGAGAGTGAAGGCCCGCCCCGGCAGGTAGTAGCGGAGCGTGAGGACCGCCCACTTGATGGCCAGACATTCCTTCTCCACGGTGCTGTACTTGGTCTCCCTTAAGGAGAGCTTTCTACTGATGTACAGCACCGGGCGCTCCTCCACCACCTGCGAGAGCACGGCCCCCAGCCCTCTGTCTGAAGCGTCTGTCTGCAATAAGAAAGGGAGAGAGAAGTTAGGTGAATATAAGAGTGGCCCTCCACAGAGTGCGGCTTTAACTTGTGTAAATGCCTGTTGGCACTGCTCCGACCATTGGACCGGATCTGGAGCCCCCTTTTTAGTGAGGTCAGTCAGCGGGCTGGTGAGATCCGAATAGTTAGGCACAAATCTTCTATAATAGCCAGCCAGCCCCAGGAACTGCCTCACCCCCTTTTTGGTCTTAGGTCTAGGGCAAGTCGCAATCGCCACGGTCTTATCAATTTGGGGACGCACCTGGCCATGACCCAAGTGGAACCCCAGATACCGTACCTCCACACGCCCAATCGCGCACTTCTGGGGTTTGCTGTGAGCCCCGCCCGCCGCAGCGACTTCAAGACCGCCCTCAGGTGTTGTATATGCCGCTGCCAGTCATTACTATAGATAATAATATCATCTAAATAGGCAGCGGCGTAAGCAGAGTGCGGCCGGAGGATACGGTCCATCAGACGCTGGAACATGGCTGGAGCCCCAAACAAACCGAACGGAAGTGTCACAAATTGGTGTAATCCGAACGGCGTGGTGAAGGCGGTTTTCTCACGGGAAATTGGTGTCAAGGGGATCTGCCAATAACCCTTCGTTAAATCCAATGTCGAATAAAAGCGAGCAGTACCTAACCGATCGAGCAGTTCATCAACACGAGGCATTGGGTACGCATCAAATTTAGACACCGCATTTACTTTTCTGTAGTCCACAGAACCGGACCGATCCGTCACTCTTGGGAACAAGAACGGCCGGGCTAGACCAGTCGCTGTGGGACTCTTCTATTACCCCCATATCGAGCATCGCATCCAATTCGTCCCGAACAATTTTCTTTTTATGCTCGGGGAGGCGATAAGGGCGGCTACGAACCACCACCCCCGGCTCGGTCTCGATGTGGTGTTCGATGATGTTCGTATGACCCGGTAGAGGAGAAAACACGTCTGCAAACTCTTTTTGCAACTTGGCAACCTCTGAGTGTTGGCACGGGGAGAGGTGGTCTCCTCAAATGAAGCTTAGGATTGCTCTCTATCACCAACACTGGACTGGCAGCTCTCTCTCTCGACTGGAGGCACTGGTGCTCTTTTATGCCGCTCTCCCCATACTCACTGAAATTAGAGACAGGTGTTAGACATAATTTAGCTCAGGTGCAAGCGCCCTTACCACTTTCTCCCTTCGGACGGGTGCTTGACCACTCCCCGCTGCCACAGCTGTTTAAATTGGAAAAAAGCTGAGATTCCTCAGCACCCCTAGCCAGTTGTCACGGCACCCACTTTGGGTACCACTGCTCTATTCTATATAGGCAAATTTATCCATAATATTATCGGCTGGTCTGACTGTGATCTTGCTTTGCATTCAGGTGGTACTTCAAACTTGAACTGCTCTGATAGTAGAATGGGAACACAACCAGAAACTGATATAAAAGCATCTCACCACTGATGCAGAAGAACGATCTTGCTGTGCTGCAGCTCTGATCATTCCATGCGTTCAGCTGAAATATGTGCTCAACACACGGTCCGCTGTTGTCAGGCTCATTTAAAGACCAGCGTCTGAATAAAGAACTGCTGTTGTCTGACCATCTGTAAGATTCTTTATAGAGGCCGATGTGGACATAATATCCTGCTGGTACAAGTGGCTGGACCTGCTGGTTCTCCTCCAGGTTCCTGATACTGACCAGATCTGTGTGTTTCGTTCTGCAGTACATCTGAGCGTTGTTCCAGGTCATTTTTTGATTGATAAACACGTACCTCTGTGCAACATTCACATTTCCTAATAACAATAAGAGATCATATTAACATGAAATACTTTTGAGAAGTTGACGTGTTCTGCGTCGTGACACATTATAATTGTTTTTGAATCTTTATTTATTACACCAGGAGTTTCCAAACTGGGGCAAAATTTATAATGTTACAAAATGTATTTTTACAGTAAGTAACAAAAATAAATCTGCATATAGTTGAACTTTCTAAGATTGAACTTTCTCCTTCCTTGTTCATATTTATTCATAAGAAGTTTGTGAACGTTTTGTATCTTTCTAATTATTCATCATTATGACTGTCTTAAGCTTGTTTACTGGTTATGACACTATTTCCTGAAAAGCAGCTTTACAACATAATTATTGTGACCATAAAACAAATTAAAATTGCTCAACTATTTCTTACATATTCTAATATTGGGTAGAAAAAAAGAGGAAATATTTTACAGATAATATTCTAATAATTGACTTTGGCTTTATTACATTTACAGATTAAAGCCAATTATTTAAATTTGGAAACATGTTGTATTTTTAATATCATGTTTGCATTTATTCATACAAATGTTTAAAAGTAATATGTTTTTTAAATACTTAAACTATTAAAATGTCTCATGACAGAAATGAGAAATAAAGAAGTGTTTAGTTGCATGAAAATAATGATACAATGCAAAAAAATCTAAATGGTCATTAAAACAGGTTTCATATTGGAAATAGTTTGACATGCACACATTATTTTATAAATGTATTGTGTCTTTACCATCATAGCAAATGAACTGATATTGGAAAGAACATGGAATATCCCGGAATTTCCCCCTGTCATCGATCATAACACAGTTTTCAACCCCTCCATAGTTATCCGGCTCTCCAGTATCCCAGTTTCTATATCCGGCTTCTCCTTCCCTGTAGAATTTCCTGTCGTAAAGGGACCAATACCAGAGAGGAGGACCTTCTTTCTTCAGTCCGATCCAAGCAGATGGTTCTGTAATCCCGCTCACAGTGTTCTGGAGATCATTCAGATCTGTCATGTCTTCAATAGTGGTCAGATCATTGTGATGTTTTCTGCAGAAGTTCTGGGCATCATCATATGTTTTTAGTTCATTAACAAAGACAAACTGTTTGGAGAGACCCGATGAGATGCATGAACCTATAGTAAAAAAACATGTTTGGTTCAATCAAACAAAGATCTTCAGCTGTGTCCATATAATATACACTGAGTAAATATATTCTATTACATTAGATTAGATTAGATTACATTAGATTACATTAGATTACATTAGATTCGATTACATTAGATTACATTAGATTAGATTAGATTAGATTAGACCCTGAGAAATATTCACTAGAGTTAAAAGTGTGACAACTAGCCCCAGTCTTCTGAAGTGCTCTAAAACACAGTCACGGTACCTACCGAATATAAACAAGATGAGATTCATCATTTTAGCATCTCTTGTTCCTTCAAACTGAAAAAAGAGAGATTGATTTGATCTTGTGGTGATTTGAGTCCTTCATCTGAGGTTTGTCAGAACAGAACAAACAGTCGGATAAGGACAGAAGAAAATGTAAATGTCAAATGTTAATGTTCAATATAAATGGCAAATCAAGTCTGATTGTGCAGTAAATCTGATACTGGATCAGATGCAAATAAGCAGGAAAACTACAAGCCTACAGCACATTTAAATTCCTGAAAAACATTTTATTCTATAGTTCTTTCAGTTTTATAACAAATTTCCATTTATTTTAAATGAGTAATCTTTAACAAAATAATAATTATAACAACAATAATAATAAAAGTTTTAGAATAGTTTAGATTGATGTCACTCATATATTGTACATGTAATCAAGAAATATTGAATTAAATATATAACATGTAACATCAAGAAAAATAATAATCAACTCAAGAATTCAAGAATCCAGAAAAGTGTTGTTTGCTGAACTGAAGCGTATAGTTGCAACAAGAACATTTAAAATGCATTTATAATCTATTTTTATTTTCAGCAGAAGTAAAAGTTTAGAAAACTCACAGCACATTAAATCCACGACACTTTTACACAGTTTATTATTATTATTATTATTATTATTATAAGAAATACAGAAACATTCTAAAGGTGATAAAGATCATTTAGGTGGTAAGTTATACAGAATTAAGATGACAAAAATGACAAACAATTTACCTGTGATTGAGAAACCTGCCGATGTGGATTTCTCCTGATTCTGTCTTTTTATAGGTTTAATGTTTGTCACAACCCTCTATGCAAACCACTCTTTCTACTCAGATTACATGATGTCATGATGGATTACACACAATTTTCCTGTCACAAATACAGGATAGGGTGCATGCTTGTTTTGAATTTATCTTCTTAACAAATTATTAAACAAATCACTATTTTGCCTAAGTGAAAGACAGAATAAATGAGTCAAGTCAAAAGTTTAATGGTCCGTGCAGTTTTGCATGCAAGCTGTGACCTCATTTAACACCCCTTAATCTATGACAAGTGTAGATTTAAATCAGAATAATCATGACCAACATTTGAGCAATTTTTCCCAAACAACTTGAACTTGAAATAAATGTATATACATGTACAAGATGAATATACAGAGATTTAAAGTGAGAAAAATGCATACACTGTAACAGTCATTTATAGATGATTACTTCAATGAGAATGTCACTATTTATCTCAGGTTGATATTTTACTTCCACCCTTTCTTAGTTTTACATGAAATTATTTTCTTTCAATTTCTGCAGAGATATATATATAGAGAGTATATATACAGAGTATATATATATATATATATATATATATATATATATTGCCCTGTTATGCTATATGTTTAAGGAACTATTGTATATTATATACTGAAGGCCTCTTTAAGAAGGGGGAAATTATTTTATGAAAAAGACTATATAAGACCCTAATAAGCCCCTACTGTATGAACTGATGTTAAGGAGCATTTTGATGTTTTTTTTTTTCCATGTAAACCACTCAAATAATAAATTACATATTTGTATTGTCCATATACAGTATACACCCAGCAACAATAATCTGCTTTCCACTCTCTCAGCTTCCTGCTGCCCATATATGGATGCTGCCAAAATGATCAGCAGACTAAAATCACCTCAAAGTCTTCTGATTGGCTAATAAAATTGTCACATTTTATTTAGTTGTTTACAGTCTAGCGCTGTCACAGAGACTGGTGTGATATTTCAGGACACCTAATTCAGTGATATCTATCTGTCTGTTAATGGATATATTTTAGAAATATGCAAGTTTATATGCAACAGAAAGACAAAGAATTGTTTTCAAATAAGATGTGAAATATAACAACATGACAGTGGCAAATCAACCCATTTGTGTGACTTGTATTAACATTAAGTGCTATCTTTGCACATTGTTTCTGTACTTAGCATTTTATTAATGTTATTGTGCTTTTAGCTACACATGTAGTGTGAGATAAACTGATTTTTTTTCTAAATGTTTCATGAAAGACTGCTAAATAGAATGCAATCAGTATATGATCTATACATATTTATAGGAATTTGATTATGCTTCTAATGACTCCAAATAGGATCTTGTATTTGGGTTTATTTGTATAGTTCATCCCAAAATGACAGTATGTATTTTGGGATGTAGTTTCAAACCCAAACGTCTCAGTCACCATTCTCTTTCACAGCACTGATAACATTCTGCCAAACTCCCTTCCTCCCACATAACTTTAATCCCTCCCATAATGACACAACAATATTTTAACTAACGTAACACTGAACATTGAAGACCCTCAGAGGTGCCCAGTTAGGGGAGTGCTCTCATTCCTGCAGGAGAGGTTGGAGGGGAGACTGTCCCCCTCCACCTTGAAGGTTTATTTAGCCGCTATCACGGCCCACCATGACACAGTAAACGGAAAGTCTTTGGGTAAGCTCGACTTAATTATCAGATTCCTAAGAGGTGCCCGGAGGTTAAATCCCTCCCAGCCAAGCCTGTGCCCCTCCTGGGATCTCTCAGTGATCCTCTTGGGCCTTCAGAGACCCCCCTTCGAGCCGCAAGAATCAGTCGGACTCAGGGCCCTCTCCCTGAAGACGGCCCTCCTGATTGCGCTAGCCTCCATCAAGAGGGTCGGGGACCTGCAAGCATTCGCTATCAGTGACACTTGACTGGAGTTCGGGCCGGCAGACACTCATGTGATCCTAAGACTGTGACCGGGCTACGTGCCAAGGTTCCTACCACCCCCTACAGAGACCAGGTAGTGAACCTGCAAGCGCTGCCCCGGGAGGAGGCAGGCCCAGCCCCTTCATGCTGTGTCCGGTATGTGCTTTGCGTATCTACTTGGATCGCACGCAGAGCTTTAGCTGTTCTGAACAGCTCTTTGTCTGCTTTGGCGGACAGCGGAAAGGGAACGCTGTCTCCAAACAGAGGCTTTCCCACTGGGTAGTGGACGCCATTACATTGGCCTATCACACCCAGGCCGTGCCACCCCCTTGCGGGTCCGAGTACACTCAACAAGAAGTGTTGCGTCCTCGTGGGCACTGGCCAGGGGTACCTCCCTAGCAGACATATGCAGAGCAGCGGGTTGGGCAACACCCAATACCTTTGCAAGATTTAACAATCTCAGGTTTGAGTCAGTTTCATCCTGTGTTTTCTCAGGTCCGAGCCTGTAGATCTCGGTAACACGCTGACAAACTGACCGGGTGGATCGATTGCATCTAGCGCCCTTTCCCTCTGCTGAGGTAAAATCATGCACTCATCCCAGGTTATCCCACTATCTTGGCTCCCTGGATGCTCCTCCCTAGCCCTCTGGGTCTGCGAATTCAGCGGAGGAATTTGCCGACCAAATCCAATGAAGGTACTCAATCTATCTTGTACCGGAATAGGTGCTCCACAGGACGGGCTCCTACGTGGACTTCCCCCTACGGTGTATTTTCTGCGGTACGGTCCCCTTGTGAGCGGACCTGCCGTGTTTGTAGCAAATCCTCCCTCCCAATGAGGCAGGATCTCCCACCGTGCCACTTTCCACATGTGACCTAAAAGGACATGTGATGTATTGCACCACTCTTACCTCCCCCAGCTTGGCCAGGTGTAGTCTCCGCAGGGTCTTTTCCCCCTGAAAGAATAGGAAACTGGGAAAGAACACCTTCCCCGATACGTATGAGGGCCTCAGCCACTTTAGCTCAATGCGAGAAACATAGAGAAAGAAAAGTCGCAGCTGGCACGGCCTGCTCCCATGTCTGGCAGTGTTACCTTGTTCCCCCTGTTGGGGGTAAAGAGCCAGAAGGCTATGACGATCTTATGGGGCGTTGGCGATGGGTACGTGCAATCTGACACAGCCGGTCGTTTGGCACGTAAAATACCTGCCCACCCCTGTGTCAGCAAGTCGAAGTGAGCGACAGACGGGAACGTCTAGGTTACGGATGTTGTGTCCTCATGAACAGATGCATTTCCCCTCCTTTATACCTGTATGTCTGGGGGCAAGACATGCCAAGTCAAGTCAAGTGGTTTTTATTATCGTTTCAACCATATACAGTTAGTACAGTACACAGTGAAATGAGACAACGTTCCTCCAGGACCTTGGTGCTACATAAAACAACATAGGACAAACACAGAACCACATGAGACTACACAGACTAAATAAAGTACCTAAATAAAGTGCAAAAACTACGGTACATTACAATAAATTACTAACAATGACCAGGACAATAGACAAAGTGAGAGACAGTGCAGCGCCGACCAGTACACAGTAGGGCAAAAAGATGACAGTTCCTAAAAATGCCAAATGTAAACATAACATACTATGAGATAGTGTTCTATGCACATAGCAGTTATTGAGGTAGCAGCCAGGTATAAAGTGACAGTAATTAAAGTGCAACTCAGGACATGTGTGTGTGTAAAACCAGTCTCTGAGTATTGAGGAGTCTGATGGCTTGGGGGAAGAAGCTGTTACACAGTCTGGTCGTGAGGAACCGAATGCTTCGGTACCTCTTTCCAGATGGCAGGAGGGTGAAGAGTTTGTGTGAGGGGTGTGTGGGGTCATCCGCAATGCTGGTGGCTTTGCGGATGCAGGGTTTTTTGTAAATGTCTTTGATGGAGGGAAGAGAGACCCCGATGATCTTCTCAGCTGTCCTCACTATCCGCTGCAGGTCTTTGTGGTCCCAAACGGTGCAAGTCCCAAACCAGGCTGTGATGCAGCTGCTCAGGATGCTCTCAATATTCCCTCTATAGAATGTAGTGAGGATGGGGGGTGAGAGATGTGCTTCGCAGGAAGTAGAGACGCTGCTGGGCTTTCTTGGTAACAGAGCTGGTGTTGAGGGAACAGGTGAGGTTCTCCGCCAGGTGAACACCAAGGAATTTGGTGCTCTTGACGATCTCCACAGAGGAGCCGTCGATGTTCAGCGGAGAGTGATCACTCTGTGCTCTCCTAAAGTCAACAACCATCTCTTTTGTTTTGTCAACATTCAGAGACAGGTTATTGGCTCTACTCCATTCTGTTAGCCGCTGCACCTCCTCTCTGTATGCTGACTCGTCGTTCTTGCTGATGAGACCCACCACGGTCCTGTCATCGGCGAACTTGATGATGCGATTCGAGCTGTGCATTGCTGCACAGTCGTGAGTCAGCAGAGTAAACAGCAGTGGACTGAGCACTCACCCCTGGGGGGCCCCAGTGCTCAGTGTGGTGGTGGTGGAGATGCTGTTCCCGATCCGGACTGACTGAGGTCTCCCAGTCAGCAAGTCCAGGATCCAGTTGCAGAGGCAGATGTCCAGGCCAATCAGGTTCAGCTTTCCAATCAGGTGCTGGGGAATGATTGTGTTGAATGCCGAGCTGAAGTCTATGAACAGCATTCGAACGTATGAGTCCTTTTTATCTAGGTGGGTGAGAGCCAGATGGAGGGTGGTGATGATGGCGTCGTCTGTTGAACGGTTTGGACGATATGAATTCTGTCTGCCAATTTCTCATTGTCCTTTGCAAAAGGCACTCAAGAGAGACCCCTAGTGTCGATTCTTCGACACAACATCTCGTTCCCTCCATCAGGGAACGGAGGTTACATCCGTAACCTAGACGATTTTCATCTTCTATCTGTTTTTAAGTCTTCTCTTAAAACTCATCTCTTTTCACTGGCTTTTAATTGTATGTAATGTGCTTGTCTTAAATTGTTGTGTGTCACACAATAATTATGTTCTAAAGCTGCTTTTCAGGAAATAGTGTCATAACCAGTAAGTAAGCTTAAGACAGCCGTAATGATGAATAATTAGAAAGATACAAAACGTTCACAAACTTCTTATGAACAAATATGTACAAGGAAGGAGAATGTTCAATCTTAGAAAGTTCAACTATATGCAGATTTCTTTATATTACTTACTGTAAAAATACATTTTGAAACCTATTTTAATTCTCTCTGAATTTTTCGTGGACCCCAGTTTGGAAACTCCTGGTGTAATAAAGATTCAAAAACAATTATAATGTGTCACAACGCAGAACACGTCAACTTCTCAAAAGTATTTCATGTTAATATGATCTCTTATTGTTATTAGGAAATGTGAATGTTACACAGAGGTGCTTGTTTATCAATCAAGCAATGACCTGGAACAACGCTCGGACGTACTGCAGAACGACACACACAGATCTGGTCAGTATCAGGAACCTGGAGGAGAACCAGCAGGTCCAGCCACTTGTACCAGCAGGAGCAGTGGCCCACATCGGCCTCTATAAAGATCCTTACAGATGGTCAGACAACAGCAGTTCTTCATTCAGACGCTGGTCTTTAAATAAGCCTGACAACAGTGGACCGTGTGTTGAGCACGTATTTCAGCTGAACGCATGGAGAGATCAGAACTGCAGCACAGCAAGACCGTTCTTCTGCATCAGTGGTGAGATGCTTTTATATCAGTTTCTGGTGGATTCTGGTTGTTTTCCCATTCTACTATCAGTGCATTTCTATATCCTTGACAATCACTCTCAGAACTAACCATGATTTGTGTGTCAGTAGATCAGTGTGATTAATAATATTCATATTCTCAGTAGATCAGTGTGATTAATTATTTTCATATTCTCTGTATTTTTAGCCTTGATGCAGTTAGTCTTGACAAGCAAAACATTCCCCATGTATAAATTGAAGCATCACTAATAGTTTTTTATGACAACATGTGCTAGACAGATATCTTTATACATTTCCATTCAATTACAAATTTAATATACGCTAAACATCAAAATAATGCAAAAACAATTTTTTTTAATAAAGCAGCATTTCCGTCCCATGTGCTCAAGAGAACAAAATTGGGGAAATGATGATGATATTTTTAAAATCTTGCCATTTATAGCATGCAGACAAAACAGGAAGGAAATCATTAGCCATGGAGTGGTGGTGGCGTAGTGGGCTAAAGCACTGAACTGGTTAGCAGAAGGTTCGATCCCCACAGCCACCACCATTGTGTCTTTGAGCAAGGCACGTTGCTCTGAGGGGATTGTCCCTGTAATATGTGCACTGTAATTTGCTTTGGATAAACGTGTCTGCCAAATGTGTAAATTTAAATATATTTCTGTGCCCCTCTTAAAGAATATTGATGTGGGTCCCCACCACTCATGTACTGTGTAACCATGTGCTATGAACCCACGTACTAGCAATATCTTACAAAATAACATAACATAATGTTTTTATTGAACAACAACAAAAGCTAAATACACAAATGAAAATAAATATAACACATATAAATAGAACAAATAAATACCCCAAAAAACTCTCTTGAATAGTATCAAGTAATCTAGTAAACATTTAGAAATTGAAATAAATGTAATGCAATGTAACATAAATCAACGTCATGGTTACTGTGTAACCTCCATGTGTCTGTGTTGACACTAGGGGTTCACTCTTGGGAGCACAGACATCTCTGATCTTTGAGAAAAGGCCAATAAGAATTGTCATGTGGAATTTGCATGCCACTCCCCTGGAAATACGGGTATAAAAGGAGTGTCGCCAGCAAACACACTCAGGTTTCGCACTGAGAGGAGCTGAGCAAAAGACCCGACCATTTTAGCGGTTGGTTCAGTGATGTGGCAAGAGGGACACAACGTCTCGTTCCCTTCATCAGTGAATGGAGGTTACATCAGTAACCATGATATTCCCTATCTGTCACTCACTCGACGTTATGTCGATGAGTTGACACTAGGGGTCCCAATGGAAAACGGCACAAGATCTGAACCAAATGCAGACTGGTGTGTGAGACGGGCAGAATTCTGTGTACCTCGTTACCAGCACAGCAAGCCATTGCGTAACTACCCCCAACACACTAGAAGGCATGAAGTGGTCCCCTACACCTTGGGGGGTGGCTAACTGCTCCCATAGCCTGCTCTCTATTGTTCTCCCCCAAAACAGGAATGAAATCGTTCAGCTGGGGGAGATATAAGGTCCATGTTGGGGGACCATATAAGGTCCATGTTGGGGGGTGTCCCTCCAAAGAAGAGGACACCGCAGAGACCACACCCGGCCCTGAGAGGGGAGGGGGGCTTCTAAGTGGAATACAACACACAATCTTACCGGGTCGAAGCGGAAGACATTGTGTCGATGTAGTGACACTAGGGGTCGCTCTTGAGAGCCTTGAACACCGCCCATTCTTTGAGAAAAGACCCATGAGAATTGGTGAGTGGAATCTGCATGCCACTCCCCCTAACATACAGGTATAACATGAGCTAGAATGACACTCCACATGTGCTGAGGAGCCGAGAGAAGGTCCGGCCATTTCAGCAGCTAGTACAGTGTTGTGGCAAGAGGGACACAACATCTCGTTCCCTCCATCGGGGAACGGAGGTTACGACAGTAGCCATGACTTTCCCCTTCAGTCACTCACTCGACATTGTGTTGCTGTAGTGCACCTAGGGGTCCCTATAGAAAAATGCCACAACAGCTTAACCGTGTTACATGAATTGCTGATGCAGGTGCAAGCAGGCTGCCGCGTGCGTAATAGCAGGTACATCAGACTGCACGTAACCTCCCCTAATGCCCCAAAAGATGTTCATGTAGTTCTCCACATCCCTGAAGGGGGGAAGTGACGTAACAAGCATGGGAGCAGGCCTTTACTCTCTATGTTTTCTCTCCACAGAGTATTAGATTTGGCTGGGGAAATCTAACACTATCATATGCATTGGGGAAGGTATTCTTTTCCTTTCCTATTCTTTCAGGGGGAAAAGACCCTCCAGAGACCTCATCCTGCCCAAAAGGGGAGGTCAACATGTGGCAATACGAAACATGTGCTCAGCAGCCACACATGGAAGAGGCGTGGTGGTAGGTCCCGCTACGAAAAGGGGGGGAACTCTACAAACACAGCGACTGGGACCTGAAACGCAGGTCCGCCGACAGGGAGACCATACTGTGGAATATACATCACAGGGGATCCTGGAGTAATTGGTTCGTGAACTATAGGGCTAGGGAGGAAGGACATCCAGGGTCCAAGTCTTCGTGAACTCGACTGGGGTAAAAGCGCACATTTTTGCCTCAGGGGAGGGGAAAGGTGCTATATGCAAGCGATACAGCCAGCCAGCTTTTCCGTAGTACCGAACTCTACCTGTTCGTACCTGAAAGAACACAGGTTGAAACCAGCTCAACCCGGAGATTGTAAAATCTCACGAAGGTATTGGGTGTTGCTCAGCCCGCTGCTTTGCAGATGTCTGCTAGAGAGCTGCCATTGGCCAGTGCCCACGAGGATCGCACACTCCTTATAGAGTGTGCTCAAATCCGCAAAGGGACAGGCATGGCCTGGGTCTGGTAGGCCAATGCATACTGGCCCTGCGTGTGATCCAAATAGGTGCAAAAAGCACGCACCAGACACAGCAACGACAGGGCTGGGTCTGCCACCTCCCGGGGCAGCGCGTGCAGGTTCACCACCTGATCCCTGAAGAGGGTTGTGGGAAACTTTGGCACATAGCCCAGTAATGGTCTCAGGATCTCAGGAACCAATCATCAAGCCACGAGTGCTCAGGGGAGGGTGGAGAGTTTCAGTCCAACCCGATGCTTGTGGCAGCCCAGGCAAGCATGGTGGTCAGCTCTGTGTCAGCCTCATACTGGGCGGGCAGACCCAAAGGTGGTAGCCCAGTCAAGTCATCGGTGTCCGACATCAGAGACCGAAGACTCATCCTGCTCACAGGCCCCGAAAGAGACGTCATGCTGGCCGTGAGGTGGGCTGGTCTCATTTTGGAACCAGAAAATGGGAGCAAGTGAGAGTGCTGGGGAACGGGAGGTCCTTGGGGAATTACAGACACGTGAGGCAGCAACGTTGGCCGTAGGAAGCGGAGAGATAATGACCGCATCCAGGAATCACACAAAGACGGAAAGTGCATGTGATAGTTAAATAGTGCAGTCGTATTCTTTTAAAAAAGGAAATGAAGCAGCATATCCGGGAGTTAATTGGAAGAGGAAGAGTATAAAAAATGACTGAGTGTTAGAGGAAATGACCTGAGTAATTGTGGAGATACGGAGAAACCAGGAAGTCTAAACGCGGCTTCCCAAGGACTGCTGTCTCACTGCTGGAGGTTTGGCAAAACTTTTGCACCTCACAGTCACTACTGGCAGAGCGTTTTTAGTGCATACGGCGGTGGGAATTAATACTTTCAAATTCTGTTCATTGCCTTGTCTTGACTGGATTACTAAGCGCACTGCTCACCTCTCAAGTCGACACCCGCCTGGTCACCCGCCTGCACGCCCGCAAGCCACGCACACAAATTACAGGGTAACGCACACCCATCTACACTGACATTACATACACGCTTTCAATAAAGTGCAAGGGTGAATTACATGTTTCTGTGTTGAAACAACTTTTTCTTCATTTTTTTATCTCACCTGTCTGTAGTTTTGAATCTGCTGAGTATTGCTATTGCTGCTGACTCCAAGAGCAGACTGACTTATGAACTGATTGCTTGTATTGAGTTTGCTTATGAGGAATTAATTATTTTTGTTACAACACAATTTCATCTGCAACCCTGCTGGTGAAACGTGTTCCTTGTATTAGAATATAATTTGATCAGTTGACAATAGGTCATTTAATGTGTGTTTGATTAATAATATATGACGTAAACAAAATATGATGGCAGCAGTATTTAGTATCTTATTTTTTTTTGTATTTTGTATTTTTTTTTTGTAACTGGTGGCATGTTTTCCATTTGAGTTATCTAGGTTAAAACTGTTATTATATTGACAGACCTAACCTGCCTGCTTGGCACCCGAAAATACATTTTGAGTTTTCATTCTGAGTCGCACTCTGGGAGAACAGGGACATGAACATTTACATTTGAAGATTGTTTGTAATTTAAAGTAAACTGGGGCAATGAATGTTAAAAGTGGAAAACTGTGATTCTATGCAAAAAATTGGTTGAAAGAAACTTTGAATGTATTTTTGCAATTTGTCATCCGAATTTAACTGAATTATAGTATCAATTACTGAAGTTTGTGAGCAGGGCCTAAGGACTAATTACTCTGTGCTTTCGCTGTTCATTTTTTCTTTGTTCTATTGAAACTGATTGACTTGTGGGTTATAGTGAACAATTGCTTTGAGGTTTTTGAACCGTGTGAATTTGGAACTTTATTTTTGAATTGAAAGGCATTGTAATTTGTTAAAAATACACTGACTGCCATATAATACTGATTTGCTATACTTTCATTTAGAATTTAACGAATAATCCATTTCCTTTATATACTCAACCATGGCAAATCAACATTCCCCACAATCGACCTTTGTGGAGATAGAGGCTCCGGATGTGGCCACTCCTATTTGGCCACCTGTGCACTGCCAAGCCAAGCTCCTCAAGTATCCTGTATCCCTACCTTCTGCATCATGCCCACACAGTTCAGCCACATGGTGCAACCAGAAACTCATGTGCAGTTTGCAACCTCACCATTAGTTGGTAGCACTCCAGCTCGATCCTTCACAAGGGAACAGAGACATCAAGAATCCATGCAATTATGCAATCCATCACCTGGAATATCCCCAGCTACTACCTCACCTACATCTCCATCCTCAGGGACACAGTATGACATGCCTGGAATTCTTCTAACACCTGGAAGAGAGATTGGTCAACTCACTGCACAAGTGCAAGGTAACTGGGACAACTTGCATGTTTTCATGACCATACAAGAGAGAGCTGTGATTGAACTCACCAAGGAGCTGAAATCGAATTCATCCAGCCATGAGAGGGAAATCGCTAAACTTGCTGTAAAGATGGACAAAATTACGCAACTAATTTTCACCACCTTATCTACAAATAAGCAACAAGCAGAAACTGAGGCAGACCAATCAATTAAAGCCATAAAACTGATGATGACTGAGGAACTCCGAAAAGTAGATGATACCTTGGTGCCAGAAGTGCGCTCCATGGTGCAACAGTTGGAGGTTCAACAGGACATCCAAGCAGTTCAGCGGCACTCCCAGAGGGCTTATGATGAACTGACCTTACACATTGGTAAATTGTCCACAAACATGAAAGAATTGCAAACTGAAATGGAAGCCAAGTTTGACATTCATGAAAAAGAAATAGCTGACCTGACAGGGAAAAGTGTACCCCTTCGTAACACATTACCTCCCTTATCAGTAACCTCTCCAGTCTCTGCTACTGTGGTTAAAAGTGACCACATCAAACTAACATTTCCCACATTTGGAAGACCAGCGGATGACCCAGATCTGGTGCTGTACATAACACGTTGTCAAGACTTTCTTGCTGTACACCCTCTAACTAACACAGGACAGTTTTATCTGGCACTGCCCATGACTGGTGTGAAGTAGCACGATGATCTGGGAAAAGCTGGAGTGAGTTCCAGTCTGCATTTCTCTCCACTTTTCTTGCTGAGGACTATGAAGATGAGTTGGCCGAGTGTGCGCGCAAGATGATTCATGGAGAAAGGGGGTCCATTAGATATTTTGCCTTTAGTTACAGAGCCCTCTGTAAAAGATGGAAAGCAAGCTTATCTGAAAAAGACATAGTTAAGGGGATTCTTAAAAATAGAAAACCTTACCTCGCCAGTTACCTTTGTAGCCATGTAAACACTGTTGATGAGCTGGTTCGACTTGGAAACCAGCTGGAGAAAGACCATGAACAACAAAAGCAATGTGATGGCAAAGTTGTGCCTAAAACCAGTGCTGTACCACCCACAGGGGCAACGTCCACCCAACCTACCATACGATGTTGGCGATGTAGAGGACTTCACACCCCGGGGAGCTGTCCTCACTTCACCTCTTCAGCCCAATCAACCCAGTCTTCAAGCCACCAGCCACACGATAAAAATCGGAATGTCCATTCACACAAGCCTGGTCAGCCGTGTTTTCTGCAACTACAAGGGATCCACCCCCAGGTAAACTCATCACCACCATTGCGCCTGAAAGCCAAGCTACTCCTAGAAACCCTGTCAGTGTACCTCAACAGTTAATTGTGCCAGTCAGTATTGGCTCCTGGCAGGAGAAGGCTATTGTAGACAATGGAGCATGTTTTACCCTCATCCACAAGATGCTCTGGAAGAACCTTGCTCAATTACCCCATGAACTTCTCCAACCCTGGACACTTGGACCTTTGTATCTAGCTAATGATGAAGCAGAGGTTCCACTCGGGTGGCTGAATGTCTCCTTAACATCCATGACAAAGTGTTCACCATACCAGCTGCAGTTCTAGCATCCAAAGTTCTAGCATATGCAGAAGTCCTTGCATATAAATGTAACTGACAAAAAGTGTACCTTCAAGTCGGACCCTGATGTGGATTACCCATTCCAACCAGGCAGAGCGAGCGTATTTGAGAACAGACCCCATTGGGAAAAGGAAAACACAAAGAGAATGCAAGCCAAAGTCTCCCTCTCTTGAGTTCAATTTCTCCCCCTCAACCCAACTTTCATCTAGCTCAGATAACATGTAAATTCCAAACCTCATTGACACTGCTGTGAATGAAGCCCATTTATCTGCTGATGGAAAACACCAGCCACGTCAGGTTTTGGAGGCTGCCACACAGGTGTGTGCGCCCCGTCCAGGTCGCACTGATGTTCTTCAACACCGTATTTATACCTCCCAGCAAGTACCATTAAAACAGCAACAGTATCGCATGTCCCCTGCAAAACAAGATGTGGTAAAAAAGCAACTAGAAGAGATGCTCAGTGCGGGCATTGTGACACCTTCCCGTTCAGGGTGGGCCTCACCTGTCGTCCTAGTTCCAAACAAAAACGGGAGTCTCCAGTTTTGTGTAGATTACCACAAGGTCAATGCTATTACAGAGAGTGATGCTTAACCACTGCCAAACATCACAGAAATTTTGGAATCTCTCTCTGTAGCAGCTATCTTTTCCACCATCAACCTGAATAGTGGATACTGGCAGGTGACCATGGACCCTGAAAGTACATCAAAGACGGCATTTATTACACCATACAGTTCAATGTTATGCCATTTGGATTAAAAAAAATTAACCAGCTACCTTCCAGTAGTTTTGGGTGAACTACGTGGTCAAAATTGTTTTGTGTATAGATGACATTATCATCCACTGACCATCCATTGAACAGCACTTCCTTGACCTCCAGAGTGTTCTCCACAAGCTGCAAAAGGCTGGTCTGAAAATTAAGCTTAATAAAAGCAAATATTGTCTACAGGAAATAGCATTCCTAGGCCATGTTGTGAGTATTCAAGGCATCTCTGCTGATCCCAGCAAAGTGGAGGCTATTCATTCTTACCCAGTCCCCAGAAACCTCAAGGAGGTCCAGCGCTTTCTTGGTATAGCTGGATGGTACCACCGGTTTGTCCCAAATTTCTCACAGATTGCTGAACCCCTTAATGCCTTGAAAAAGAAGGGCAGAGTTTTCCAGTGGACCCCTCAATGTCAGCAGCCTTTTGAACAGCTGAAAGTAAGCATGTCACCTCCCATTTTGGGGCATCCCGATTTACAACACCCCTTCATTGTCTACACAGATGCTTGTGAGACCAGTCTAGGCGCTGTGTTGACACAGAGGGACCATGGGAAAGAGGAAGTCATAGCTTATGCTAGCCGGACATTGGACAAAACTGAAATGAATTACTCTGCAACTGAAAATGAATGCATGGCAGTGGTTTGGGCTCTTGAGAAATGGCAGTATTACCTGAAACACAAGTTGTTTACTGTTGTAACTTGCCACTCTACAATGGGTGATGGGTTCTGCCAAGACCTCAAGCCATCTGATCAGATCGGCCTTGCGACTGCAAAAATTGTATTTAATTGTCGAATACTGAAAAGGACAACTAAATGTGGCACCAGACGCCCTCTCACAAATCCCCATCAGTGGTGGTTGCAATATGTATACCAGCCAAAAAGAGCCAGAAGCTTTCCCAATCACTCTGGACAAGATCTGGGAGGAACAGCATAAAGATTTTATAGTAATCATAAAAATATTACAAACCCTGGCAGAAGGAGATGTTTATCTGAAAGAAAAATACTGTAAGACAAGCTTTACCATAAAACTTATCAGGCTGACAATGAGCGGTTCTACCATGTTTGTGTTCCTAGCAGCCTCATCCCACACATTCTTCAGCATTATCATGCCAGCCCATTAAGTGGACATGGAGGAATCTATAAAACCTATAAAATAATTAAAGAAGTAGCTTTCTGGCCAGGAATTTGGACTGATGTCAAACAGTGGGTAAAGAGATGTGTAAAATGTCAAAAACTTAAAAAGGATAACAGAAACCCTGCTGGAAAAATGCAACACACTATCTATAGAGGCTTCCTTTCCTTCTTAAGCCACTTCCGTGAGGGAAAGTATGTTTGACGCTACACCTGTTTTAACAGGACTTGAGCTTTATTGTAACAAAAAGGTGAAAACTTAAAGACAAAAACTCCAAAACAAGCAGTGTGATGTAATGTAGGTCAAAAAACTGTCTCCCTTCCCCTCTGCCCTTGCCACATCATTTCCTGTTTAAGATGGCTACCTTCAGGAAGTCCCCAAAAAGGGGTGCAATTCTTTCCCCTTACCACAGGGGGGAGTGCAGACAGTAGTTACATACAGCCATGACATTAAGTAACATTATTAATAGCCCTATGGCTCCTACACTATCGTTACGCACCCCAATGACATGCTGTGTGTGGACATTATGGATCCCTTACCATGTAGCTGCAATCGAAATGAGTTCCTCTTAGCGTTCATTGATTACTTTACTCGCTGGGTCCAGATGTTCCTCATGCGTAATGCCACTGCCCAAACCACTGCTACCATCTTCCAGAAGGAGATTCTGACAAGATGGGGTGTGCCTGATTTCCTGCTGTCTGATAGAGGTACGCAATTTGTGTCATCTGTATTTAAGGAGGTCTGCGAAAAATGGAATGTAACACTTTAACTACTGCTTACCATCCTCAGACAAATATGACTGAGTGAGTAAACCGCACACTTAAATACATGATCGCCGCATACCTAAATAAAAATCACAATAAATGGGATCAATACGCACCTGAGTTCAGATTTGCCCTAAATTCTGCTGTCCAAGAGACAATAGGAATGACCCCAACCGAACCACAACTTGGATGAAAGCTGCAAGGCCCAATGGACAAACTTCTCCACAGGAAAAATCTCACTCCTGATATTCCTGTGTATGACATTGTTCACAATTTAAAACAACTTCAGTCCAAAGCTGAGCAAAACAATAAAAAAGCTCTTATAAGACAATTAAGAAACTATAACAAACACAGACGCAAACTCTAATTTAATGAAAAAGACTTCCCCCAATCTAGTGCAAAAACTAAATTTACTGCTAAATTGGCAGAGAAATGGAGAGGTCCTTACCGTGTGATAAAACAGTTGGGTCCTCTTAATTATCATGTGGCACTGGAGACTACAGGAGAAGATGTCCGCACGATCCATGTGTGCAACATGAAACCATGCTACCCAACAGTGGATGAATTGGAATCACAAGGGAGGTCCAAATATATCTAAAAAATCTAAATGTTTGTTTTATTCCATTTTCCCACTAATCTCTAGAATGGTCATAACTTTTAAACGATAGATTATATTTCTAATCTGTCTGCTATTCTACATTGCCCACAAAAGGATGTATATTTCAAACACTCTAGCTTGTATTTAAAATGGATGAAAAATCAGATGTCTGATGAAGTATGGTGGTTTTTTGTAAAAAATGCTGTGCGAAATCTTATTGCTAAAGGATGATTAGTCTTAAATAATCATACATATATTTATATCATTTGAAAGCCCCAGTTCTTCTCTTCAATTTGGTATATACAGCTCAGATGCATGATGTTATATGAATATAATATGAATTTGGATGTGAATATCATATTCTGGCACAGAATTGAATTTTCGGAATTTTTAGGTCAGGCAGGAATTGGTTGCTTCCGCCACTTTAAAGATGAAAATGTGTTAGTCTTTAATCTTTAAGGATCCATAAAACAAACAAAACAACTAATATAAATTTTTATTTTACAGTATTTTTTGTGTATGCTCAAATACAGGATAGGGTGCATCCTTGTTTTGAATTTATCTTCTTAACAAATTATTTTAAAACAAATCACTCTTTTGCCTACGTGAAAAATAGACAGAATAACTGAGTCAAGTCAAAAGTTTAATGGTCCGTGCAGTCTTTACATGCAAGCTGTGACCTCAGTTAACACCCCTTAATCTATGACAAGTGTAGATTTAAATCAGAATAATCATGACCAACATTTGAACAATTTTTCACAAACAACTTGATTTTGAAATAAATGTATATACATGTACAAGATGAATATACAGAGATTTAAAGTGAGAAAAACACATACACTGTAACAGAGTAATTTATAGATGGTTACTTCAATGAGAATGTCACTATTTTTCTCAGGTTGATATTTTACTATATTACTATATAACATGAGATAAAAATAATTATTTGATGAAAAAGACTATATAAGACCCTAATAAGCCCCTACTGTATGAACTGACCTTTAGGAGATTTTTTTGATGATTTCTTTCATGTAAACTGCTCAAATAATATTGAAATAATATACATTTAAGTTTGGATGTGACATATTTGTATTGTCCATATACAGTATACACCCAGCAACAATAATCTGCTTTCCACTCTCTCAGCTTCCTGCTGCCCATATATGGAAGCAGCCAAAATGATTGGCAGACTAAATTCACCTCAAAGTCTTCTGATTGGCTAATAAAATTGTCACATTTTATATTGTTGCTTACAGACTAGTGCTGTCACAGAGACGGGTGTGATATTTCAGGACTCCTAATTCAAATCAAAATCAAATCAAATCACTTTATTGTCACACTACTGTGTACACGAGTGCAACAGCAGGTGAAAGTCTTGTGTGCAGTTCCGAGCAACACTGCAGTCATGACAGTGACGAGACATAGACCACTTTATAATAAACAACATTTTTTTATTGTAAATAAACAAATGTAATTGTTGTTACACAACAATTTACATATCAAATGTACACAATACACACAATGTAGAATACACATACACTAGATAAGGGTATATAAAAATATATATACTAATTGAATTGGGGAGAATATATTTGACAGAATGAAGATTAATTTAGTGCAGTGCTGATTGTTGATCGTGAGAGTTCATGTGTTCAAAAGTCTTATTGCTTGTGGGAAGAAGCTGTCATGTAGTCGGGTGGTGCGGGTCTTGATGCTGCGATACCGCCTGCCTGATGGAAGCAGTGAGAGCAGCCCATAACTCGGGTGGCTGGAGTCTCTGATAATCCTCAGAGCTTTCTTCACACACCGTCTGTTATATATATCCTGGAGGGAGGGAAGCTCACCTCCGATGATGTTTCTGGCAGTTCGCACCACCCTTTGCAGGTCTTTGCGGTTGTGGGCGGTGCTATTGCCGTACCAGGCGGTGATGCAGCCAGTCAGGATGCTCTCTACCGTGCTGGTGTAGAACTGTGTGAGGATGTGGTGGTTCATTCCAAACTTCCTCAGCCGTCTCAGGAAGAAGAGGCGCTGGTGAGCCTTCTTCACAACGGCCTCAGTGTGGACGGACCATGTGAGTTCCTCAGTAATGTGGATGCCGAGGAACTTGAAGCTGCTGACTCTCTCCACCGGTGCTCCATTAATGGTGATGGGGCTGTGTTCTCTGTCTTTCTTCCTGAAGTCCACTACAAGCTCCTTGGTTTTACTGACGTTGAGGGAGAGGTTGTGCTCCTGACACCAGCGCGTCAGGGTGTGCACCTCCTCTCTGTAGGCTGTTTCATCATTGTCAGTGATCAGACCTACCACCGTCGTATCGTCAGCAAACTTAATGATGGCATTGGAGCTATGTGTCGCCGCACAGTCATGTGTGTACAGGGAATACAAGAGTGGGCTGAGAACACAGCCCTGCAGGGCTCCAGTGTTGAGAGTCAGTGATGAGGAGATGTTGCTACCCATTCTAACCACCTGACGTCTGCCTGACAGGAAATCCAGGATCCAGCTGCACAGCGAGCTGTTTAAGCCCAGAGCCCGGAGTTTCACATCAAGCTTGGAGGGCACTATGGTGTTGAATGCTGAGCTGTAGTCTACAAACAGCATTCTCACATATGTGTACCTTTTTTCTAGATGGGAGAGAGCAGTGTGTATTGTAGATGCAATGGCATCATCAGTGGAGCGGTTGTTGCGGTAGGCAAACTGCAATGGGTCCAAAGAGGTGGGCAGAACAGAGCAGATGTAATCTCTGATCAACCTCTCAAAGCATTTGCTGATGATGGGGGTCAGAGCAACAGGACGCCAGTCATTTAAGCAAGTGATTTTTGATTGCTTCGGTACAGGCACAATGGTTGATGTTTTGAAGCATGTGGGGACTACAGACAGGGAGAGGGACAGGTTGAAAATGTCTGTAAAAACACCAGCCAGTTGGTTCACGCATGCTCTGATGACGCGGCCCGGAATGCCGTCTGGACCCACGGCTTTGCGGATATTCACCCGTCGAAAGGATCGGGTTACATCCGCAACAGAGACGGAGAGTGAACCAACCTCTGTAGTATCGGCCGCGAGTGCTCTCTCCGCGAGAGACTCACTTCTGGAGTCAGTGGTGTTGAACTGTCCTTCAATTTTGTGCCTGGCGTTTGGCTGTACTGATGGAGTTACGGAGGGCATAACTGGCTTGTTTACGCTCCTCCGCATTCCCGGAATTAAAAGCGGTGGTCCACGCAGTAAGTGCTGGTAGATCCGTATAGTTTTTGTCGGAACAACGTCCTCTATGCACTGAAACACGTTACGCTATCAGCGTAAACCTCAATGTCGTCATCGGAGGCAGACCGGAACATCTCCCAGTCCGCGTGATCAAAACAGTCCTGTAGCATAGAGTCTGATTGGTCCGACCAGCACTGGATCGTTCTGAGGGCGGGTGCTTCTCGTTTCAGTTTCTGCCTGTAAGCGGGCAGAAGCAGAACGGAAGAGTGGTCGGATTTGCCAAATGGTGGGCGGGGGAGGTATTTGTAGCCATCCCGGAAAGGAGAATAGCAATGATCCAAAACCCGTTCCCCTCGTGTGTTGAAGCTGATATGTTGGTGGTATTTTGGTGCTATTGTTTTAAAGTTGGCTTTGTTAAAGTCCCCGGCAACAATGAACGCGGCCTCAGTGTGCGCGGTTTCCTGCTGACTTATACTCCATACAGTTCCCTGGGTGCCCGGTCTGTGTCGGCTTGTGGGGGGATGAACACAGCTGTCATAATGACCGCTGTGAATTCCCTCGGTAGCCAGAATGGTCGACACAGAAGCATGAGATATTCCAGATCAGGAGAGCAGAAAGACCTGATAAAATGTACATTCCTCTGATCACACCATGAACACCGTGGGTTCGATGGCCGAGTCTGGAATCTCCGCGGACATCCAGGTTTCCGTAAGACAGATAACACAGCAATCTCTCGTCTCTCGTTGGAAAGAGATCAGCTCGCAGAGCTTGTTGTCCAGTGAATTCAGTGAAATCTGTCTGTTAATAGATATGTTTTAAAAATGTGCAAGTTTATATGCAACAGAAAGACAAAGAATTGTTTTCAAATAAGATGGCCAATGTGATGGACAATGTTATTGTGCTTTTAGCTACACATGTAGTGTCAGATAAACAGACTTTTTTTTCTAAATGTTTCATGAAAGACTGCTAAATAGAACGCAATCAGTATATGATCTATATGTATTTATAAGAATTTAATTATGCTTCTAATGACTCCAAGTTAAGTGCCTTGCTCAAGGTCACAATGGTGGTGGCTGTGGGGATTGAACTAGCGACCTTCTGATTACCAGATTACCAGTTATGTGCTTTAGACCACTACACGTGCCCAAAATGTATTTAACAATAGTGGCTGGAGTCTCTGTTTCCACCAATAACAAGGGCTCTTTCAACATGTTTCTCAGTGGGAGAATCGATTGGAAACCCTAACAGGAACGGGAGAGTGGTGTCTCTTTGCTGAGTGAGTATGCCGCCGAGACGCCATCCAAATGCCCTGCTGCGAGGGCTCTACAGCCAGAACCAAAGTGTGTGTGTTGCTCTCTGTTCTACCGGCATCCAAAACAGTATCTACCAGCTTCTCTTTCTCACTGACCTCCACTAGCGATCCCGATGCGAGTCTCCAACTCATTAACCTTCTCCGTCAGCCTGACTAATTCCTTACATTTACCACATATGAATACCTCACTGCTGACGGAGGAGGCTATTGTATACATGTGACATGCAATGCAAGAAGAAATAACATGAGCAGATGCCATGACTTACCACAAATTGTTTGTTTGTTGTTGTTGGTTGTTCCTGAGTGGTGAGGGTTTGAGACTGATGTGAATCCCTCATGCAATTGTTTGTTGTTGTTTGTTCTTGATAAGCGTTGCTTTGAGATCGATGCAATCCATGTAGCACAGAGGAGAGGGACGGGTGCCCGCTGAAAAATGCACGCAGATTAATCGCGATAAAAATAGAAAGCGGATGCAGGTGGAATATGCGCGCAGTTGAATCGCGTTAAGAATAATACGAGGGAAAACCCGATGCGTGCTGAAAAATGGCAGATGTTAAGGATTACAGTCTTAAAACAGATATATAAGCGATGCTAAAAAAAAACTAGTAGACTCGAGCTAGGCACCAGCAGCAACAGGTAAAATACACGCAGATTAAACAATAGAAAAACCTGAAACATGCGGTGACAGAGCATACACGATGAACTTATGAGAATAAGAATAAGCAACACAAACACCTACTCACTCACTCAACGTTTTGTACATCAACTACACACAATTATAACAGGGTATAATCAATATTTAATCCAATAAATTGGAAATGGGATCAACCAATGAACAACAAACCGAGACAACTAGGGTTTCCAACCGTCCCGGTTAATAAGGAATTGTCCCGTATTTAAGGGAACAAAATTAAGTTTGACAGAAGAAAAGAAAGAGTCTTCTCCACTGATTGCAGCTTTGTTGTTTTGGAAAAAAGTCGTTTTTATTCAAATTGAAGATTGATAGAAATGTCGTTGAATAAAGTAGCTTTCATTTTAATTGTAATAGTGTCCGTTCACACTGTACCTGTTTTTGCATCCGTCCAGCCTGTTTTAAATAGTTTTTCAATGTAAACAAGCTCTTGGTGGACCTCTTTAACCGTTGTGAAGCGTCTCATGTCGGATCCACGATGGAAAAAAATAGTCCTGCATTTAAAGCTGAAATGTTCCGGATTTGGCAGGTGGAAAAAACAAACAATAATATTGTGGCATGTGGTGGTGAACTTGGGCTTGAATTCAAGTACCATCTGGTTCATCTGGTTGGACTGGCTCAATTCCAGTTGAATACTAGCAACAGCATTTGGGGAATAATGTTTTTTTTGTTGTTGTTTTTTTTTCATTTGTTATGAATTATGTTTTCATTGCTAAATAATTCTTAAGGAAACACCTCTTCAAGGGTAAATTTGCTTTATTTGAAGACAAGTAAATAATCTCAATGCATTTTTTATGCTAATTTTATTACAAAACACAAGTGTTAACTACATTCATCAAGCACAAACATGCTCTTACTGAAAATATTAAAATAAAATATTTTTGTACAAATAACTCAGTAACCACTCTATACAATTGTGCTGAGAAGAGTATAATCTCTCAGTGCTATTCTGAGATGTGGGTCGGAGCTGTTTTGGTGGTATGAGGGGGACAGTCTAATATATAGATATATATATATGCAAAAATAAAAAAACGAGTAACGGCAAATATTAATCGGTTAAACAAATATATCAGTCCACCTCTAGTTTCAAGGTGTGATGGAAACTCAGATCTTTCAGTAGCACCTGGTGCAAAGATGTCAGATGGTCTGGGGTTATTTGAGCTCCATTTTGCAACTGTTATGAAATCATTATGACCTCATTTGTCCAGTCTAATCACTTTCTCTGTTACCCCAGATAGTGAACATCACAGGTCACCTTCAGATGGAGTTTATTTTGCATGAGCTGTTTTGATCATAAAGTAAACTTTGGCATCGTCTTTTTTATTCTAATTTCTTTGAAAAACTACATTTGAAAACCTACATTAAAATAATAATTGTTTTGTGCATTCATGTGAATTCAGTGTGCATTTTTCAGTAATTTATTGTTAGTCAAACCAGTTCACACTGTTGAAAATCATAAAATAAAATCATTATTCCCCCCTCCAAAATGTATGGTGCTAGAACAATGACTAAAGTATTTGGAATCATGATTACATTTGATACATTTATTTTTAAACAGTAGATGTATGTATTTATTTATTTATTTAATTATGTAGTTAGTTTAGAATTGTTTAGATGTGGATATAGCTGTAAAAATTCAGATTATAGAATTACAGGTTGAATTGTTCAGATCTAGAAGAAATTCAGACATTCAAATTTGTAATAATTTATTCTCAGAAATTCAGATAATAAACAAACATTATCTGAATTATCTTTAGACCAAATGTCAAGCGAAGCTGAAATACATTATTGAATACATTACTGAATTACTGCATTCTTGTTTTGTGTTTTTAATTGACATTCTTATTGTCTGCAGTGCTTAGACCTACTATTGTAATAATACGGTTCACTTGCATTGCCAACTGAAGCTTGTAATCAGGGGTGGAAGCCTGGCCACACCATTGGCCACACCTCTCCGTCTCAGGTGTCACTGTATCCACTCTCTTCCTTTTTTTGTATCCACATGCATCTGGCAATGATGCACGCCCACCACAAACTCCCCCACCGAAAATGATGCATGCCCGCCCACCCCAAACCCCCCCACCGAAAATGATGCCCGCCACACCAAACCTCCATGCCACCCCCTGAACCCCTGTAAAAAGATCTTGGCACTGCCCCTGACTGTAATATAAAAAGTGTCTTCCATTAAATTCATATTAGCCATTTCACAAGTTTCACAAATGTTGAATATACTGTATGTAGTTCAACGCAAACATTAATGCATGCTGGATAAAACACTTGAAAATTAAAGATTAAATATGTAAATAAAAGTGTTGGTAATCTTCCTTAACCCTCAGCAGGTTGGTCGGAGTCTGGAGGAGACTTCATGCTGCTCTTCCGCGGCATGAAGTTGGAAAAATCCGACCGCCCGTTTGCCTTTGCCCAACGTCTCCGGGACGCGTGTCGGAGGTGGCAGCTAGAGGGGGACCGTGACACCGAGGGAATAATCGATCAGGTGGTGCTGGAACAGTTCGTGCAGCGGCTGCCATGAGAACCGACTTGTCAACATAAATAATATTTTAATGAGAACTTAAACAAAATACACAAACACACATGACGGACATGTCCGTGATTGAACTCTCTCTCTCGAACCGTCATCACCGGCCGCCTTTATCCCTCGCGCGCCTCATCAGGCCGAATGGGGACCGGGCGTGCCACATTCCAGCCCGGCCCCGCCCCCCTCCACTCCACATCAAGTAATATATAAATGTTCAATCAAAAACATAATATCAACATGAAAATAACACGTTTCATGATCACAGGCAAACCAGGTCACCTCAAACCATGAGATTCTCACGTAAAGTGTTTTTCTGAAAGTTGTTTGCAAATTTAGGGTTCAACCACAGATGCCAATAGAGAGCACAAAGTTCCCTAGTGCAGCTTTAAGAGTTAAAAACCCCATTTGAGCACATTACAGTAAAGATGTTTTCATGAGATTCACTCTTTGACTGATCAAACCTTCTTTCTGTGGTTCAGATTCAGCAAAAACTGATCGAGCAGGGCTTTACAGAAGATGTCACTGTGACATGGGAAGCAACAAGTCTTCCAGAAGATGAATACATTTGTGCCTAAAAGTCTTTATAGATATTACAGTTTCATGATGTCCTGTAAAGCTGCTTTGAAACTATGTGTATTGTGAAAAGTGCTACACAAATAAAATTCAAAAGGTTTATCGAACAGAACTGACCCAAAAGATTGATTTGCTTAACTTGAACATCACTGTGACTGAAACTGAAGGCAGCTGCTTTGCTCAGTCAATGAAATACAGAATATACTGCAAATATAATCTAATGGAAAGGTTAAAAATAATGTAGTGTTTGTATTTAATACACCAAGCTAAATAGATAGTCAAGTATGGTTATGGCTTAGTTGCCTTTTCTGTTCAATTGCACCTCATCAATTAGTCTAGTTAATGGACTGTAAAGATATTAATAGTAAGGAGGAGGCAAGAACCGTCTTAACGATATAAATAATAGTTTAATTTTAAACTGAACAAAAAGACAAACACAGAAAGTGTAAATCTCTCTCTCTGTCACACTGCTGTCTTCGGTCAGCCTTTATCCCTCTCGAGGGGTAATTAGCCTGATTGGGGTGAGTGGAATCAAGACCAAGCCCCGCCCTCTGCCCTGCCACATGGACATTTTTAAATCAGCTTTAAAAATTTCTAAAACATTTATGGCATTTTTAAACCAGCTTTAAAAAAGACTAGAATAATATCGTCATGAGTATTCAAATGTAATTTTATGTAAAGTGTGGTTCTAGCAACGAAGATTTGCGTACGTTTGCACAGACACCGAAACATATTGACGTATTGTCAGCATATAAAGCTTAATCAAATGATCTGAACAGATCGTCTCGGTTACTGTTGTAACCTCCGTTCCCCGAGGGAGGGAACGAGACGTAGTGTCAAAGGAAGTGACACAAGGGGTCTTCTCGGATGCCGAATCGTACCTCTGAACCTGAGAAAATGTCAATGACAAGTTGGCAGACAGAATTTGCATGCCCTGCCCCGGACATACGGGTATAAAGGGAAGCAGGGCAGCGAATGCCAGTCAGGATTTTGCACTGAGGAGCCGAAAGGATGAAGCACGGCCATTTACAGTGCTAGGTCTAGTGCCGTGGCAGGAGGGACACTACGTCTCATTCCCTCCCTCAGGGAACGGAGGTTACAACAGTAACCGAGACTTTCCCTTCTGTCACTCTCTCGACGAGTGTCGAAGGAAATAACACAAGGGGTCCATATAAAAACGCCACGCACTGACCGTGTGACGTGACTGTCGGAGCAGGGGCAAAGCATGCTATTGCGTGTTAGAGGCCCCTGAACCGAATGCACGTCGCCCTCCCAACGTCCCCTCAAAGAGTTTTAGCGTATCCACCTTAGGTTTTCCCACACCCCTGAGGGAAAAAGGTATTACATTCTAGCATGGGAGCAAGCCCAGCAGCCGCGGCCTTCTCTCTCACTATGTCTCTCACATAGGATGTAAAGCGGCTGGGGCCCAACCTAAGTCCGGGAAGGCGGTCATTCCCCGGGGGAAGCAGGAGAGCCTGTCGGGCGCAACAGGTGTCCCGAGAATAGCGGTGCTGAGAGAAGACTCGAAGCATTAACCCTGCTCCACGCCCCCAGCAGGGGGTGACTTAGGCCTAGGGAGGCATCTTCAAAACTCCTCGGCACCGGCGTGCCAGGCGCTGAGGCAGGAAGCTGTCCGGCCTGGAGATTTCCTATACTTTCAGGAGGGTAAGACCCTGCAGATGCCACACCCTGCCCAGTCCAGGGGGAGGTAATGTATGGCAAATACACCAAGATGGTTGTGAAGCCGGACGTGGGAAATGGCGCGGTGGTAGGTCCAGCCTAATGAAGGGGGGACTCTACAGACACGGGGCCGAGGGAGCGGGGCTGCCTGAGGGAAATGCGGGTCCGCCGAGAGGGGGACGGTACCGCGAAAAATACATCACGGGGAGTTAGCCTGAAGAGGGAACTATGCCTGTGGAGCCCGACCCCAGTACAGAGCCCTAAGACTCGTACTGTGTCTAGCCGCGAGTTGCTCTGCTGAACTCGCGGGCCATAAGGCTAGGGAGATCTCCAGTCCAGCCTCGCGCTCGCAGCGGCCCGGGAAAGCACATCTGCGAATCAGCCTCAGACTGGGCGAGCAGACCCGAAGGTGGCAGCCCAGGCGAGTCATCAGCATCAGATGGCGCTGTGACACTCTCCGATGCAGCGGCGATGCCGTCATCCAATTCCAGGGCCTCAAGGGAAAATGCCGGCTGTCCGGGAAGCGAACCGCACTCTTCCCGACCTCGGACGGAAGCAAACAAGCGTGTCGGGGGGCGGGTGGTTCGTGGGAATTTCAGTCAACCTCAATCCCGTGGGAAGAAGGAACAACGCGGGGGCGGCTGAAGTGGCTTTCTCTCATGACAAAAGAAAGATGCGACCGCAATGTTGCCATGGTTATGTTCTCGCACTGAGAACATGAGCCTTTCATAAAACGCTGCCTGCGTGTGATCGCAGCCCAGGCACACAAGGCAGCTTTTATGACCGTCAGAAGTGGAGAGAATTCAACCGCATCCAGGAATTACACAGAGGTGGAAAGACATCTTTAAAAAGACGCGTCCAGAAAATGACATGCAACGCTTGCTGTGTATTGCTCTTTTATGAGTGGGAACTCATACTCTTTTAGGAGGAGAACACTTTTTCAAACAGAAAGAAGCTCTGTCGAAGTGCCCAGCTGGAAATGCACCGTGCGGATCCAACAGCAATGGATAAAGGTGAGTGAAACAGGAGTGTGTTTCAGCTGCTTGCGGTACAACCTTTCGGCTCCGAAGAAAAATTCTGACTGGAATTCGCTGCCCCGCTTCCCCTTATACCCGTATGTCCGGAGCGGGGTATTCAAATTCTGTCTGCCAACTTGACATTGGCCTTTTCTCAGGTTCAGAGGTACTATTCGGTGTCCGAGAAGACCCCTTGTGTCATTTCCTTCGACACTGTGTCGAGAGACTGACAGAAGGGGAACTACAGTGTAATGTGAACAAACAAGCATTCAAAGATGTGCATTCATTGCACAGAGCTCATACAGGAAGTCTCTAAAAATGAATGTACACAGTTCATCTCAATGTTCAATGTTTCTGATCATGATGTATGAAGCAAGCTGTCTGCAGACATTATTAACAACTCAACTGAAATAATAGCCTGTACTGTTAGATCTCAGATAGATGCGTATCAAAGTTGTGTTTGTTACTGCACTTTTACAGTAGAATGTGGGTGCATTTACTATGCATTAATATAAGTTAACATGAACTAATAAAGAATACTTTAACAGCATTTAATAAGCTTGGATAGCGTTAATTTATCAGTATCTTTAATTTATTTGTAATACATGCTAAACGTACACTGAAAAAATGGGAAAACGCTCGTTGTACGATTGAAAAAATCTTATTTCATGGCACAAAGAATGTGCTGCTGTATGATGCTCTACTTCAAATTTAGCATGCTCATTATACTATTGTTGGTTAAATGTTAGCTAACTAGCACAACCTATTAATGTTTATCAATAATGTGGCAAAAAAGAGATTATGTAGGATACTTCTTTATTTTAAAACCACATGAACAAATGTTGCTTTCTCTCAAACAATTCACTAACTAAACCTAGAGGGGAAAATAATGCTGATGTGTCATAATGTGAAACCAGTATACGTGATTACATCATGCAAATTCAAAGCATGTTGTTAATCAACAAATCAGTTGTCTAATAATGCTACACTACTATACTAATAATGACATTTTTTGTCAATAATATTTTATTGGTTAATTGGCTTTTTCATGTACATGTAGAATGAGTGCTACAAGCATGTGGAAAAAAATCTTAACTTTCATTGTAGTACCTGGATGAGCTCAGTTACCGGTTATTTACATGCTCTGCGATGCCATTAGTATAAAGAGCCTCAAATTGCAAGCAAAGTCAGGATGTAAATCAGTCTCAGTGTCTTCGGACTGAAATATTTTGCTTCTGAGTTAGACAACATGCTTTGCATAAAAGTTAATGAATAAAGATTTGGATACGTTAAAAGCATGTTCTGATGCTTCAGACATCCGAACCGCTTGATCTTCAGGTACATTTTGATCTGTTTTGATGTTCATGTATGTTCATATATTTGAAAATGTCATTGTGGCACGGTGGAGGGCGGGACCGGCGCGTGATTGCGCACGCCCGGTCCCGTATCTGGCTGATTGAGCCAAGAGGGTTTGTGGCACGGTGGAGGGCGGGACCGGCGCGTGATTGCGCACGCCCGGTCCCGTATCTGGCTGATTGAGCCAAGAGGGTTAAAGGCCACTCGCAGACGGCGATCGGGAGAGAGAGCTTAATCAGCAGACGTCTGCTGTCCTATGTGTTTGTTTTAAGTTATTCATTAAATTATTATTTATTTGACAAGCCGGTTTCTCGCCTCTTCCTTGCCCGTGAATTTGAACTGTTTTACAGTCATCTTTTAACAAACCCATCCTGAGTTCTCCTTATCAGCCGTTTCCGCCCAAGCTACCAGCTCAATCATCGCCCTCTGAGATTTCCACTCTTAAGTTCCCAGTACCCATAAGGGAACAGGCGACATGACTTGGCATGGGAGCAAGCAGGCCAGCCGCTGACTTTTCTCTCTCTATGTTTCTTGTCATAGAGTTTAAAAGCGGCTGGGGCTATCTTAATGCTATAGATGTGTCTGGGAATGCGTCCTTTTCCATTCCTATTCTTTCAGGGGGAAAAGGTTCTGCGGAGACCACAACCTGCCCAGACTGGGGGAGGTAACTTGTGGCCAATACACACAGGGGTTGTCAAGCCACACGTGGACATGGTGCAGTGGTAAATCCTGCCAGAAGCACAGAAGGGCACACAGGCCATCAACCTTCACTACACAGGGTGGTTGTGGCTCAGGTGGTAAAGTGGTTTGGCTACAAATCGCAGGGTTGGGTTCGATTCCCGGCCCACATGACACCCCTTGCCGAAGTGTCCTTGGGCAAGACACTGAACCCCAAGTTGCTCCCAATGGCAGACTAGTGCCTTGCATGGCAGCTCTGCCATCATTGGTGTTTGAATGGGTGTGTGAATGGGTGAATGAGACACAGTGTAAAGCACTTTGGTAAACTCTAAGGCTAGAAAAAGCGTTATATAAATGCAGACCATTTACTAAGGGACGGATGGAGGCAGAAACCATGTTAAAGGTGGAACTGAAATGTTGATTGCAAAGAAAATATTCCTTTTTCATTTTGTTATGACTTCAACGCTAGAGTGGCATGCATGTTCCCTAATTCTGCCATTGCTAGAAAATACTCCTCTGGAAAGATTAAAACATCTCAACTTTAAGGCTATTAATGCTAGTTTTACAATGTGTTAGCCTTCCGACTGAAAAAATAACTAAAACAAAACATTAACTTTAATACATCATCATCTTATTCTTTTTATTTATGTCATCTCCATCTTCTTTTTTCTTCTTCTTTAACTTATTATTATTTGTTAGGTGCCATTGCCTCAGAGCTTGGTGATGAGGTCAAAAACATCTGCCAGCCATTTAGATTACTTTGTGATGAGTCAAACAACATGCAGAAAGAAAGAGAACTTGTAATACTGGCATGAGTGTATGATGAGAACAGTCTTGAGGTTGTGACCAAATTTATTGACTTGCCAGTCTGCAATGTGGGTACAGCAGAAAGTGTTTATGAAAAGCAGGTAACCTCTTTGAGGTGAGTTGATTTACATAATGAAGAATGCACTTTAGGCTCAGTTGAATTCAATAGCATGAATGTTTACAAAAAATACATTTGTCTGATTTTGAAATAGAGGAATCCCATGGGATAACCTGGTGGCCATCAACTCTGACAACTGCAGCGTAATGAAAGGAAAGCACCATTCAGTCATCACCAAACTAAGAGCTAGTCAACCTTATATTCAGGATGTGGGTTGCATATGCCACCTTGCCCAACTTGCCACAGGTTGTGGCATGAAGGCCATCAAGGCCCCAGTAGAGGATTTACTGGTCGGTGTGTATAGCCACTTCCACAAAAGGTCAGAATAAAAGAAGAAAAGTTTGTCTGTTAGTTAATCTGTTCTCTGTAAATTTACATAGGGTATAATGACTCAGTTTATCCACTATTCATGTAATTCTTCTTGTCCTTGTTTTTTTTTTGTTTGTGTTTCCTGTAGTGCCAAGATAAGTGAGGTGTATAAAGAGTTTGTGGAGTTCACAGACACAGACAACCTGAATCTGTTCAGAATCTGCAATACACAATGGCTCAAGTGCATACAAAGAGTGCTGAATCAATGGGTTACTCTGCAGGCTTACTTTTATAGACATGAGGATGAGAGGAGTGCTAAAATCAGGAACCTGGCAGGCTACATCAATGCTCCTGAGATCAAGTTCTATTTTCTGTTTCTGAGTGCCGCTCTTAAGCCATTGGTTGCGTTCAACACTGCCTTCCATGTAGGTAGAATGAATGGTGGTGACCTAGCATTATATATATACATACAAAATAAATGTCTGTTTTATTGAAGTTTACCTATGTTTGCCCAATAGGCTGAGGTGTGATCCAGTGATGAGTGATGATCCATAAACTGCACAATGAGATAACAAGAGTGGTCAAGAGATACTTAGGGTACATTGTTCCAGCTAGTTTAATTGTGGATATTCCAATCAGTGAAGTGTTATTTGGACACGAACACCAGCAGGTGAATGAGGATCTCTTCATTGGGGCTGAGGCCAGAGCATTCTTTGAAAATGAAAACTCTCTTCCATTAATGACAAATATATATCAGTAAGTTATAACTTCTGTAATAATGATACCTTCATGCTTAATTTGTCTTTCTTCATGATTCCTGGTTAATATGTGATTCTGTCATGAATATGCCAGTATGTGGTCTTTAGTTGTCCTGCTGAAAATGCAGGGACGTCCCTGGAAAAGATGTAAAAAAATTGTACATATCTGTCTGCATTAATGGTGGTCTCACAGATATGTGTGTCAGTGCAATGGGCCCATACAGACACTGGCTTTTGGACCTGACGCTGATAACAGCTTTAATGGTCCTTTTCCTCTTTGGCCCAGAGAACACGATGGCTGTGTTTTTCAAAAGCTATTTGAATTCGGAACTAAAACACAGTTCCACTGTTCTGCTTTCCATCTAAGATGAGACCGAGCCCAGAGAAGTCAGCAGCGCTTCTGGACAGTGATTATTTATGGCTTCTCCTTTACATAGTAAAGTCTTAACTTGCATCTGTGGATGCAGCGGCGAGTGGTGTTGACTAACAAAGGTTTACTAAAGTTGAGAGTGAGTCCAGAGAAGTCGGCAGCGCTTCTGGACAGTGATGATGTACGGCTTCTCCTTTACTTAGTAAAGTATTAACTTGCATCTGTGGATGCAGTGGCGAGTGGTGTTGACTAACAAAGGTTTACTAAAGTTGAGAGTGAGTCCAGAGAAGTCGGCAGTGCTTCTGGACAGTGATGATGTACGGCTTCTTCTTCACATAGTAAAGTCTTAACTTGCATCTGTGGATGTAGGCGAGTGGTGTTGACTAACAAAGGTTTACTAAAGTTGAGACTGAGTCCAGAGAAGTCGGCAGTGCTTCTGGACAGTGATGATGTATGGCTTCTCCTTTACATAGTAAAGTCTTAACTTGCATCTGTGGATGCAGCGGCGAGTGGTGTTGACTAACAAAGGTTTACTAAAGTAATCCCAAGCCCATGTTCATTATATCCATTACAGGTGATTGATGTTTTTTAAGACAGTGACGTCTGAGGACTTCAGAGAAGTCTAACGAAGTCCCTTAAGCATTAGTTTTATAAGAGGTTCTTTCTCCAGCACTTGATCATTGACATGCCTTAATTGCGATCAAGAACAATTAACGCGTTATACATTTTAAAATAATCACATGTATTAATGCGTTAACGCTGACAGCACTGCTTTTTATTAAAAAAATTAAATGGTAGAGGGAAAAAAGATTGTATTATCGAAATCTCCGTGACCCAAGGAATCCATAAACAGCAAGCTCATCGCTATTGTCAAAACTGTTAAAAAGGAGCAAACACAGCAATTTGTGACCCATAGGTGGCACTCTCACCAAATTTGGCACGTACCCTCAGATCATAGTCTTAATGAAGCATACCAAGTATAATTTTGATAGACCAAAGCATTGCTGAGATAAAGCCTCACTTCTAGTTTAATGTTGACATTGTTAACTTCACATTGACATACCTTACGAATGGTAGCACAAATCAAAATTCATTTTGGTCAGATCTGTGTGGCTCTGTGTGAAAATGATTGTGAAACATTTTAATTTATTTTATTGTGACACATTTTGGGGCAAAAATCATAAAGAGAGAAATTAGACAAAAAGAATGATGTCTCTAGGCCAAACGGTTCAAATGTAATCCACTAAATAAAGGATATAATTTTTCCTAGAGACCCCAAACTTGGTCTGTTGGTTATTCATATCCTCCTGTATCAGTGTGCCAAATTAAATCACTTTCCTATGTACGGTTCATAGGGCTGCCATAGACTCACATTGGGGAGGAATAATAATAATAATAAATCTTAAAAATTACATTTCGCCATTTAAAATGACTATGAATATTACCTCATGAAGTACTTTTGACTATGTAGTCCAGTGGTAAAGATTTCATTTAAAAGTGTGGGAAACCAGTTTAAAAATCGTTAACTTATGGGGTTTTTTTGGTCAGCAAACATAACCATAATAAATAAAGAGGCAGGAAATGGCAGTGTAAAACAGTTCACGCTCACGGGCAAGGAAGAGGCGAGAAACCAGCTTGACATACAAATAATAGTTTTAATGAAAAACTCAAAAGACAAACACACAGGATGACGGACATGTCCGTAAGGATCTCTCTCTGCCGCACCGCCGTCTGCGATCGGCCTTTATCCCTCTCGGTGGCTTGATTAGCCCAATATGGGACCGGGCGTGTCACGTCACGACCCGGCCCTGCCATCCGCCGTGCCACAGGCAGAAACAGCAACCATTTTATTTTTTTTACTCGCTGGTCAGTGAACTTTAAGCAATCACACAGTCTATGTCCGAATGATTTGAATTATTCATTAGCATCAGTTCTTTTCTAACGAGCAATCAAAACAGCCTGAAGCGGTTTAATGTGTATCTTTCAGACTACTGAATCAGTGATGGGATGATAAGACTTGACAACCCTACAGTAATGAAATTTGAGGATTGTGCTCACCTGTCATGAAAATAATGTCAAAATGTAAAAAGAAATATTAATGGTACATTGTTTACAACTAAGATACCAGCAGCACAGAGAAAATAATAGTTTAGTTAAGATACAAATACATTGTTGATTTTTAACATATGAGTGCTACAAGCATGTGGAAAAAAATCTTAACTTTCATTGTAGTACCTGGATGAGCTCAGTTACCGGTTATTTACATGCTCTGCGATGCCATTAGAATGAAGAGCCTCAAATTGCAAGCAAAGTCAGGATGTAAATCAGTCTCAGTGTCTTCGGACTGAAATATTTTGCATCTGAGTTAGACAACATGCTTTGCATAAAAGTTAATGAATAAAGATTTGGATACGTTAAAAGCATGTTCTGATGCTTCAGACATCCGAACCTCTTGATCTTCAGGTACATTTTGATCTGTTGTGATGTTTTTGTATGTTCATATATTTGAAAATGTCATCTTTTAACAAAACATTATGATTATTTTGCAATGAATACAACTCTTCTTCTAGTCTATTTTCAAAGACTAATGTATGATTTGTATGACACAATGAATCTCTGTAATATACCAAACTTAATTATCAACAATTTAAAGTGGACATGAAACACTGCACTGTTCTTTTTTTTTAGGGACATTAGAGTGATATTAGTTTTACCAGAAAAATCCCACATCAATGATCAGATTTTCATGGAAACGCTGACAACCTCTCTCGTCGACCCTGCAAGGCTGGGGAGTGCAAATACTGACAACAGCTGGAGGAGCGGGCATGGGCGTTGCAGACTGTGGCGGCATCCTCACGAGCTGATGCCAGGAGAGAACAACTCACCCTTGACACCAGCAGCAACAGCAGAAGGAAGCAGACCCCAGCATGGTGCGAGTGCACAGGAGACAACAGCCAACAAACAGAAACACACCAGTTTTAAATGGCATATATCATGTTAAAAATGTTTTTTTTTTTAAATAAAATGTTGCATTCTACAAACTTTGATTCATCAATCCATAATACTCATTTATCACACGTCTAGTCCATGTTTATGTTTTGTTCATGGTTAAATTGACTGTTTTTGGATTTCACGTTTGTATTAAACTGCACTTGGGTTCTTCACGTCATCTCGTCTTCGTCTTCCTATCATTGTTACTGCCAGGCATCATTACACGTCTTCTGCAGTTTGGGTTTTGTACGGTTGCCATGGCAACTCCACTGCTTAAAGTTAACAGGTTTTATGAATTTAGCATCTTTCCAGAGCTCAAGGAACCTTTACACAAACAATATTTCAGTAAATTTTATAAAAGCAATTTATTTTGTTGTGAACTAATAAGTGTTTTACCCACTGATCTCTATATATATATATATATATATATATATATATATATAAAACTGAATTGCTCATGACGTCACAACAGTGAAGCTACTGCGCTGCCATCTTGGTATTCCCTAACATTCTGTATTCCTATGGGTCTCAATGGGAAACCGGCTGTTTTGGTGAGTAATTTTTACCTATCCAGTCACATTAAAAACATTTGTTTAAGTCTGCATATACTGCATCACAATGCAATCTTCCTAAATATGTAATTAATTATTTATTTGGACTCTTGTTTTCCCCCCTGCTTATTGTAAGTGTGAGCATGTTATGTTACTCTTTATTGCAGCAGCATTACGTTCAGCGGCGCACGTGTTACTTCAATAGAAACAAGTTTAAGAAACTGAGGTCAGATATCAGTAGACATTTTCAAACATATGTTTTGCAGCTTTAAAGTTTTTATTCTGAATACATAATCATGCTTCGTAGCTTTTGTTTACGTTGAACATTCATTGTGGTTATTTTCTGAGGCTAAATGATTATTAGCTATGCAGCTAACGTTAACTTAGGAAAATAACCACAATGAATAACAGGATAACTCACAAAGTTGGCTTTTTTGGTCAAGTTGAATATCTACTTGCAGATCAACACCGGTTACATATGATGAATATAATGTGGGCTTGCATTAATAATCTGTGTGTGATTTGTATTTTTGCAGCGCAGGCCTGAATACGGTCCAGCTCACGGGCATCATTTCTAAAGTGATCGAGGAGCAGGACTGGACTGGTAATCTGACTTGTGTGTGTGTATGTGTGTGTGTGTGTGTGTGTGTGTGTGTGTGTGTGTGTGTGTGTGTGTGTGTGTGTATGTGTACACTATACTACATTTTTATATCTGGATTTCTTCTGGATTTCTTCTTAAGAGGTACTGTCTAGTTACAATATCAACACAAAGCTACTCGTTTTTATTACACAAACTTTTTGATGTGCATCCACCCCTCCTTAAATTTGTTCACATTTACTATAAAATCTAGTCAAAAAAGAGTTAATAATGTTGGCAAATTATGCAGATGTATAATTAGTCAACAATATGAACAATGAGCATCAACAGATTTAAACTATAAAGGCAGAGAAACATTGCACATCTTGTAACAAACTGCAGATGTCGCTATTGGATACTTTTTCTTTAAAAAAGGGTATTAACACACTTTGATGTTGTGTTTTTACTGTTGATTAATAAAGATTATGATCATTATGTTCACTCTACATGGGGATAACGACTAATGTGTGCTTAATAGGTACATAGTCTGTATAAATTACAACCTGTGGACAGTTTTGCCACATCCTTAAGTGAGTGTTGTTTCGCGGTTAAACACCGCTCATGCAGCGATGCCCTCTGTCGGTAGGGAATAGTAGAATGGCACTTCCGGTAGCTTCACTTACTGCTGGCAGTAGAATTCTTTTTTTTATTATTATTATTGCTTGAATGAAAATACAAAGAAGCCACAGTAAACATTAAGCTTAATACATAACGTCAAAACTAAATAGCAGCAAAAACTAAAAATACACATAATAAACAGAGGTAAATGACCAAGGGATAACAAATATAAATAAATAATAATAAAAACTAATAACTAAATAAATAAATAAAAAAGACCAAAAGAATATTGTACAAGGGGGTTAATTATCAAAGTATGTCTCCAAAAGTTTACACAATTTAAGGGCTTTTTTATTAGGCATACATTTTAAGGATTTGAGGTAGATCGCCAACTCCTTCTGGAAATGCATGAGGATGGGAGGATTCTTCAAAAATCTAGATTTATGTATAAAGTAATTGGCCAAAATCACAATATTATTAACCAAACATTCAACATCACCATTGAGAAAAAAGACCCCATATTTTCTAGATTTAAAATCAAAGTCAGGTATTACATATTTCAAACTTAACCAAACATGAAGCTCATCCCAGAATGTTTTTGAAAATTTGCATGAGTAAAATAAATGTTCCAATGACTCTATGTCTGCTTCACAGAAGGTGCATTGATTGCAGTCCATATTAAATCTATGTCTAAGGAACTCATTACAGGGATAGATGTCATTAATCATTTTAAACTGAACCTCTTTAACCTTCGGTAGAAGAGGGAAAGAAAGAAACCTTGTTCTAATTTCAATCACTTTCTCCGTACAAAAATCAAAAACAAGGGGTCTCTTTCTGACATGTAAAGGGAAGGTCTGTGCATTTACAAATGTTCTTAATACCTTATTATTACAACTCTCCTTGATAAAATTGGTACCAGAAATTATTAAAGTACTCAGTCTTGGTATCACAGGTGAATCACACAATGCACCTTTAACCTTGGAGACTGGTTGAGGAGAGGACGCTGGCGCAATTGTGGCTGCCGCTTCTCCATCAGCGCGTTAAATTGTTTATTTTATGGTGCTGTTGACTGGTTCTATATCCGCTGATGTTACCTGCTGCTAATATTCGGCCTTGCTGGATTTTATTTGTTTTTATACTGGCATTATTTGGAGTTTACGACAAGATTTATTTCGACCTCCCAGGCTGCATTATGCTGAAATTCTCTGCTATGGAACTTTGACAGCTTGGCCATCTTGCGCCCCCTGCGACTGGTGTTTGGGAAAAACTGTGATCACTACAACTTCTCCGCCGGCCAAAATACGTTCTTCGTGGCTCCCGCTGGAATCTGCATTCAAGCGGAGCCGGTATAAACTCAGTTTGGTCGAAAAGGAGTTTGGATCGCCGCCATTTATATTTGCATCATGTCTGCCTTGCTAACTTCTCCTACCTCCAGAAGTCTACTCCATCCAGCTGGGGTGTCCATCTTGACACAATCAGGTTTGCACACCTGAACACTCGCTCTATAAACATCAAAGCGGCTTTATTTTGTGACATTGTCTTGGACAAAAAACTGGACTTTTTCTGCCTTTGTGAAACGTGGCATCAGCCAAATGACTATTTCAATCTAAATATGTGTGCTCTGCCTGGCTACACGTATCTTGACCGGCCCCGCTCCACCGGTAGAGGTGGCGGTCTTGCTGTCATTTACAGATCTGATGTTGCTGTAACTGAGGTTTCATTGCCGTGCTTTTCATCATTTGAATGCTTGGCCTTTAAGCTGAATGGTCTCTCATCAGTTATTGTGTTAAATATTTATCGTCCTCCCAAACTTAATTCTGCATTTTTTTCTGAATTTACTGAGTGTTTGACACTTGCTAGTGCACTCTGTCCAGTTACTCTTTTAACTGGTGATTTTAATATTCATGCTGACAATATGGCTTGCAATAATGCTGTGTGTTTCATGGATACACTAGAATGTCTTAACTTCATGGCAGCCCGCATGTGACTGTGCACGCTCTGGTGCATGCTCGACCAGGTGAATTGAATTAGGGCAATCAGAAGCTCGCGCCCAGTTCGATCAGTGGATTTTAAATACGCGCATTATTCATTTGACTGGGGTGCGACGGACTGAGAGGACGGCAGAAGCACAAACGCATCCACTGTGAGGAACTGGGATTTTTGATCGTGATGGGCTATCGGTAAGCTCACATGGACTCTTGTTTCACAAGGACTCTCGTGTTGGATCCTTTGTCTGTTTGGTATTTAATGTGCTAAATGTGTTAATGTTGTGAGTAAAGTTTAAAGTAATTGTTATTGCATGGCTTCAAGAGATACTAAACTAATAAGACCAAATGCTTAAATTGACATGGTTAAAAAGAAATAGAAATGAATCTATATAGAAAGTTTAGTAAAATGCAGAGTAAAAAACCAAGTTATTTGTGTAAAAATCAGAGTTTGGTTCATCCTCGTTTAGGTGTGTGTGTGTGTGTGTGTGTGTGTGTGTGTGTGTGTGTGTGTGTGTGTGTGTGTGTGTGTGTGTGTGTGTTTCCTGTAAAATGCATTTAACCTTACTTGTGTTAGGAAAATACCTGTTTATTCAAAATGCTCTTTATATTGTATTTAAAGGTTTTCCACCTGTTACACCTGATCCTGTTACATTGGTACCTGCTTAACTGGTCAAAATAAATCATGTTCTGAATGAAATCTGAAGTCTGGTCCTTTTCAAGTTTGGGCACCTCACAGTTAGACAGCTTGACAATGGGTGATTTGCCAGTTGTGGCCTCTATTGACCAGTATAATGCTGCTCTCACATCTATTCTGGATGAGTTTGCCCCTTTGTAAAAACGTGTTGTTTCTTTTAAGAGATCATCTCCTTGGTATACATCTGAATTGTGCAAATCGAAGGCGATAGGCAGGCAGTTGGAACGGAAATATAAAAAATCTGGCCTAACAGTTCATAGATCAATGTTTGTTCAGCATCAGATTGAGTATCAAAAAGCTCTTAAAGCTGCAAAAGCGGCATATTATTCTACTAGTAACATCTCAAATCCCAGAATTCTGTTTAGAACAGTCAATAATCTAATTAAACATCCCAGTAACTTAAACTGTCCTACCATTGAGCAGTGTAATGCATTTTTCATCTAAGATTGAGAATATTTATAACGCCATTGCCTGTGAGGATGCTTCTGAGTTTGTTGAGGTGCATTCTCCTAATCTCTCTGGTCTTGCTTTTTCAAGTTTCAGTACTGTTGATTTTATTTCTAAATTTGTTTTGTCAATGAATTCTACTACTTGCATATTTGATCCACTACCGACGACTGTTTTGAAAAACTGTCTGCCTGTCATTGTTCCCCACATCACTGCTATTGTAAATGCTTCACTCAATACAGGGAATGTCTCTTCTGCTCTAAAAATGGCTGCAGTTACGCCAGTTCTTAAAAAGCCTGGGAGAGATATCACCGATATGTCAAATTATCGACCCATCTCTAATTTACCTTTCTTGGCAAAAGTGCTTGAGCATGTGGTTGTTGGCCAACTCCATACTCATCTCTGTGTGAATAACCTATTAGAAAATTTTCAATCCGGGTTTAGATCTGGACACAGTACAGAGACTGCTCTAGTCAGGATCCTGAATGACCTCCTCGTTATAGCCGACTCTGGGGCTTGTGGCATTTTGGTTTTGTTAGACCTTAAGGCTGCATTCGATACCATATGTCACAGCATATTATTGGATAGATTGCAAATGTGGACCGTTTTGTCTGGAGCTGTGTTAAATTGGTTTAAATCTTACCTCTCAGATCGTTCCCAATTTGTCTACCTGGGTTCTAACAGATCTCTGACTGTGCCTTTGTGTCAGGGTGTCCCTCAGGGGTCAGTTTTGGGTCCTGTTTTATTTAGTGTTTATATGCTGCCTCTTGGGCAGATCATTAGGAAGTATGGCCTGAGCTTTCACTGTTATGCAGATGACACCCAGATTTATGTCAGCTCTCAGCCTGATCTTAATTCTTCCTCTTCAAAACTTTCTGACTGTTTGTTGGAAATTAAAGCGTGGATGAAACTCAACTTTCTAAAACTGAACTGCTCCAAAACTGAAATCTTATTAATTGGCACTCCAATTAATGTCAGTAAGTGTAAGGATTTCAAAATTTCAGTAGACAAGACACAATTGTCCCCTTCTGGCCAGGTGCGTAACCTTGGCGTGATATTTGATGCCCAGCTAACTTTTAATTCACATTTTAAAAACATGACAAAGGTTGATTTTTTTTCCATCTGCGGAACATTGCACGCATTAGACCATTTCTCTCTAGGCCTGATGCAGAGAGGCTTATCCATGCCTTCATTACATCAAGGCTTGATTATTGTAACACTTTTTGCGGGTTTACCAGCAAATTCTATTAGGATGTGTGTGTATATATATGTGTGTGTGTAATATATATATATATATATATATATATATATATATATATATATATATATATATATATATATATATATATATATATATATATATATATATATATATAATATATCTCTCTCTCTCTATCTATCGGTCTAACTATGATTTAGAGTGTGTGTGTGTATATACACTCACCTAAAGGATTATTAGGAACACCATACTAATACTGTGTTTGACCCCCTTTCGCCTTCAGAACTGCCTTAATTCTACGTGGCATTGATTCAACAAGGTGCTGAAAGCATTCTTTAGAAATGTTGGCCCATATTGATAGGATAGCATCTTGCAGTTGATGGAGATTTGTGGGATGCACATCCAGGGCACGAAGCTCCCGTTCCACCACATCCCAAAGATGCTCTATTGGGTTGAGATCTGGTGACTGTGGGGGCCATTTTAGTACAGTGAACTCATTGTCATGTTCAAGAAACCAATTTGAAATGATTCGAGCTTTGTGACATGGTGCATTATCCTGCTGGAAGTAGCCATCAGAGGATGGGTACATGGTGGCCATAAATGGATGGACATGGTCAGAAACAATGCTCAGGTAGTCCGTGGCATTTAAACGATGCCCAATTGGCACTAAGGGGCCTAAAGTGTGCCAAGAAAACATCCCCCACACCATTACACCACCACCACCAGCCTGCACAGTGTTAGCAAGGCATGATGGATCCATGTTCTCATTCTGTTTACGCCAAATTCTGACTCTACCATCTGAATGTCTCAACAGAAATCGAGACTCATCAGACCAGGCAACATTTTTCCAGTCTTCAACTGTCCAATTTTGGTGAGCTCTTGCAAATTGTAGCCTCTTTTTCCTATTTGTAGTGGAGATGAGTGGTACCCGGTGGGGTCTCAAGGTTGTGCGTGTTGTGACTTCACAAATGCTTTGCTGCATACCTCGGTTGTAACGAGTGGTTATTTCAGTCAAAGTTGCTCTTCTATCAGCTTGAATCAGTCGGCCCATTCTCCTCTGACCTCTAGCATCAACAAGGCATTTTCGCCCACAGGACTGCCGCATACTGGATGTTTTTCCCTTTTCACACCATTCTTTGTAAACCCTAGAAATTGTTGTGGGTGAAAATCCCAGTAACTGAGCAGATTGTGAAATACTCAGACCGGCCCGTCTGGCACCAACAACCATGCCACTCTCAATTGCTTAAATCACCTTTCTTTCCCATTCTGACATTCAGTTTGGAGTTCAGGAGATTGTCTTGACCAGGACCACACCCCTAAATGCATTGAAGCAACCGCCATGTGATTGGTTGATTAGATAATTGCATTAATGAGAAATTGAACAGGTGTTCCTAATAATCGTGTGTGTGTGTGTGTGTGTGTGTGTGTGCGCGCATGCACACAGAACTCTGCCGCACGTGTTTTGACTCATACATCCTCACGCCATCACATTACACCCGTGCTCCAGCAACTGCATTGGCTTCCAGTTCAGCCACGTATTGATTTTAAAATTCTGATTTTAACCTATAAAGCAGTACATGGGTTGACTCCAGATTACATCTGTGACTTGGTTACTCCATCCATTCCCGCTCGCTCTCTCCGCTCTGCTGGCTCTTTTCTTTGTGTCAGCCTCGTTGTAAACTTTAAAAACCATGGGGGGGGGGAAGGGCCTTTTCCTATAACGCGCCAAAGTTATGGAACACACTACCCTCATTTATTAGGGATGCTGCTTCTCTGGATTGTTTTAAGAAACTTAAGACATCTTTTTAATCAAGTTTTCAATTTATAATTGTATTATATGTATTTTTTTTCTTCTACATATATTTTTATTTACATGTTTGATTATTTTGTTTTGAACATGCTGTAGCGCTTTGAGTCTGAGAAAGGTGCATTACAAATAAAATGTATTATTATTAACCAATTGAGTCAAGCCCGCAGGAATAGCTTTTAACAAAGACAATCTCTTAGTACACATGATATTGTGCTTACCACAAAAATCATCATAACTGAGAAAATTCCCTTCCCCATCCATAATGTGTACAATAGACCAGACACCTTTATCCATCCAATCATGAAAAAACACAGCTTTTCTATTAATGAGGATACACCTATTATTCCACAAACAGCAACTATGTGTGGAAAACATTTTTAATTTTGAAGGCTCAAAGTCACACCTCAAAAGGAAATCAAGGCCCCAAAAAGCGTCAAAGATTTTTGAAGAAAAACAAGACCAAACCGATTGATCATTTCTAAGGAAAGTTTGGAGCCACTTCAATTTGAGAGTCCCATTCATGACATCAAAATCAATTATATTCAACCCACCCTCCCTGATTGGCTTCACTAAATCCCCCTTTCTTATATAAGGCAGTTTAGAATTCTATGAACAATCCAGTTTTTTTTTAATATATACAGTGTTATATATATATATATATATATATATATATATAAAATAAAAAAAATGAGATCAGTGGCGGTGACTCATATCTCCGGTCTGATCTACGAGGAGACTCGCGGTGTGTTGAAGGTGTTTCTGGAGAACGTTATGCGTGATCACGTCAAGAGAAAGACGTCACTGTCATGGATGTTGTGTACGCGCTGAAACGACAGGGATGAACTCTGTACGGATTCAGAGGATAAACGACATTATTCTGGAGAAACTAAACGCTCTTAAGAGTCACACAATATCATACAAAGATTGAGTTTCCAAGTGGTAGATTAATCAGAGCGTTAATGAAATTGTGTTTTAAGTCGTTCATGAATAAACTGGACCTTCAAATGTTTGTTTTTTCTTTAAACATGTTTCAGAGTATTTCATTAAGGGATTTTCTTTTATTTAAAACGTTATTTACATCTGCTACAAATAGTCACTTCAGATTCTTGAAATTGGTCGTAGTGGAGTGATGTTAAATTAATATTATACATTATTTTATCCACTTAAACACATGAAGTCTTCACGTGATCGTGTTTTAATGTGTGTATGAAGAACTTTGAAATTACACAGTTCTGACTCAATCAGAATAATACAGAAAACAATGAGAGGAATAAGGGAACTGAATCAAGTTGGTGGTGTAGTTGTCAATCACTAGGCGATGGGCGGGATTAGCATTTACAGTTGGTTAACCAACACATTGACCTCTACTGAAAGTTACCCTGATTTAGGCTTAATTAGTAACCATTTCCAGGTTCTGTTATTTGAATTAAACTTTCTTACTAAAAAAAATACATATTTTGCTCATTTACGAGAAGTTTGACTGGGTGACAAATAAAACTTTAACCATTATAGAACTTTCTGTAAAGATCTAAACTCTTTAAGTGAGAACATGTGACTGTTAAAAGAGTGTTTGTGTTAAGGGAGAACACGGATGTTATTGGACTTGGAGCTGGTGTATTTGGTGACTGTGCCTCAGACACGGCGTGTTTGTGTTAATGGAGAACACAGATGTTATTGGACTTGGAGCTGGTGTATTTGGTGACTGTGCCTCAGACACGGCGTGTTTGTGATAATGGAGAACACAGATGTTATTGCACTTGGAGCTGGTGTATTTGGTGACTGTGCCTCAGACACGGCGTGTTTGTGCAGTTCAGCGGGCAGCAGCAGACGCACGGCGGTCTGGATCTCTCTCCATGTGATGGTGGAGCTTGTTGTAGTGAGCGAGACGAGACGCTTCACCGCCGATGCGCTCCAAGATGTCGTTGACGAAAGAGTTCATGATTCTCATCGCCTTGCAGGAGATCCCGGTGTCAGGATCAACCTGCTTCAGGACTTTATACATGTAGATAGCATATTTCTCCTTCCTGGACCTCTTGTGCTTTCCTCAACAATATGTGCAGGTATTGTGCCTTATGAGAGTGAACTCTCACAAATATAATATTATGTATTGATAGAACTAACAGTAGGTTATATCGTGTTTATAAATACATAAATGCAACAAACCCCTTTTCCAAAATAGAACTAGACAGTTATGAAATTTGTCTTTCACTTCTAGAATGCAGCATTCTACAGCTAAAACTCGTTCAGAACTATTGTTTTGAGCTTTAGTGCTCTCCTTAGAATCTCAGTGGTACGAGCACAGCATCTTGGGAGCAAGCTTTTTGAGAACACATGCTTCCTTCGCTACTCACCAAATTATTTCACTGGCCAGCTCTTAGCTTGACGGGCGGAACGAGAGCCAATCAAAAGCTTGGACATTAAAGTCCTGCCCATTTCTAGGCAGAAACAGTTTTTATTCCCTCTATGCTAATTTAAAAAGGAGACAATGTGTCCACTGATGTGGAAATTCACAGGTATTTATAAGCTCCTTTATGCTAATTTCATTGGGGACAAAAAGCCCTCTCTGATTGTGTCTTTATGGGTCAACCCCTGAAATGATTTCATTTAGCTTTCTTTTAAATTAACAGCCAATCAGGGGCTTTTAAATGTTAGTCCCGCCTATCGCCTCGTGATTGGCAACTACCATCCCCCTTGATTCAGTTCCTTTATTCCTCTAACTTCCGCCCCTGGACATACGGCATCGTGCATCTGTTCAGTCAGATTCTTTCTTCGGAGCTGAGCGGTTGTGTGTGTGTTCAGCGAGCTGAAAAAACACACTTCTGTTCCACTCGCTTCTAAAGAGAGCTTTCCTGTTGGATCTACGGAGTCCACAACCCTGGGCACTTCGACAGTCTTCTAAAAGGGCAAACAACTCCGGTAAAAGAGTAATAATTTCTGAGTTATTGCATTGGCGTTGAACATCTTTTTCAGGACTGGTTTTTATCAAGATGCCCTTCCGCCTTTGCGTTGTTCCTGGATGCGGCAGATATCTATCCACTTCTGACGACCATAGGTGCTGCCTTCTGTGACTGGGTTGCGATCATACCAAGGCAGCATTTTTGGATGGTTCATGTACTTATTGCGAGAACCTGACCATGGCATCGTTGCGGTCGTTGCTTTCCTTTCTCGAGGGAAACACCACTCCAAGCCACCCCTGCTTTTCTCCTTCTTTCTAAGGGATTGAGGATGACCCAGCTGGGGGTGGAGATGATTTGGGGAGTTCAGCGGGCACTGTTTCACTGGGTAAATCCCAACTAACCACCCGCTCCGCAGCACAATTGATTGCTTCTGTCCGGATCTACGTGAGACCAGCTCGCCTAACGGCCAGTTTGATGTTTTCGTTTGTGCCATGGAGCAGGATGATGATGTCATCCCTGCATCTGAGAGTGTTGCGGCATCTGACGTGGACGGCTCGACTGGCCTGCCACATTCAGGCTTGCCCGCACAGTCTGAGGCTGACGGCCAAATGTCCGATATGATTGCCCGGGCCGCCATGAGCATGTGGCTGGACTGGAACCCTCCATCTTTCCTTCAACCCTCAATGCTAAACGATTGGTTCCTCGGGTCAGGGTGCCACTCGAAGCAACTCCTGCAAGGCACTAAAAGATCTGCACATGGGTAATCCTGATGTGCTGCAGGAACTGCGCTCAGCTACCGACCTCGCTCTCCGGGCCACGAAGGTCACAGCGCAGGCACTCGGACAAGCAATGGCCACCATTGTGGTCCAGGAACATCATCTGTGTCTGAACTTGTTCGAGATGCGGGAAACTGACAAAGCCCGCTTTCTCAATGCCCCCATCTCCCAGCTCAGCCTATTCAGCGACACCGTTGAGACTTTGCCCAGTAGTTCTCAGCGGTGAAATAGCAGACGGAGGCAATCCAACGCATCCTGCCTCTGCACCGGTCTACATCCAGCCGAGCCCCGTCTGCTCACCAAGGACATCCCCCGGTGCCCACAAATGCCATTCTCATGGCGTCCTGGCAACAGAACCTTACAGGCGAATTGGCACTCTGGGCTTAGAAACTTCACCTCCATGTCTGTACAACATTCACAACTCCGGCTGGCCGGTTCTGTCGAGTACAGAGGACACCTCATTAGGAACTCCTCCTCAGTCAATAACCCACCCCCTTTCGAGTACGCGGAGCAAGGTAAGTGCCTTGAGTTCTCTCTCAGCACACATGCCTCAGGACGCAACTTAGCCTCCCGACAAACTACCTGCTCCGCACCACTACGAAGCTCCACCGGGTATGTCAAAAATGATCGTCCCCTTTGTTCCCCTCGCGTAGAGCTTGGATGCGTGGCTTACACTTTCCAACCTATCGCGATGGCTATGCAATTCAGTTCGCCAGGTGTCTGCCCCATTTCAGTAGCATCCACCCCACCTTGGTGCATGGCAAAAAGGCCTGCACGGGAAAGGATGCAGTGGAGTCAGCCGAGAAGGAGACGTTTCTACAGCCGTTCCTTCATCGTACCCAAAAAAGGAGGTGGGTTGAGGCCAATCTTGGACCTGCAAGTTCTCAACCAGGCTCTGCACAAACTCCCATTCAAGATGCTCATGCAAAAACACATTCTAATGTGCGTCCGGCATCAAGATTGGTTTGCAGCGGTAGACATGAAGGACACATGCTTTCACGTCTCGATTCTGCCCTGACACCAAACCTTTCTATGGTTCACAATCGAGGGCCAAGCATACCATTACAAGGTCCTCCCCTTCGGCCTGACCCCTCGTGTCTTCACGAAGGTTGCAGAGGCCGCCCTTGTTGCATGATGGTCATGGATGGGCATGGTGCCGCGCCGCATGTCTTCACCCCCCCTCTGCCATCAGCTATTCATCATGGTCACCATAGATGCTCCTAACAGGGTTCGGGTGGCGTGTGCAACTGGCATACAGCCGCAGGTTCCTGGTTGGGTTCGCGGCTATGTTGGCATATCAACTGCCTAGAGTTGCTGGCTGTATTTCTTCTCCTGCGGAGGTTTCTCCTTCTGATCTGAGGCAAGGTCATCTTAATCCATTCAGACAGCTCCGCAACGGTAGCATACATAAATTGCCAAGGCGGCATGCTCTCTCGTCATATGTCACAACTCGCCTGGCATCTCCCCCCTTGGAGTCAGCACCGACTGAGGTCGCTGCACGGCACTCATATCCCGGGCAGCCTCAACACAACAGTAGACGCGCTGTCACGAAAGGCTCCGCTCAATGGAGAGTGGAGGCTCAACCCCCAGGTGGTTCAGCTGATCTGGGACCATTATAGCAAAGCATTTGCTTCCCCGGAGAACGCCCATTGCCCGCTCTGGTACTCCCTCAGGTTGGAGGCAAGTCCCCTCAGAACAGATGCCCTGGTACACAGCTGGCCCTGGGGGCTGTGCAAGTACGCATTTCCCCCAGTGAGCCTACATGCACAGGTGCGGTGCAAAGTCAGGGAGGACAGGGAACAAGTCACACTATTGGCCCCTTACTGGCCCACCTGGACTTGGCTCTCGGATCTTACGCACCTCCCTGGCAAATCCTGCTAAGGAAAGACCTTCTTTCTCAGGGACGGGGCACCCTCTGGCATCTGCACCCAGACCTCTGGAATCTCCACATCTGTCCCCTGGAAGTGATGCAGAAGATCTCAGTGGTCTACCACCAGCCATCATAGACACCATCAACCAAGCCAGAGCTCCCTCCACCAGGCAGCTTTACGCCCTGAAGTGGCGCCTGTTTGCAAATGAGCGTTCTTCCTGATCTGAAGACCCAATCTCATTCCTATAGGGAAAGCTGGAGGGCTGCCCCCTCCACCTTAAAGGTATAGGCTGCTGCTATAGCAGCCCACCACGATGCAGTGGACAGTAAGTCCCTAGGAAAGCACGACCTGATTATCAGGTTTCTAAGAGGTGCCCGGAGGCTGTACGCTCCCAGGCCATGCCTGTTCCCCTCATGGGATCTCTCCATGGTCCTTTCGGGCCTTCAGAGAACCCCCTTCGAGCCTTTAGAATCAGTCGAGTTAAGTGTCCTGTGTGATTGTGCTCGCTTCCATCAAGAGGGTTGGAGAACTGCAAGCGTTAAAGTGGTTTTCACATTTTCTTGTTATTTTTGTTTGATTAATATCCTTTTTATGACTATTCGGTTACGTGTACACTTCAAGTTCAACATTTTGAAGCAAATTTTGAAACATTTTGTTCCACTGTTTACGTTCACTTTAAACCAAAAACTGATTGTGTTTACATTAATGCCTCACCAAAACGGGCATTGGCTGAATTATGAAGAGTATTTGATCGTTTGGGCATGTTACATTTATGCATTTGGCAGACGCTTTTATCCAAAGCGACTTACAGAGCCCTTATTACAGGGACAATCCCCCCCGGAGCAACCTGGAGTTAAGTGCCTTGCTCAAGGGCACAATGGTGGTGGCTGTGGGGTTCAAACCAGCGACCTTCTGATTAGCAGCCCTGTGCTCTAGCCACTACGCCACCACCAATCCATGTACCCGCATTAGCGCACAAACATAAGCCGCCTGTCAATCAAAAAGCGCACAGCGACAGACGTCAGGATATAAAAAGACAATATTTTATATTGTATCTAGATCAACCAACCAGTGGTTGTCTTGCTATTGTGATTGATGTAATGAACACCCATGTTCTAGATGTAGAACATAGCCCAAGTGTAGATAATTACTACAATTTTAACTATAATTTTATCATCAGTATTGAGGACATCTCCCTTTTTTTCAGATAAGCATCAAGACTGTTTTATCACCCAGCCCTATTGATAATGTAATCCAGGTTAAAATCTGTTAATCCTTTCAATGTGTATGTGTATATGTATGTATGTATGTATGTATGTATGTATGTATGTATGTATGTATGTGTATATTAGTTGTATATTGATTGATGTATTTGCGGAGTACGTTTATACCCCGCAACCTCACGTAACCCCGGTCATGTGACTATGCTTGACCAATCGCGTCTGGGAGCACGCTTGTTTAATCAGGCCGCGGCGTCTTCCTCATTCAGAGGCGTGGGGAAGTCGATCGACGGCTGTGGACAGGTTTGTGTTTTACAAACTATTTACTCTTCTGATCGATTCATGCTTTCAAGTTAAGCATATTATTGTAACTTTTTAGAACAACTTACTGGCTGCAGGGAATCCGTCGCCGCCATCAGGTTATGTTTAAAGAGGAACTGGTGAGTAATCTGAATGAATGAGTTATATGCTGGAGGATAATATGTTAAATCGTTGACGCTGAACATTGGTATTAGTATTGTTTGTTCTAAACAAATGTTTTGTTTAGAAACATTTTTGTTAGTCTGTTATTTTTATTTGGTTTACAAATAGATTTGTTTGTATTAAGTGTGTTTATATGCACTATGGAAATTAGGTTACAGTACTGTTGGATTTGTTTGAAGTTTGTGCCGGTAATGCAACTTCAATATTGTTTTTTTTTTTTATTGTGTTGATTTAATATTGCATTTAATGTTTATTATTTGTAGGTTGTACATTTATTTTATAATGATCTAGAGTTGGGAATACATGAAAATGATATTTGTGTGGATTTAGCTAAATTTTATGCAAACCTAGTTCCAACTCATTTTATGTAAACCTAGTTCCAATTCAGCTCTATTTACGGGTCCTGTTGTGTACTATAGGTCAGGTTCTTTCTCTCTGGTTGGAGATAAATGATGGCGAGCTGAATTATTACGGTTGGGAGCCGACCATCTGCGCAGCATCCACTGAACAGCCGCCCTATGGGTCTGGTAGGAAGGTTGTCCGCAGCTTGTCCCCCACACACTTCTCCATAGACTAGCGTTTCAGTCCCTCAGGCACATCTTTTTCTTTGATGAATAATAACTTATAGATTAATCAACATAAACTTCCATAAAAACTCTTGCGGGTTGCTGCGCGTGTCTTGAAGAAAGTCAACATTGTGGGGATGTCAACATTGTTGGGATAGTTTCTTTTCTTTTTGATTCTTTTTTTTTTTGTTTGTTTTGTATATGGCATTTGTTGTAATCTGTATCATTGTATTTGATTTGAACAATAACCACAAAAGTGCACTCAATTATAACCGATTCAACTGTAGTTTGGAAATATTGAGTTTTTCTTTATTTTCTTTTATGTATCTTTGGTTGGAATTATGTTTGTTTAATTATTTTTCAATATATGGTACCGGTACCAAAATTAACTTCCTGTTTCTGTGTTGTTGCTGACCACCAGCTCCTGTAGTCGAATTTTAGACTGCTATGATTTAGTTGATTTATTTAATTTAGTCTAGTTAATATTGATGACAGATTAATATCGGCTAGCAAGGCCCAAACACGCGTTACAATAACATTGCATTAATCTCTCACAGCAGCCCAATAATCTCAGTGATAGATAGTTAAATTACAAGCTACATTATAGACACAGAATCTAGTAAACTGAAATTTTACATTTACCTTGATAGTTTTCTTAAAATAAGAGGCAGGATTAATGCTGATATCTGGCTTGAGCAAGTTAAACTCACATGACACAATCAAGCAACCGGCCTTTTCCATGTGAAAATCCCTTTCAGGTGCGGCCGTGATGTTCAGGTGTTGAACTGTGATTGAGGCATCCTCCACATCTTTATCAGTCGAATGTGTAACTGTTAAAATGTACTCAAGCAAAAGTCTTAACATTTTAAGTATGTTAAAAATGTTATATACTTGAAATTACAATTCCTGTTAAAATCTACTTAATTACAGTAACGTGAGTAATTACTTTACACCCCATCATATTTCATTAACTCAATCTTTGTTATGCACAATACAGTAAGAGAACATGTCAATGTGTTGTTTATAATTTTTTAACTAAGTTCTCCTGCATTGTTGTTGCCGGGGTATCCATGGCACCAGCAAGAAAGGCACAGCCCAATTCCAGAAAGGGGTGTGGGGAGCAGCAGCTCCTTGCATTTAAAGCTACAGTCCTTTTGGAACAGGGCTACAAAACAGGGGTAAAAAGGCATGGCAGAATAAATGATCTGTGAGGTATTTTGAGCTGAACATTCTGGAGACACCTCGTGTAAAAAGGGGCTTAATATGTCCCATTTCAGGCTGTATCTCAGCAATGCTTTAACAAAACTTTGCATGTGTCATTGTGACAATGCCCTAACAAAATCAAATACATTTGGTGACAGCGCCACCTACTGAATTTGCAATTATTGTCTTAATTATAAAATGTAGTTAATTTTGTGTCCAAATATATTTCACTGTATGTGATTAAACCAAGATGAAAGAGCAATACAAGAGTGCTGGTGTGAATGTTTTATTGAAATTAATGTACATGATGAGAATGTAACCATCCATTATATTTGACAATGACATGACAGAGAGAGAGAGACACACAAACACAAATATTTTATTAAAATTTGAGAAGTTTAAATGGTTAAAAATGTACCTACTTCACTACTAGAGCTGATTGTTCTATCTCTGCTATCTTCCCCTCACAATGTAAATAAAAGAGTAGAACTTGTACTTATTTACTTAATGCAAAATCACAGGATATTTTAAAGTGATCAGGTGTAATTAAAACAAGATTAAAGAACAAGATTAATATTACAGACTAAATTTCCTTTGATATCATGTATCAGAATATATAAGTGACTGAGATTAACATTCTGCTCAACATCTCCTTTTCCATTCAACTAATAAAGGCATACAGTGTGATTTTGGAATATTATAAAGGTCAGTATCCTAAATGGTGAAATAATTTTCATTTGTGGGAGAACTATCCCTCTAACACACTGACAATGCGGACTCATTTTTATTCTGCACCGTGTGGAAGACGGCTCCGTCTGACTGAACTCTCCACACCAGTTTGGCGTCCTTTGACATTCCCAGATTTACTAGTTTCTGTTGAATCTGAGGATAGAACAGTCTTGCGTTACTAAATCATGTAGATACCCATAGTCTGTCTGGACCATTATCTGCATTCCCTGATGAATAAAACATCTTAAACCAGCCTAAGGTGGATCACTGGTCTCAGAATGGGTTCCAATGTTTGATGGTTCTCAAGGGGTTTTGGGCACTTTTCGGTTTGTCATTTTTAGAGAACAGCTGGATGACCAGCTAAACCTGCTGAAAACTAGCTTGCTTGGAGGCCAGTGAAGGCCAACAAACCACCGTAGGCTGGTTTAATCTGGTCTTTATACAGGGTCTATACAGGAACTTACTCTAAAGATGAGCACACTTTATAAAACTCACCTTCTGTAAAACAGTCGTCATCATTGCAGGATCATTCAGACTGGATTTCACCTTCACTTTCAATATCTGCATCTTCAGCACTGTGGAAACAAACAGTAGATACAGTGAGGTGCAAAAGGATGCATCCTTAACAGGGCATCTTTGACACTAGCATAAACACACGATTAGGACACGTTCTACTGGACGGAGTGCAATTCTGAAAGCAAGGATCTCAAGACATGTTTTTAAAGTTTCAAAACATTTTTATTTGACACAGCGACCTTAAAACTGACATCATTTATGAGACAACACAACCAAAGTGAAACACTCCAAAAGCATCCGTATGACGCATGTGTACATTGATGCATTCTTAGAAAATCATGAGATGGTGTGGTGACATTATGCACAAGCGTTAGATTGGGGTTGGGGCTAAAGTAGGATTGCTGATGAAGACAGAAAATGAGCACGTTTCCATTTTTACACGATTATGCTAAATAAACCGACTACGTGGATGTTCATGTAAATGCATTAAACGTGTTCCTTTATCAGTTTAAGTGTCATAAACAGTGTAAGAATAAACATCTCAGGAGCAGAGAATCACAGGATTATTTTAAAGGTCATGTTAACATGGATTTCATAGTTGTCAAGAAGGCTCACTGGGGGGGGGGGGATGCATACTTGCGCAGCCCCACTGGTCAGCTGTGTGCCAGTGCATCTGCCCCGAGGGGAGCCTCTGAGTGGGCGTACCAGAGCGGGCAGTGGGAGATTGTTTTAAAAGCTGATATTTGGGAGTTATCAGGGTATTGTGGTGTATGTAAATGCCTCATTGATGTAGACTTATTTTAACTAAATTATCCATCTTTACTATATTTGCTGTTTTTTGCCTAATCTGTGAAGAAATATTCCCTCCGTTGGGTCAGTACGAGTCTTTGGTTTGCTTTGCATGAGAATCAATAATCAACATTTGGGGGTTTAATACACATGATTGTGATTCCTGTGTAAATTTAGTAATATCCATGTTTCACTCTATTCTGTACAAACAAATTTACCCATAATATTATCAACTGGTCTGACTGTGATCTCGCTTTGCATTCAGGTGGTACTTCAAACTTGAACTGCTCTGATAGTAGAATGGGAACACAACCAGAAACTGATATTAAAGCATCTCACCACTGATGCAGATGAACGGTCTTGCTGTGCTGCAGTTCTGATCTCTCCATGCGTTAAGCTGAAATATGTGCTCAACACACGGTCCGCTGTTGTCAGGCTCATTTAAAGACCAGCGTCTGAATGAAGAACTGCTGTTGTCTGACCATCTGTAAGGATCTTTAAAGAGGCCGATGAAGACCAGATATCCTGCTGGTACTAGTGCCCGGACCTGCTGGTTCTCCTCCAGGTTCCTGATACTGACCAGATCTGTGTGTGTCGTTCTGCAGTACATCTGAGCGTCGTTCCAGGTCATTGCTTGATCGATAAACACGTACCTCTGTGCAACATTCACATTTCCTAATAACAATAAGAGATCATATTAACATGAAATACTTTTGAGAAGTTGACGTGTTCTGCATCGTGACACATTATAATTCTTTCTGAATCTTTATTTATTACACCAGGAGTCTCCAAACTGGGGCAAAATTCAGAGAGAATTATAATATGTTACAAAAATTTATTTTTACAGTAAGTAATAAAAATAAATCTGCATATACAGGTGAAACTCGAAAAATTAGAATATCGTGCAAAAGTTCATTCATTTCAGTAATTCAACTTAAAAGGTGAAACTAATATATTATTGTGGCAGCGGGGGCGTGGTCAAGCGCCCGTCCGGAGAGGGGGAGCGGTAAGGGCACTTGCACCTGAGCGAAAATATGTCTAACACCTGTCTCTAATTTCAGTGAGCACGGGGAGAGCGGCATAAGAGCCACAACACCGCCAGTGGAGGGAGGCCAGTCTAGTGTTGGTGAGCCAAATTGAAAAGTCTGCGTTCATTATAAATACCCTTTTTGTTCAGTTCTGTAGTTTTACTTTGGAAAGATTAAAAAGCCTTACCTTTGTGTTCCACCCTGTTTCCGTGTCATTCCTCCTCTGAAGTGAAATCGTGTTACACTGGTGCCGAAAGCCGGGATCTTTAGATATGGAGGGTCGTCCTGTAGAGTCCTCCCAGCTGGCCGAAGTCCTCCAGTCCCTCGCAGCACTACATCAGAGCCACCATCAGTCCCTGCTTGAGCTCCGAGAGGACCATGATCGGCGTTTTTTTGAGATCATGCGGGCTCAAGCAGAGGACCGGCATGCCATCCGGAGCCTGCTCAGCCAGGAGGTCGCTCCCGCCTCAGCCGCGACCCCGGACCATCGCTTCCCGTTGCCCCCGCCCACGTTACAGAAGATGGGGGCAACGGATGATCCCGAAGCGTTTTTGGATCTGTTTGAGCGGACTGCAGAAATCTGGGGCTGGCCGCGCGACCAGTGGGCAGCCCGCCTTGTCCCTCTTTTGTCCGGTGAAGCCCAACTCACGGCTCAGCAACTGCCTGCAACGAACCTCCTGGCTTATACGGATCTGAGAAGAGCGATCATGCAACGGGTAGGTCGGAGTCCCGAAGAGAACCGCCAGCTGTTCCGGGCCATGAAGCGGCTCCGTGATGCCTGCCGGAAATGGCTGCTAGTGGGGGACCGCGACGTCGAGGGACTAATCGATCAGGTGGTGCTGGAGCAGTTCACTCAGCGATTGCCCAAGAGAACGGCAGAGTGGGTCCAGTGCCACCGCCCGGCGTCGCTGGAGGCGGCCGTTCAGCTCGCGGAGGACCACATGGCGGCGATCCCAAGGGCGGACGAGCCCTCTCTCTCTCCCTCCCCTTCCCCTGTGTTTTTTTCCGCTCTTCCCCCTCCCCCCTCTCGCTCTGTCTTCCCTCCAGGGTCCGTTCCTGCCCCCCGCAGGCGAGGAGCCTGGCAGAGACCCACGGTGGCAACGCACACCCCCCCCCGCCACATTCAGCCGCTCTCCCCCTCAGGTGGGGGCGTCCGCCGACGCAGGTACGGGTGTGGTGCCTGGGCCAGCCTGTTGGAGGTGCGGGGACACGGGCCACTTCCGTGATCAGTGTCCGATGATGGAAGTGGGGACGGTGGTTCGGGTCTCCGATCCCCCGCATGCTGCCCCCGATCGGGCTGGAGCGTACCGGATTCCGGTAAGAATCCAGGGGGGTACACACCAAGCATTGCTGGATACCGGTTGCAATCAGACCACCATCCATCAACGCTTGGTTCAACCCGGGGCTTTGGGCACAACTACACGGGTGAGGGTGAGGTGTGTGCATGGGGATATTCACAAGTACCCGATGATGACCTTGTTAGTGAAATTCCTGGGAAAAAAGCATAGAGTAGAGGCAGCGGTTAGTCCCCGCCTCACCCATCCTCTGATTTTGGGAACCGATTGGCCAGCATTTAAAGATGTGTTAGGGGGAGTTTATACGGATGGGTCCTGCACTAAAGTGGGGAGATGTGCGATGTGCGATGCTTTGACAGGGGAGGCGGAGCCGGGGCCGTCCTCGGCTGCTCCAAATCGGGATGACGAGGAGAGGGGCGAGGCTTCCGCCCCTCCTCTTCGCAGGGAATTCCCTGACGAGGATTTCCCTTTGGAGCAGTCGCGGGACGAAACCCTCAAACATGCCTTTGGTCAGGTAAAAGTGATCGATGGTCAGTGTCTTCAGCCAGACATCACACTCGCATACCCCTATTTTTCAGTTATGAATGACCGACTGTATAGAGTGACGCAGGACACTCAAACTAAAGAAAATAGGACACAGCTATTGATTCCACGGAGCCGCCGGGAAATGTTATTCCAAGCGGCTCATTATAATCCCATGGCGGGTCATCTAGGGGAAAGAAAAAAACTCCTCCGACTAATAGCCCGTTTTTATTGGCCGGGCATTAGCGGTGACGTCCGCAGGTGGTGTGCGGCGTGCCATGAATGCCAGCTGGTAAACCCACCGGCCACCCCAAAAGCGCCATTGCGCCCTCTTCCGTTGATCGAGGTCCCCTTCGAGAGAATTGGAATGGACCTCGTCGGGCCATTAGAGCGGACAGCACGGGGACATCGCTTTGTGTTAGTCCTAGTGGATTACGCAACGCGATATCCGGAAGCAGTGCCTCTAAGCAACATTTCAGCACGTAGTGTTGCTACGGCACTCTTCAAAATAATCTCCCGGGTGGGGATTCCAAAAGAAATCCTCACCGATCAAGGCACAACGTTTATGTCACGCACACTTCGCGAACTTTACGATCTATTGGGCATCAAATCGATTCGCACTAGCGTGTACCATCCGCAGACAGATGGCCTAGTGGAACGTTTTAACAAAACCCTCAAAAACATGATTCGTAAGTTTGTGCACGAGGATGCTAAAAACTGGGACAGATGGATCGATCCCCTGTTGTTTGCAGTGCGAGAGGTCCCGCAAGCCTCAACCGGCTTCTCTCCATTTGAGCTGTTGTACGGGCGATGCCCGTGCAGCATCTTAGATGTTTTACGAGAAGGCTGGGAGGAAGGACCTACAAATAGCAAAAATGAAATTCAATACGTTCTTGACCTCAGAGCAAAGCTCCACACTTTGGGGAAACTAACACAGGAGAATTTGCTCCGGGCCCAAGAACGTCAATGCCGACTGTACGACAGGGGAACGCGGCTGAGGGAATTTGCACCGGGAGATAAAGTTCTTGTATTGCTTCCCACATCGAGCTCCAAATCACTCGCCAAGTGGCAAGGGCCCTTCGAGGTCACACGACGAGTGGGGGATCTCGATTATGAAGTTAAGCGAACCGATAGAGGGAATGCGCGTCAAATCTACCACCTCAACCTCCTTAAATTGTGGAGGGAGGCGGTCCCTGTATCGTTGGCTACGGTGGTCCCGGAGAGGGCGGAGCTCGGACCGGAGGTAAATCCTAACCAGATCTCAATGCCCCGGTCATTTGTGGAGACCACCTCTCCCCGTGCCAACGAACAGAGGTTGCCAGGTTGCAGAAGGAGTTTGCAGACGTGTTTTCTCCCCTGCCGGGTCGCACGAACCTCATCCAGCACCATATCGAGACCGAGCCGGGGGCGGTCGTTCGTTGCCGCCCTTATCGCCTCCCTGAGCATAGAAAGAAAATTGTCCGGGACGAATTGGATGCCATGCTTGATATGGGGGTAATAGAAGAATCCCACAGCGACTGGTCCAGCCCGGTCGTTCTTGTTCCCAAGAGTGACGGGTCGGTGCGGTTCTGTGTGGATTATAGAAAAGTCAACGCGGTGTCTAAATTTGACGCGTACCCAATGCCCCACGTTGATGAACTGCTCGATCGGTTAGGTACTGCTCGCTTTTATTCGACATTGGATTTAACAAAGGGTTATTGGCAGATCCCCTTGACACCAATCTCCCGAGAAAAAACAGCCTTCACCACGCCGTTTGGATTACACCAATTCGTGACACTTCCGTTCGGTTTGTTCGGGGCCCCAGCCACGTTCCAGCGTTTGATGGACCATGTCCTCCGGCCGCACTCTGCTTACGCCGCTGCCTACATAGACGATATTATTATTTATAGTAATGACTGGCAGCGGCATATACAACATCTGAGGGCGGTCCTGAAGTCACTGCGGCGGGCGGGGCTCACTGCAAACCCTAAGAAGTGCGCGATTGGGCGTGTGGAGGTGCGGTATCTGGGGTTCCACTTGGGCCATGGCCAGGTGCGTCCCCAAATTGATAAAACCGCGGCGATTGCGACTTGCCCTAGGCCCAAGACCAAAAAGGGGGTGAGGCAGTTCCTGGGGCTGGCTGGCTACTACAAAGGTTCGTACCTAATTATTCGGACGTCACCAGCCCGCTGACTGACCTCACTAAAAAGGGGGCTCCAGATCCGGTCCAATGGTCGGAACAGTGCCAGCAGGCATTCACACAAATTAAAGCCGCACTCTGTGGGGGGCCGCTCTTGTATTCCCCTAACTTCTCTCTCCCTTTCTTATTACAGACGGACGCTTCAGACAGAGGGCTGGGGGCCGTACTCTCGCAGGTGGTGGAGGGGGAGGAGCGCCCGGTGCTATACATCAGTAGGAAGCTCTCCTTGAGGGAAACGAAGTATAGCACCGTGGAGAAGGAGTGTCTAGCTATCAAGTGGGCGGTCCTCACACTCCGCTACTACCTGCTGGGGCGGGCCTTCACCCTCTGTTCGGATCATGCCCCACTGCAGTGGCTCCACCGCATGAAGGATACTAACGCCCGGATCACCCGTTGGTATCTGGCTCTCCAGCCTTTTAAGTTCGAGGTGGTCCACAGACCGGGGGTGCAGATGGCTGTCGCCGACTTCCTTTCCAGAAATGGGGGGGGGGGAGTGGTAGGCAGGCCGGATGACGCCCCGGCCTGAGTCGGGCGGTGAGGGTATGTGGCAGCGGGGGCGTGGTCAAGCGCCCGTCCGGAGAGGGGGGGCGGTAAGGGCGCTTGCACCTGAGCGAAAATATGTCTAACACCTGTCTCTAATTTCAGTGAGCACAGGGAGAGCGGCATAAGAGCCACAACACCGCCAGTGGAGGGAGGCCAGTCTAGTGTTGGCGAGCCAAATTGAAAAGTCTGCATTCATTATAAATACCCTTTTTGTTCAGTTCTGTAGTTTTACTTTGGAAAGATTAAAAAGCCTTACCTTTGTGTTCCACCCTGTTTCCGCGTCCTTCCTCCTCTGAAGTGAAATCGTGTTACAATTATATAGACTCATTACAAGCAAAGTAAGATATTTCAAGCCATTATTTGATATAATTTTTATGATTATGGCTTACAGCTTATGAAAACCCCAAATTCAGAATCTCAGAAAATTAGAATATTACATGAAATCAATAAAAAAAAAGAATTTTAAATACAGAAATGTCGGCCCTCTGAAAAGTATAATCATGCATATGTTCTCAGTACTTGGTTTGGGCCCCTTTTGCATTAATTACTGCCTCAATGCGGCGTGGCATGGATGCTATCAGCCTGTGGCACTGCTGAGGTGTTATGGAAGACCAAGATGCTTCAATAGCGGCCTTCAGCTCTTCTGCATTGTTTGGTCTCATGTCTCTCATCTTTCTCTTTGCAATGCCCCATAGATTCTCTATGGGGTTCAGGTCAGGCGAGTTTGCTGGCCAATCAAGCACATTAATACCATGGTCATTGAACCAGGTTTTGGTACTTTTGGCAGTGTGGGCAGGTGCCAAGTCCTGCTGGAAAATGAAGTCGGCATCTCCATAAAGCTTGTCTGCTGAAGGAAGCATGAAGTGCTCTAAAATGTCCCGGTAGACGGCTGCGTTGACTCTGGACTTAATAAAGCACAGTGGACCAACACCAGCCGATGACATGGCTCCCCAAACCAACACAGACTGTGGAAACTTCACACTGGACTTCAAGCATCTTGGATTGTGTGCCTCTCCATTCTTCCTCCAGATTCTGGGACCTTGGTTTCCAAATGAGATGCAAAATTTGCTCTCATCAGAAAAGAGGACTTTGGACCACTGAGCAACAGACCAGTTCTTTTTTTCTTTAGCCCAGGTAAGACGCTTCTGACGTTGTTTGTTGTTCAGGAGCGGCTTGACAAGAGGAATACGACATTTGAAGCCCATGTCCAGGACCCGTCTGTGTGTGGTGGCTCTTGATGCAGTAACTCCAGCCTCAGTCCACTCCTTGTGAAACTCCCCCACACATTTGAATGGCCTTTTCCTGACAATCCTCTCCAGGCTACGGTCATCCCTGCTGCTTGTGCACCTTTTTCTTCCACACTTTTCCCTTCCACTTAACTTTCTATTAATGTGCTTTGATACAGCACTTTGAGAACATCCAGCTTCTTTTGCAATTACCTTTTGAGGCTTTCCCTCCTTGTGGAGGGTGTCAATGATGGTTTTCTGCACAACTGCCAGGTCAGCAGTCTTCCCCATGATTGTGAATTCAACTGAACCAGACTGAGAGACCATTTAAATGCTCAGGAACCCTTTGCAGGTGTTTTGGATTAATTAGCTGATTAGAGTGTGACACTTTGAGCCTACAATACTGAACCTTTTCACAATATTCTAATTTTTTGAGATTCTGAATTTGGGGTTTTCATAAGCTGTAAGCCATAATCATAAAAATTATATCAAATAAAGGCTTGAAATATCTTACTTTGCTTGTAATGAGTCTATATAATATATGAGTTTCACCTTTTAAGTTGAATTACTGAAATTAATGCACGATATTCTAATTTTTCGAGTTTCACCTGTAGTTGAACTTTCTAAGATTGAACTTTCTCCTTCCTTGTACATGTTTATTCATAAGAAGTTTGTGAATGTTTTGTATCTTTCTAATTATTCATCATTATGACTGTCTTAAGCTTGCTTACTGGTTATGACACTGTTTCCTGAAAAGCAGCTTTACAACATAATTATTGTGACCATAAAACAAATTAAAATTGCTCAACTATTTCTTACATATTCTAATATTGGGTAGAAAAAAGAGGAAATATTTTACAGATAATATTCTAATAATTGACTTTGGCTTTAGTACATTTACAAATTAAAGCCACTTATTTAAATTTGGAAACATGTTGTATTTTTAATATCATGTTTGCCTTTATTCATACAAATGTTTAAAAGTAATATGTTTTTTAAATACTTAAACTATTAAAATGTCACATGACAGAAATGAGAAATAAAGAAGTGTTTAGTTGCATGAAAATAATGATACAATGCAAAAAACTCTAAATGGTCATTAAAACAGGTTTCATATTGGAAATAGTTTGACATGCACACATTATTTTATAAATGTATTGTGTCTTTACCATCATAGCAAATGAACTGAAATTGGGAAGAACATGACCAATCCTGGAATTTCCCATCATAACCCATCACAACACAGTTTTCATTCCCTCCCGCGTTATTCGGCTCTCCAGTATCCCAGTTTCTATATCCGGCTTCTCCTTCCCTGTAGAATTCCCTGTCGTAAAGGGACCAATACCAGAGAGGAGGACCTTCTTTCTTCAGTCCGATCCAAACAGATGGTTCTGTAATCCCGCTCACAGTGTTCTGGAGATCATTCAGATCTGTCATGTCTTCAATAGTGGCCAGATCATTGCGATGTTTTCTGCAGAAGTTCTGGGCATCATCATATGTTTTTAGTTCATTAACAAAGACAAACTGTTTGGAGAGACCCGATGAGATGCATGAACCTATAGTAAGAAAAACATGTTTGGTTCAATCAAACAAAGATCTTCAGCTGTGCCCATATAATATACACTGAGTAAATATATTCTATTAGATTAGATTACATTAGATTAGATTACATTATATTACATTAGATTAGATTAGATTAGATTAGACCCTGAGAAATATTCACTAGAGTTAAAAGTGTGATATCTAGCCCCAGTCTTCTGAAGTGCTCTAAAACACAGTCACGGTACCTACCGAATATAAACAAGATGAGATTCATCATTTTAGCGTCTCTTGTTCCTTCAAACTGAAAAAAGAGAGATTGATTTGATCTTGTGGTGATTTCAGTCCTTCATCTGAGGTTTGTCAGAACAGAACAAACAGTCGGATAAGGACAGAAGAAAATGTAAATGTCAAATGTTAATGTTCAATATAAATGGCAAATCAAGTCTGATTGTGCAGTAAATCTGATACTGGATCAGATGCAAATAAGCAGGAAAACTACAAGCCTACAGCACATTTACATTACTGAAAAACATTTTATTCTATAGTTCTTTCAATTTTATAACAAATTTCCATTCAATTTAAACGGAGAAATCTTTAACATGTACATTAATATATATAAAGTATATATTAAATTTTATTAATTAAAAAAAAATATGCTAAAATAGTGTTTGGTGTGTATGAACGTCTAGGTTACGTATGTAACCTAGACGTTCCCCGTCTGTCGCTCATTTCGAAGTCGTGTCGAAGAAGCGACACTAGGGGTCCACTTCAAAACTCGCCATGCGCTGAGCCGTGTACGTGTACTGCTTACACAGAAGCGGGCAGGTATTTCTACGTGCACAGCGACCAACTGTGTTCAGGCTGCACGTACTCTTCCCCAATGCCCCAAAAGAGTCGTCAGAATCCTTTTGATTACCCTAGGGGGGGGAACGGGCCAAGCCTGGCTGGGCCTCTTTTCTCTAGGTTTTCTCGGCATAGAGCAAGAGCAGCCGGGGCCCTTTCCTCATCGAGGGAAGGGGGTCTTACCCGAATTCCAATTCTTTCAGGGGGAAAAGACCCTGCGGAGGCCACACCCGCCCAGCAGGGGAGGTAAAGGTGGCAAAATACATCACATGGCTACTTTGGGCATGTGGGAAAGAATCGTGCGGTGGTAGATCCAACCTCGAGGAGGGGGGAGTTGCTACGGCACGGCGACCGGAGGGCAGCAAAGGACTGCCTAAGGGAGACGCGGGTCAGCTCGCAAGGTGACCGTACCGCGGAAGTACACACAGGAGGAATCCCGTAGGAGGCCTGATCTGTGGAGCACCTATTCCAGTAGGGGTAGCCGGAGGTACCCGTAGTGGACTGGGCCGGCAAGTTCCTCCGCTGAACTGTTGCGGGCCCGAGAGGGCTAGGGAGGAATCAACCAGGGACCTAGGCCCTCTGGGAAAGAAGCGCACTGTTTTGCCTCGGAGAGGGAAACGGCGCTGGAAACAAGCGATTCACCCGGTCAGATCGTCGACGTGTACCGAGTTCTACGGTCTCGGACCTGAGAGAACACGGGACGAGACTGACTCAACCCTGAGATCGTAAGGGTGTTAGGTGCTGCCCAGCCCGCAGCTCTGAAAATGTCTGCTAGGGAGTGCCCCTAGCCAGTGCCCATGAGGATGCCACGCTCCTATTAGAGTGGGCTCGAACCCACAAAAAGGGGGTGGAATGGCCTGGGTGTGATAGGCCAACTGAATGGCATCCACCACCCAGTGAGACAACCTCTGTTTGGAGACAGCGTTCCCTTTCTGCTGTCCTCCAAAGCAGACAAAGAGCTGCTCAGAGCGCCTGAAGTTCTGGGTGCGTTCCAGGTAGGCACGCAAGGCACATACCGGACACAACAGTGAGAGGGCTGGGTCTGCCTCCTCCCAGGGCAGCGCTTGTAGGTTCACTACCTGATCTCCAAAGGGCATGGTAGGAACCTTGGTCACATAGCCCGGTCGAGGTCTTAGGATTACATGAGTATCTGCCAGACCGAACTCCAGGCAAGTGTCATTAGTAGAGAACGCTTGCAGGTCACTTGATGGAAGTGAGCGCGATCAGCAGGGCCGTCTTTTTAGGAGAGGGGCCCTGAGCCAACTGATTCTAGCGGCTCGGGGGGGGGATCTCTGAAGACCGGCGAGGACCACCGAGAGATCCCAGGAGAGGAACAGGTTTGGCCAGGAGGGGTTTAACCTCCGGGCACCTCTTAGGAACCTGACGATTAAGTCGTGCTTACCCAGAGACTTGCTGTCTACTGGGTCGTGGTGAGCTGCAATAGCGGCAACATACACCTTCAAGGTGAACGGGGACAGCCTCCCCTCCAACCTCTCGTGTAGGAACAGGAGCACTGACCTAACTGCGCACCTCTGAGTCTTCTGCCCGGGAAGAACACCAATTCACGAACAGACGCCATTTCATGGCGTAGAGTTGCCTGGTAGAAGGGGCTCTGGCTTGGTTGATCGTAGCTACGACCGTGGTGGTAGACCAGCTAGATCTTCCGCATCCCGTCCAGGGGCCAGACGTGGAGGTTCCAAAGGTCTGGGTGCGGATGCCAGGGCGTGCCCCGTTCCTGAGAAAGAAGGTCTTTCCTCAGGGGAATTAGCCAGGGAGGGGCTGTCGCGAGGAGTACGAGGTCCGAGAACCGGGCGGGCCAGTAAGGAGCCACGAGAGTGAATCGCTCCTCGTCCTCTCTGACCTTGCACAGCACCAGTGCAAGAAGGCTCACTGGGGGGGGGGGGGATGCGTATTTGCACAGCCCCACTGGTCAGCTGTGTGCCAGTGCATCTGCCCTGCGTACCAGAGCGGGCAGTGGGAGGTCTCTCGGGAGGCAAAGGGGTCTACCTGGGCCTTGTCGAACCATTCCCAAATCAGCTGAGAAGGCGTGCCTTGTCTACCTCCCGCATTTCGACCAGGTCCAGTCCACAAGTGCGTTTCTGGACCACAATAGGTGGCCATCGCCTGTTCGAGTGCCGGCGCTTCTGACCTCCGTGGCCTGGGGGTGCGGTTGGTCATCCAGCACAGTTCCTGCAGCACATCAAGAACAGGACTACCCAAGGTGCAAGTTTTGAAGTGCCTTGGCCTGGCGTTGGTTGCAGGAAGGGCCGTGGCGTGCAGAGTGGAGGCGGTCTGGGACCGTTCCACCGCGAGGGTAGTGAGAGCGGAGGAGCGAGGAAGCCTTGGCTTTGCTCAACTCGTCATGCACGTCCGAGAAGAAAGGAACCGGGGGGGAAGGGGGGGTGTGGCTGTGAGCGGCGCACCTGCCCTCGGAATCGATGAAGTAGCCCGGGATAGCGTAAGCATAGCGGATATCCGTGAGTCAGACTCGGGCTGGGCGGCAGACCTGAAGGTGGCGGGCCAGGCGAGTGATCAGCATCCGATGCTGCTATAACGCTCTCTGATGCAGCGGTTATTTCATGCAAGCAAGCGTGCCGGGGAGGCGGGTGGTTCGAGGGGGTTTACCCGGCGAACAGAGCCCGTCATTGTCCCCAAATCGTGTTCATCGCCCGTGGCGCCTGTGTCAATCCCGTAGGAAGGACGCAAGGCGCGGGGGGGGGCAGCTGAAGTGGCTTTCTCTCATTACAAAAGAAAGCCGTGCAACCGCAATGTTGCCATGGCTATGTTCTCGCACTGAGAACATGAACCATTCATAAAATGCTGCCTGCGTGTGATCGCAGCCCAGGCATGCAAGACAGCTTTTTATGACCGAGAGAGGTGGGGAGAAACACCGCATCCAGAAACTACACAGGGGTGGAAATGACATCTTTATAAAGACGCGTCCTGAAAAGGATGTTCAACGCCGCTGTGTAATGCTCTTTCAGAGAAATAAACTCCTTTACAGAGAAAATCACTCTTTCAACTCTTAACTCTGCACTGTCGAAGCGCTCAGGGGCAGACTGCGCGCAGGCAGTGAAGAGAAAAGCCGCTGAAGTGCGCCGTAAATCCAACAGCAGAGCGTCAGAGGATCAGAAGCAGGATCAGTTGGGTTACTCGTAGCTGACAGCATACACACGACCATCGGTTCTGAAGAAAATTACTGAATGAACGAGTGTATTTCCCTCGCCTTTATATCCGTATCCGGAGGCGGGGTATGCAAGTACTGTTCACCAACTCTCATTGGCCTTTTTTCATAGATCAGAAGTATCTTTCGGCGCTCAAGAGAGACCCCTAGTGTCGCTTCTTCGACACGACGTCGAAGTGAGCGACAGACGGGGAACTGATGCTTTAAAGAACCCAGAAACCAAAACACTGATCTGAAGAACCTTTAATGAAACATCAAGAACTTTAATCGATATTAACTGCACAGTTACATACCTAGAATCAAGAACTACTGAAATAAAATAATTACCTGTTCAAAATAACTTTAATGAAATTTGTTTTTCTTTAAAGTACAAAATCCATAATTTTAGTTTGTTTAGAATAGTTTAGATTGATGTCACTCATATATTGTACATGTAATCAAGAAATATTGAATTAAATATATAGCATGTAACATCAAGAAAAATAATCAACTCAAGAATTCAAGAATCCAGAAAAGTGTTTTTTGCTGAACTGAAGCGTATAGTTGCAACAGGAACATTTAAAATGCATTTATAATCGTTTTTTATTTTCAGCAGAAATAAAAGTTTAGAAAGATCTGAAAGTATAACTCACAGCACTTTAAAATTTCAAAAAGAAAATCCACGACACTTATAATAATAATAATAAGAAGAAGAAATACAGAAACATTCTGAAGGTGATAAAGATCATTTAGGTGGCAAGTTATACAGAATTAAGATGACAAAAATGCCAAACAATTTACCTGTGATTGAGAAACCTGCCGATGTGGATTTCTCCTGATTCTGTCTTTTTATAGGTTTAATGTTTGTCACAACCCTCTATGCAAACCACTCTTTCTACTCAGATTACATGATGTCATGATGGATTACACACAATTTTCCTGTCACAAATACAGGATAGGCTGCATCCTTGTTTTGAATTTATCTTCTTAACAAATGAGTTTAAAACAAATCACTCTTTTGCTTAAGTGAAAGATAGACAGAATAAACGATTCAAGTCAAATGTTTAATGGCTGGGATTTAACATTTAACACCACTTAAACTATGACAAGTGTAGATTTAAATCGGAATAATCATGACCAACATTTGAGCAATTTTTCACAAACAACTTGAACTTGAAATAAATGTATATACATGTACAGAAAAAAATTATGCTATATGTTTAAGGAACTATTGTACATTATATACTGAAGGCCTCTTTAAGAAGGGGGAAATTATTTGATGAAAAAGAATATATAAGACTCAAATAAGCCCCTACTGTATGAACTGATCTTTAGGAGCTTTTTTTGATGGTTTATTTCATGTAAACTGCTCAAATAATATAGAAATAATATACATTTAAGTTTGGATGTGACATATTTGTATTGTCCATATACAGTATACACCCAGCAACAATAATCTGCTTTCCACTCTCTCAGCTTCCTGCTGCCCATATATGGAAGCGGCCAAAATGATTGGCAGACTAAAATCACCTCAAAGTCTTCTGATTGGCTAATAATATTGTCACATTTTATTTAGTTGTTTACAGACTAGCACTGTCACAGAGACAGGTGTGATATTTCAGGACACATAATTCAGTAATATCTGTCTGTTAATAGATATATTTTAGAGATCTGCAAGTTTATATGCAACAGAAAGACAAAGAATTGTTTTCAAATAAGATGGCCAATGTGAGATATAACAAAATGTCAGAGGCAAATCAACCCATTTGTATGACATGTATTACAATTAAGTGATATATTTGCACATTGTTTCTGTACTTAGCATTTTATTAATGTTATTGTGATTTAGCTACACATGTAGTGTGAGATAAACTGATTTTTTTTCTAAATGTTTCATGAAAGACTGTTAAATATAACGCAATCAGTATATGATCTATATGTATTTATAAGAATTTAATTAAGCTTCTAATCACTCCAAATAGGATCTTGTTCTTGGGTTTATTTGTATATTTCATCCCAAAATGACAATTCTGTCATCATCAACTCACACTCATGTAGTTCCAAACCCACACGTCTCATGTCACCATTCTCTTTCACAGCACTGATAACATTGTGCCAAACATCTCATTTTGTGTCATACAAGTTTTGAACAGTATGAGGGTGAGTGAATGATCATTTTGGTGTGAGATGGTGAGTTGATCCACATGAGGGCACATGAAAGACAAACTTCACAGAACAGACTCATAAATACCTCAAGTCAAGTCAAGCCAATTTTATTTGTGTAGTGCCTTTCACAGCACACATCGTTTCAAAGCAGCTTAACAGAAGATCAGCATTAACAGATGATAAAACTGTAATGTCTATAATGTCGATGAGTCATCATTGTGTAACTAGATCAAATACGATTTTGAATTGTGTTTAAAAATAAATGATTTTGAGCAAGCCAGTGAGCAAGCCGAATGCAACTTTGGCAAGGAACACAACACTCCATAAAACGTTGGTTAATGGAGAAAAATAATCTTGGGATAAACCAGACTCACTGTGGGGGCCAGTTCCCCTCTGACTAACCCCACCCTAACCCTAAACCAGACTCACTGTGGGGGCCAGTTCCCCTCTGACTAACCCCACCCTAACCCTAAACCAGACTCACTGTGGGGGCCAGTTCCCCTCTGACAGACCCCACCCTAAACCTAAACCAGACACACTTTGTGGGCCAGTTCCCCTCTGACTGACCCCACCCTAACCCTAAACCAGACTCACTGTGGGGGCCAGTTCCCCTCTGACTAACCCCACCCTAACCCTAAACCATACTCACTATGGGGGCCAGTTCCCCTCTGGCTAACCCCACCCTAACCCTAAACCAGACTCACTGTGGGGGCCAGTTCCCCTCTGGCTAACCCCACCCTAACCCTAAACCAGACTCACTGTGGGGGCCAGTTCCCCTCTGACTAACCCCACCCTAACCCTAAACCAGACTCACTGTGGGGGCCATTTCCCCTCTGACTAACCCCACCCTAACCCTAAACCATACTCACTATGGGGGCCAGTTCCCCTCTGACTAACCCCACCCTAACCCTAAACCAGACACACTGTGGGGGCCAGTTCCCCTCTGGCTAACCCCACCCTAACCCTAAACCAGACTCACTGTGGGGGCCAGTTCCCCTCTGGCTAACCCCACCCTAACCCTAAACCAGACTCACTGTGGGGGCCAGTTCCCCTCTGACTAACCCCACCCTAACCCTAAACCAGACTCACTGTGGGGGCCATTTCCCCTCTGACTAACCCCACCCTAACCCTAAACCAGACTCACTGTGGGGGCCAGTTCCCCTCTGACTAACCCCACCCTAACCCTAAACCAGACTCACTGTGGGGGCCATTTCCCCTCTGACTAACCCCACCCTATCCCTAAACCAGACTCACTGTGAGGACCAGTTCCCCTCTGACTAACCCCACCCTAACCCTAATCCAGACTCACTGTGGGGGCCAGTTCACCTCTGACTAACCCCACCCTAACCCTAAACCAGACTCACTGTGGGGGCCAGTTCCCCTCTGACTAACATCATGAATGTAAATATTACTTATGTATAGTTAAAGTGATGGTTTAACATTATTAAACTAAGTAAGTGTTAAGGCTCAGTGTTTAAACATCGATTTTGTTTGAACTGTAAGATTAATGATTAATATCTTTGAAGTCCATCCTGGATTAACTGCAGAAGTTCACATAGATGCAATTGTCCTTGTTAATTGGCTGATGAAGGCTTTTGTTGGCAATTGATAGTCCATTTCAAGAGTATTGTCCATCAATAGACCGAAGTGATGCAGGCAGAGATCAGTGAGGTGCATCGCAGATCAACCTGGCCGGTAATTTCGGTGAGGTTCGGTGTGGTCCGTCCAAGGTTCAGACAATAGCATATGGAGTATCCCATGTCTTGTGTTTGGAGTTTGGCATCAGTTCATCCTCTGAAGAACATCATAATAGACTGAAGTGATGTTTGGCTGGCACTGGCTGCATTTAGTCATCATCACTTAGAGACACGTAGCAGTAGAGTCCAACACAAAGCAGGAATGGAGCTGAATCCAGACATCCCGAGGTTGAGAAATAATATAAGCATAGATGCCATTGAATTTTTTGCAGAGTTATAGATCACGATCGATCAGTTTCTGGTTCCGGCAGACCCAACTAAAGCAGCCTAATTGTCTGTTGAAGGATAAATTAGGTGTATGCCTGGCTAAATAGATGAGTCTTTAGTCTAGACTTAAACTGAGGGAGTGTGTCTGCATCTCGAACAGTGTTAGGGAGACTATTCCATAGTTTAGGAGCCAAATATGAAAAGGATCTTCCTCCTTTTGTGGATTTTCATATTCTAGGAACTATTAACAGGCCAGAATTTTGCGATCATAATGAACGTGATGGAATATGGTGTGGTAGAAGGTTACTTAAGAACTGCGGAGCTAGACCATTCAAAGCTGTGTATGTAGTTAACAGAATTTTTTAATTAATACAGAATTAAAACAGGTAGCCAATGTAATGATGATAAAAAGGGGCTAATATAATCATATTTCTTGGTTCTTGTCAGCACTCTGGCTGCTGCATTTTGAACCAATTGAAGTTTATTTATTGATCTTGCTGGACATCCTCCCAGTAATGCATTACAATAATCTAGTCTTGAGGTCATGAATGCATGAATTAGTTTTTTGGCATCAGCAATAGAGCGCATATGCGTTAATTTAGCAATATTTCTTAGGTGGAAGAATGCTGTTCTACAAACCCCCTGTAATTATATCTTCCACGGTACTGTCTCCCATTTGGTAGACCTGCGTGTCTTTCTGACCCAGTCGCTTTGTTTGTAGAGCTCCTCCCCATTGAGGCAGGACCTACTACCGTGCCTCTTTATGTGCGGCTGTGAGCCCACGTGACATATTTGCCACATATTAACCTCCCTTTCACACAGGATGTGGTCTCCATGTGGTCTTTTCCCCCTGAAAGAATAGGAAAGGAAAAGAACACCTTACTCGATGCATATAATGAGCATTGAAAGGCCCCAGCCAAAAAATAACTCTATGGAGAGAAAACATAGAGAGAAAAGAATGTAGCTTGCTCCCATACTAGATATGCCCAACCGCCCCCCTCTCCAGGGATACAACATTTTTGGTGTGTTGGGGGAGGCTACGTGCACTCCGAGTGCATCTGCTATTACGCATGCAGTAGCCTGCTTGCATCTGCATCGGCAGTCCATGTAACACAGTTCAGCTGTTGTGGTATTTTGTATAGGGACCCCTGTACTACCTGCTGAAATGCCCGGGACCCTGTCTCGGCTCCTCAGCACAAAACTTGAATGAGTGGTTGCGTGCCAGCACTTTTTATACCCGTATGTCTGTGGGAGTGGCATGCAAATTCCACTCGCCAATTCTCATTGTCCTTTTCTCAAAGATCTGGGGTGTTTAGGGCTCCCAATAGTGACCCCTTTTGTCACTACATTGACAAAACGTCTGATTCCCTCCATCAGGTAAAGGAGGTCACGACAATAACTGAGATGTTTCTGCAAAAATTGAATTTTGATGCCCTTCAGCCAGAATTCTCCCTTGAGCCCCGGAATTGGATGATGACATCGGCGCTGCATTGGAGAGCATCCAGGCGTCTGATGCGGAGGACTCGATTGGGATGCCACATTCGGGCCAGCAGTGAGGCTAATGCACAGATGGCCGACATTCTTGTCCAGGCTGCCATGAGCGTGTGCTTGGACTGTTGCCCCCTGTCCTCCCCACAGCCTTCGCGGCTTGATGATAGGTACCTCGGATCTGGGCATCGTTCCCAGCCATGCCCCACCCCCAGTACCATTCCTCTCAGAAGTGCATGATGAGCTGACGCAGTCGTGGAGGGCACCTTTTACTGCCCGGAACCGGCCCCTCCACTTGTCCGCTCTCACTAACCTGGATGGCTGTCCCGCCCACGGGTACACGGAGGTCCCTCAGGTGGATAGAGCGGTTGCGATCCACCTGTGTCCAGAGAATGCCACCACCTGGCCAGACCAATGGTACTCCTCTACAGAGCCTGTAAATGACGTCATCATCTCGGCCTCTCAGTGCAAAAACCTGACTGACAGATGCACGCCCGCTTCCCTTTATACCCGTATGTCCAGGGGTGGGGCATGCAAATTCTGTCTGACAATTTCACATTGGCCTTTTCTCAAGTTCAGAGGTACCCAAGGCTCCCAAGGAAGATCCCTTTTGTCACTTCATTCGACAAGTTCATTGAGTTTATGACAGTAACAATGACGTTTTGGTGCTGCTTCTCCTTTAAGACTTGAGAGTAAATGGCCACTGTTCTGACTGGCTTTCTGCTCTTGACTGACTTGCTGTATTACTGCTCACCACTATTGGGGTGGGCTACGGGAGTGGTTAGAAAATTGTGACATCACAATGTAGAGGAAGTAGAGAATGAGTTGTAGCTTGGTTTTAACACATGCTCTTTATGCAGTGAGGAGAAAGTTTTGAGTTCTGAAACTTACAGTATGTTTTTATAGTACAATGACCTCTTATGTTAAAAGATCAAGGGAAATGTGATTCCTCTTGTCATGACCAATTGAATGAGGTCTTCAAAGTCAACATGAAATTAAATAGATTCCACTGCTTTCATAATACATAAACTGATCTTACTGTCAACAATTCATGTGTGTTATTGTAAGCAATTTCATGTTCAATAAAAACTTAAATGTGCTATATGTAAGATTGACAATAAGCATTTGAAATGCAGTCCAAATTCAAAATATTGAGGAGTTGTCTGCCCCGCCCCAGACTGGAAGCTTGTACGGGTTGCCAGAATGTTGACATGCAAATTAGCCAACTCAGCATCCATTTGAAAGGATTTCTGGGCTTTAAGCTGTCTCCATCTTCCAAAGGCATCTCCAATATTTATCCTTGTTTTACTACACCTCTGGTCATGGTGGTTTTTAGATGGATGGCAAGACTTTTTAGGTTTGGTGGAATCTGTTATCTCTGATCCAGTTCATTTGCTGGCTTCCATGGCTGCAGCACACGGTGTTGTTTGTCTGCAAACTGGTTTTATTTATTTGATTGAGATTGTAATTGAATGTAAAAGCATATGAGAAGAAACAGATCCTGAAAGTGGAGGTGAAATCTGCTCTGAATGTGAATGATTTCACAATGAAGATGGCCATCTTAGACAAGGTGAGAAGTTCACTGATAACACAAACCACAACACAATACAGAGACTCTTAGACAGTCTTATAAGGGTCATTGATGTGACGCTCAATTTTGGTGTGAAATTCATACAGAAGATTATTTGAATACACGTCTGTTTCAATTTCTTAATTAATATGCATTCATATTTGAAATTTGATCTTGAAATTCATTTTAGAATTTGATCATAAAATAAACTTTGGTATCCTCCTTTCTTATTATAATTTCTTTGAAAAACTACATTTGAAAACATACTTTAAAATAACAACTGTTTTGTGCATTCATGTGAATTCAGTGTGCATTTTTCAGTAATTTATTGTTAGTCAAACCAGTTCACACTGTTGAAAATCATAAAATAAAATCATTATTCCCCCCTCCAAAATGTATGGTGCTAGAACAATGACTAAAGTATTTGGAATCATGTTTACATTTAATATATTTATTTTTAAACAGTAGATGTATGTATTTATTTATTTATTTAATTATGTAGTTAGTTTAGAATTGTTTAGATGTGGATATAGCTGTAAAAAGTCAGATTATAGAATTACAGGTTGAATTGTTCAGATCTAGAAGAAATTCAGACATTCAAATTTTGAATTATTTATTCACAGAAATTCAGATAATAAACAAACATTATCTGAATTATCTTTAGACCAAATGTCAAGCGAAGCTGAAATACATTATTGAATACATTACTGAATTACTGCATTCTTGTTTTGTGTTTTTAATTGACATTCTTATCGTCTGCAGTGCTTAGACCTACTATTGTAATAATACGGTTCACTTGCATTGCCAACTGAAGTGGTAGATTGTAATCAGGGGTGGAAGCCTGGCCACACCATTGGCCACACCTCTCCATCTCAGGTGTCACTGTATCCACTCTCTTCCTTTTTTTGTATCCACGTGCATCTGGCAATGATGCACGCCCACCACAAACTCCCCCACCGAAAATGATGCATGCCCGCCATACCAAACCTCCATACCACCCCCCTAACCTCTGTAAAAAGATCTTGGCACTGCCCCTGACTGTAATATAAAAATATCTAAGTGTCTTCCATTAAATTCATATTAGCCATTTCACAAGTTTCACAAATGTTGAATATACCGTATGTAGTTCAACGCAAACATTAATGCATGCTGGATAAAACACTTGAAAATTAAAGATTAAATATGTAAATAAAAGTGTTGGTAATCTTCCTCAAATCAAGTAATAATATAAATGTTCAATCAAAAACATAACATGAAAATAGCACGTTTCATGATCACAGGCAAACCAGGTCACCTCAAACCATGAGATTGTCACATAAAGTGTTTTTCTGAAAGTTGTTTGCAAATTTAGGGTTCAACCACAGATGCCAATAGAGAGCACAAAGTTCCCTAGTGCAGCTTTAAGAGTTAAAAACCCCATTTGAGCACATTAAGGTAAAAATGTTTTCATGAGATTCACTCTTTGACTGATCAAACCTTCTTTCTGTGGTTCAGATTCAGCAAAAACTGATCGAACAGGGCTTTACAGAAGACGTCACTGTGACATGGAGGAAGCAATAAGACGAACAAGTCTTCCAGAAGATGAATACATTTGTGCCTAAAAGTAATAATGGGAGCTCTTCGTGCTTCTGAACTCATCTTTGTGCTTGGAGGAAAATGTCTATAAAATCATTTAATGCTTAACACTGTATTTCTGAATTCATACATTACGCTTAACAATGTTACAATATATTTCCTTAAATTAGCAGGCACTTTTAAAGTGATAAACGTGAATTGAATTATCATAAATGTTGTTTTAAACTTAGAATGTTTTAGAGTATAATTTCACAGTTGCATTTGTAATCCTTAAAAATAAACATCTGTGTGAACGTTAATATTCTCCATTAATCAACATTAATCAACGAGTTTTGTGTTCCTCCACAGTCGACTTCAGCTGCTCACTGGGGTTATTAATACAATTATTATTTAATTATTTAATTTCTATACACATTTTACAATCATATGTAATCCACACAATGATCACTGTAAGACTTTATAGATATTACAGTTTCATGATGTCCTGTAAAGCTGCTTTGAAACTATGTGTATTGTGAAAGCGCTACACAAATAAAATTCAAAAGGTTTATCGAACAGAACTGACCCAAAAGATTGATTTGCTCAACTTGAACATCACTGTGACTGAAACTGAAGGCAGCTGCTTTGCTCAGTCAATGAAATACAGAATATACTGCAAATATAATCTAATGGAAAGGTTAAAAATAATGTAGTGTTTGTATTTAATACACCAAGCTAAATAGATAGTCAAGTATGGTTATGGCTTAGTTGCCTTTTCTGTTCAATTGCACCTCATCAATTAGTCTAGTTAATGGACTGTAAAGAGATTAATAGTAAGGAGGAGGCAAGAACCGTCTTAACGATATAAATAATAGTTTAATTTTAAACTGAACAAAAAGACAAACACAGAAAGTGTAAATCTCCGTAAATCTCTCTCTCTGTCACACTGCCGTCTTCGGTCAGCCTTTATCCCTCTCGAGGGGTAATTAGCCTGATTGGGGTGAGTGGAATCAAGACCAAGCCCCGCCCTCTGCCCTGCCACATGGACATTTTTAAACCAGCTTTGAAAAAGACTAGAATAATATCGTCATGAGTATTCAAATGTATTTTTATGTAAAGTGTGGTTCTAGCAACGAACATTTGCTTACGTTTGCACAGACACAGAAAAATATTGACGTATTGACAGCATGTAAAGCTTAATCAAATGACCTGAACAGATCTACAGTGTAATGTGAACAAACAAGCATTCAAAGATGTGCATTCATTCATTGCACAGAGCTCATACAGGAAGTCTCTAAAAATGAATGTACACAGTTCATCTCAATGTTCAATGTTTCTGATCATGATGTATGAAGCAAGCTGTCTGCAGACATTATTAACAACTCAACTGAAATAATAGCCTGTACTGTTAGATCTCAGATAGATGCGTATCAAAGATGTGTTTGTTACTGCACTTTTACAGTAGAATGTGGGTGCATTTACTATGCATTAATATAAGTTAACATGAACTAATAAAGAATACATTAACAGCATTTAATAAGCTTGGTTAGCATTCATTTATCAGTATCTTTAATTTATTTGTAATACATGTTAAACGTACACTGATTAAATGGGAAAACGCTGGTCGTCCAATTGAATAAATCTTATTTTGTGACGTACACAACAAAATTGAGTTTCTCTTCTCTACTTGAATAAATGATGAGGGTGAATGTGAACCAATCAAGTATGTTCAACAACAGCTGCTGCTTTAAATGAGCCAATACAACACAATTCTTGAACATTTTGTCACAACTCAATTTCATTGCACAAAGAATGTGCTGCTGTGTGATGCTCTTCTTCAAATTTAGCATGCTCATTATACTATTGTTGGTTAAATGTTAGCTAACTAGCACAACCTATTAATGTTTATCAGTAATGTAGCAAAAAA